>CM032464.1:4300275-4530583 GCA_019059595.1 Marasmia exigua | reverse complement strand
CAGAATCAACAGTGGTATATTTGTAAATATATACATATAATACTTTTCTTTTGTAAATACATACTTATAATATATAGATAACGCCCAGACCAATACAAACAGATATGTTCATGCACACAAATGTTTGTACTGTGCGGGGATCGAACATGAAACCCTTGCACCAGAGGCAGCGTTCACTACCACTGTTCCAAACGGGTCGTCAAATGATGATGATGAGACACATGGCGCTTTTAACAAGTATTTCACTGTTTCGCTGTTTATAAATCGATTTTGTAGTATTTGTGTGAGTAGTAAATAGATTGGGAACTTTAACTCGAACAAGTCGAGTTAAAGATCCCAATCTATTAAAAGATCGTAAAGATTGGAGTCTCTGATCCCTAACCGTTCGCATAGCTTGGAACCGCGGTTAGTCTCCGATTCCCTAACCGTTCGCACAACTTGAAGCTGCAGTTAGAGCCTCCTAAAAGTAATTCGATTCACAATAGATCTTATCACAGGTTCGGCAGCGCGGTTCGGCAGCGCCGTCGCCTCGGATACAATGTTAGCATATTCTTACGTTGCGTGGTAAACATTCATCCAGCGAAAATTTAACAAAAAATAAAACGTTATGCAAACTCACCTGTGTATCGCGGCAAATGTTCCAAATACACTCACAAAAAATAATTACCATTTATTACTCCACTCAAGATACTAACACACGCAAAATAACATCGTTTTAAGGGAACTAGATGGTCTTGGCAAGAATTTTAGATTACATACATACATTGTGATATTATTTACCAAACAGTTTTGGTCTCTTTTTTACACAATTTGTACATAAAATATGATGATATTATGGTCTGACATGGTGCAAATTTAATGCTCCCGTTTACAGCCACACCAGATCGGGTGCTTTAATTCGGGCTGTATCCCTACACGAGGGCACTCACTTAAGCATCAAACTGTGGCACTACATCAATATAGTAGATACGAATAAATATGATGATATTATGGTCTGACATGGTGCAAATTTAATGCTCTCGTTTACAGCCACACCAGATCGGGTGCTATAATTCGGGCTGTATCCCTACACGAGGGCATTCACTTAAGCATCAAACTGTGGCACTACATCAATATAGTAGATACGAATAAATATGATGATATTATTGTCTGACATGGTGCAAATTTAATGCTCTCGTTTACAGCCACACCAGATCGGGTGCTATAATTTGGGCTGTATCCCTACACGAGGGCACTCACTTAAGCATCAAACTGTGGCACTACATCAATAAAGTAGATACGAATAAATATGATGATATTATGGTCTGACATGGTGCAAATTTAATGCTCTCGTTTACAGCCACACCAGATCGGGTGCTTTAATTCAGGCTGTATCCCTACACGAGGGCACTCACTTAAGCATCAAACTGTGGCACTACATCAATATAGTAGATACGAATAAATATGATGATATTATGGTCTGACATGGTGCAAATTGAATGCTCTCGTTTACAGCCACACCAGATCGGGTGCTATAATTCGGGCTGTATCCCTACACGAGGGCACTCACTTAAGCATCAAACTGTGGCACTACATCAATATTGTAGACAGGAATAAATATGATGATATTATGGTTTGACATGGTGCAAATTTAATGCTCTCGTTTACAGCCACACCAGATCGGGTGCTTTAATTCGGGCTGTATCCCTACACGAGGGCACTCACTTAAGCATCAAACTGTGGCACTACATCAATATAGTAGATACGAATAAATATGATGATATTATGGTCTGACATGGTGCAAATTTAATGCTCTCGTTTACAGCCACACCAGATAGGGTGCTTTAATTCAGGCTGTATCCCTACACGAGGGCACTCACTTAAGCATCAAACTGTAGCACTACATCAATATAGTAGATACGAATAAATATGATGATATTATGGTCTGACATGGTGCAAATTTAATGCTCTCGTTTACAGCCACACCAGATCGGGTGCTATAATTCGGGCTGTATCCCTACACGAGGGCACTCACTTAAGCATCAAACTGTGGCACTACATCAATATAGTAGATACGAATAAATATGATGATATTATGGTCTGACATGGTGCAAATTTAATGCTCTCGTTTACAGCCACACCAGATCGGGTGCTATAATTCAGGCTGTATCCCTACACGAGGGCACTCACTTAAGCATCAAACTGTGGCACTACATCAATATAGTGGATACGAATAAATATGATGATATTATGGTCTGACATGGTGCAAATTTAATGCTCTCGT
The DNA here is from genome assembly GCA_019059595.1 of Marasmia exigua. NCBI lineage: Eukaryota > Metazoa > Arthropoda > Insecta > Lepidoptera > Crambidae > Marasmia > Marasmia exigua. The sequence goes on along the minus strand of CM032464.1, from coordinate 4,528,320 downwards.
TTACAGCCACACCAGATCGGGTGCTTTAATTCAGGCTGTATCCCTACACGAGGGCACTCACTTAAGCATCAAACTGTGGCACTACATCAATATAGTAGATACGAATAAATATGATGATATTATGGTCTGACATGGTGCAAATTTAATGCTCTCGTTTACAGCCACACCAGATCGGGTGCTATAATTCGGGCTGTATCCCTACACGAGGGCACTCACTTAAGCATCAAACTGTGGCACTACATCAATATAGTAGATACGAATAAATATGATGATATTATGGTCTGACATGGTGCAAATTTAATGCTCTCGTTTACAGCCACACCAGATCGGGTGCTTTAATTCGGGCTGTATCCCTACACGAGGGCATTCACTTAAGCATCAAACTGTGGCACTACATCAATATAGTGGATACGAATAAATATGATGATATTATGGTCTGACATGGTGCAAATTTAATGCTCTCGTTTACAGCCACACCAGATCGGGTGCTTTAATTCAGGCTGTATCCCTACACGAGGGCACTCACTTAAGCATCAAACTGTGGCACTACATCAATATAGTAGATACGAATAAATATGATGATATTATGGTCTGACATGGTGCAAATTTAATGCTCTCGTTTACAGCCACACCAGATCGGGTGCTATAATTCGGGCTGTATCCCTACACGAGGGCACTCACTTAAGCATCAAACTGTGGCACTACATCAATATAGTAGATACGAATAAATATGATGATATTATGGTCTGACATGGTGCAAATTTAATGCTCTCGTTTACAGCCACACCAGATCGGGTGCTTTAATTCGGGCTGTATCCCTACACGAGGGCACTCACTTAAGCATCAAACTGTGGCACTACATCATGAACCATGTTTTCTAAAATAAACATAATACAATAGAATAGTGCATGTGTACAATAGAATAGAAACTGATTGATAAATAAAGTAAAAACTGTTAGAATTACCTTCTTTTTTATAAGTTTTAGATATACACTTAAAACGAACCATCATTTTGAGTAGTTATCTAAGACCTTGAATGTAGAATTAATTTAATGAATGCACGACCACTGCACTGCTAGAATTATTCTCACAAATGAATAAAAGCCGATAGTCAGCATAATGTTCCCGGCGCGTGTAAGTCGAAAGATAAGGTGACTGCATACTGTACGGAATTGAGTTCGTGTTATAAAATACAAGTTGAGCGCAAGTACAAGGTTATATTTTTAGTATTTACAAACGAATAATTAATACGATATGTGTTTCTTACACGTAAACTATTATTGTTTTATAAAATAGTTTAGTTCTTTTATGTATGAAAGACAAATCAACCTCAAATTACAAATTATTTTCCTCTTTTTGAGTGTTATAATAGAGAAGTGGGGGATAATAAAAATATTTTGAATCAATAGAAGTAGGTAATGACTTTCAAATTATACATCAACTCATAGTAACCTTGCCACTTGTTATAAGTGCATTAAAAATGTTGCATTACCTGCTAAAATATCAACTACAAATTTGTATAAAATAGTAACAAGAAAGCTCGTAAACATTTTGACATATTAACCAGCTTGGTTGTGATATAAAAATATGCATATAAAATATTGGTTAACTAACACAGTGAAAACTGTCCTTTAGTAACGTACGGTAACACACAGAAATTATTTTGCTTACCAATTACTTCCAGGCTCACTCGCACATTCAAACATTACCTGCTAACGCAGCGAGAATGGGTATTATCATTTTGTCACCGTACACTGTAAGCCAAAGAATTTGAACAAATTACATGGTAACTATTATTGTATGACTAACTGAAAAAGAAGTTACTGGGCAGTTGATTTTGATACAAATAAATAAAAAATATAATAATTCAAACATCCTCTAAACATTTAGTACTCTCAGTTGTACAAGGAAACAGAAATCTTACAAAACACAGTGAAATGTACTATAAGCTACCTCTTCTAATTAATATTTAGGTGAAAGACATTTGCCAAATGAGGTACCTATATGGTTGATGTACTTATCAACTACAATTTTTAATTACCAAAAAAAAAAAAAAAAAGCTTTCTACAATAAAACAAATAACCTTTTAAACCGTTTTCTTTGCTTTGAAGTGTACATGACGTATTCTTCATTGCGGATGGCTTCTATGTACACTATCCTAAATAGTAAATATCTGATTGTCACAATATGTTACCATCAGGCGAACCGTAAGCTTGTTTGCCACTATAAAAAAAATATATGGTTTAGTAACTTTCAGACAAATACACATACACACATTATTAAATTATCATTTCAAGGAACTATAATTGTTATAAAATTTTTAGAATTCGATTCATTTTGTGTGGGATAAGTAAATAAAATAAATAAATAGATGCATAACCGACATGGCGTTTATATTTAAAATTTAAACTTCATTGGGTAGAGAATGTCTAGATGGCGGTGATTTTAATTTATTTTATGAATAACTCTAACAATTCAAGAATACGTTGTAACTTTCATTATAGTTACGTGTATTTGTTGATTTGTGTTAATTAGATGAACCATCATGTAAATAAATAAAATATTTTAAAGCAGGCAAAACCACGCGCGGTGCGTAGTGTTCCCACATTATTTACCGCGGCAGTACCTAAATATTAAATCGCTGACGAGCGATTACCTAAAGCTAGAACTTTCGGTAAGTAATTCGAGATAATTGTTTGTTTCAATATTGCTGGTTGGCAATATTTGAATGTGTGCAAGTGACTTACAGTGTTACAGTTTTAATGTGTGATTGAAAATGTTTGTATATATAATGAGCGTCAATTATATAGATCACCATTATTTTCTGTGATCAATATCTGATCATCCACGCTTCGTGATATTTATTCTCCGAGGAACACAGCAAGCTGAGATAATGTTCGTGAGTTTATTTTTTATTATCTTTTATTTCAACTATTTGGTTTGGGCGGCTGCGTCAATGTTTATTTGTTTTGACAGGCATTTACTCCAGATAAATGTCGCGGTCTTCGCACATCGGACTAATCTTCTAGTAAGTACATGTTGTTATAAGAATGTTTTTTGTTTGCAGGTCTGCTTCAACTTCTGAATCCCGGAAGAGAGTTCTCGCTGAGGACCTTTACGTGTCCGAGTCGGAGTATAGCTCGGGTGTAGAAGATCCATGGTAAATATTTTGTCAAATTCTTAAAACTAAACACTGGTTAATTGAGGTATTATCAAATAATTACCTTAGTTTAGTTACTAACATATTGTTGTTTTTGTTACAGCCCGCCGATAAAGCAACGCAAAGCCAGTAAAAAGGCCAACGAGGAGAAGTCGAAGCCAATTAGAAAGTCGAAGTACGTATGTTTCCTCCTCACAATATTTTAAACATGTTACTTAGAAGATTTGTTAAGTAATCAATCTTATAGTGTATAGCTGAAATGCATTTTGAGAGTTGGATCTCACTGCACCGATTATTTGTACTATTGTAATCTGTAAGGTGTAGATAAACGCTATACTTCTTGCCTGTCTTTTTATCATAGTGTGTGATGGTATAACTAGTCTATCATTGTGCGGTTTCTCCTTGTTTATTCAAGATTTTTTATGCTAGAGGCGGGCAAACGAGCAAGCGGATCACCTGATGGATGGTAATCACCGCCGCACATAAAAATCTGCGAGATCGGAGAGGTCGCTGATGCGTTGCCGGCCTTTCAGAAAGATTTTAATTAAAATCTTAATGTCTATCATTAATTTACAGGAGCAGCAAGTCGAAGGCGAACAAAAACGCCAACGTATTCGAAGAGTTGTTCGGAGACGCAGCCGAACCTACACCGCCGCCGCCACAATCAAAGTTGTGGTCGTCATTATCTCGGCGTGTAGCGGGCGGCATCAGTCGACGGTCGATACTGCAGACGGGCGGTGAATTTTTTGTAGACCTCCGAGTATTCGACACGTCGACTATTATAGATCTGGACTCGCGGGACCGCTCCGACAAGTGGAGCGGTTGTTTGCGGATTCGCCTCACCCCGGAGGATCCGCTGTGGTCCACAATAAAAACTATATTTAAAGACAGCAGTCGGCTGTTCCAGGGTGAGGCGACATTTTACCCCGATAATAAGAAATAGTTTTATTAAACTATTTCTTATTATCGATTGATATTTTTAAGTTAACATTTTTTTTTTCTGTTTAGCAAGTAGGTCACATAATCAGGTAGGTAGTTAATGTAACTTAGTAACAAGCACAATGGCTACATTGAGATCAATTTTTTGTTCAGTATGTCAAGCATCTATAATTAAAAAAGAATTTCCGGGACACTTGCGAAGCCTTGCCCACAAAAATAATACATTAATTAATTATGATGATGGAATTGAGACTGTTAATTCAGCTTTTAGAGGTCGTATAGTATCATATCGAATAACCCCCGACTGTGAATTCACTTCCAGCGGTGAGAAGTTGGCGATTACTTCACCTACTCACTTCATGCATTGTATTTCGTCTAAGTTACGGAAAGTGCTTGATTTGGCTATCGCGTCTCATATTAATATAAAGGTGAACTTTGAATTATTTGTTAAAGTTATTTTACCTAAAGACGATACGATGGAAATAAAATCATTTGCTACGGAAAATATTCCCATATTTTCGAACTATTCTTTTGACAACTTATTAGATAATATTTCAGGATTATTATGTAAAAAGATAGATGGATTTCAAGAAAAGGGGAGCGGGTGGTCTCTTTTGGATATACTTTATCTCGAATCTAATATAAACAAATATTCACCGCTCAGAGGTTCTAGCTATTTAGAATTGCCAAAAAAAATTAAATCAAAAAAGGCTTGCTTGAATATCAGAAACGAAGATGAATATTGTTTTGCTTGGACAGTTTTGAGTGCTTTATACCCAAAGGTGAAAAACGCCAGTCGAGTACAATCATATCCACACTTTAGCGATGTTTTGAATCTTGATAACATGCATTTTCCAGTTTCATTTAAAGACATTAAAATATTTGAGAAAAATAATCATGACATTAGCGTAAATGTTTATGGCTTAGACTACAAACAAAACATTGTTGGGCCATTGTATAAGACATTATTAAAAAAGAAAAATCACATCAATATGCTTCTGTTAGAAAATGGTATGAAATCACATTATTGTCTAATAAAAGATTTAACGAGATTAGTTCGAAGTCAGATTACAAAGCACCATGGAAAGTTGCACTTTTGTGATGAATGTTTATTGTTTTTTAAATCAAAACAAGATCAAGATAAACATATTTGTGGGGGTGTTGTTACGTTATTACCAGAAATTGGCAGTAAAATGCAATTTAAAAATTATCAATGTATGCAAAATGTTCCGTTCGTTATTTACGCGGATTTTGAGTCAATTTTGCAGCCATGTAATGAGAGCAAAGGCGCGCACACATTAAAAACACAAAAACATCTACCGGCGGCGTTTGCTTATTACATTGTTTGTAATTATGATAATTCACTTAACCGATTAGTGACCTATCGAGGGACTGATTCTGCGTCACAGTTCGTAAATCAATTGGAAAAAGATGTAAAGCGTATTTATAGTGTTATTAAATCAGCATCTGAAAATCCGGTTCCAATAATTTATAGCGATAAAGAACGATCTAGTTTTGAAAAGGCAGAGTACTGTTATTTATGCGCTAATTTGCTGATAGGAGATAAAGTGCGGGACCACTGTCACTTCACAGGAAAATATCGTGGTGCCTGTCACTCTTACTGCAATATTCAGTTTAAAATACCTTCGTTTATACCAGTATTCTTCCATAATTTATCGGGTTACGACTGCCATTTATTCATCCGTGAACTAAGTAGTTTTCCGGGTGAAATTAAAGTTATTCCCAAAAACAAAGAGAATTACATATCCTTCACCAAGTTTATTCAATTTTCAACTAATAATTTTATTGCAGTGCGGTTTGTTGATTCCTTCAAATTTTTAGGGACAAGTATCGAACAATTAGCTAAAAATCTACAACAAACTGACTTTACACATTTACGTGCTTATTGTAACAATGAAAATGAATTATTGTTGTTAAGTAGAAAGGGAGTGTACCCATACGATTACATATCAAACTGGAAGGTATATGAAGAGGAGAACTTACCGTCCATAGACAAGTTTTATAATAATCTCTCTAATGAAGCTATTAGTCAGTCTGATTACGAACATGCAAAAAAGGTGTGGAAATGTTTTGATATAAAGAACTTAGGACAGTATACTGATCTATATGTAAAGAGCGATGTATTGATATTAAGTGATATATTTGAAAAGTTTCGTAAAACATGTAAAGTTAACTACAACTTAGATCCTGCTTTTTATCTCACTGCGCCAAGTCTCAGCTTCGATGCTATGTTACTAAAGACAAAAGTAAAATTGGACTTGCTTTCAGATTTAGAAATGATTAGAATGATACAAAAGGGAATTCGTGGGGGTATTTGTCTGTGTTCTAAAAGATATGCTAAATCAAATAACCAATATCAGCCTGACTACGACCCCTCGCTACCAAACAATTTTTTAATTTATATGGATTGTAATAATCTGTATGGTTTTGCAATGTGTAGTTTTCTGCCATACGCAGATTTTAAATTTCTGAGTAGTAGGGAATGTGAACAACTTGATATCACTAACATTCCCAATGACAGTGATTATGGTTATATTTTTGAAGTTGACTTATATTACCCAGAGAATTTGCATGACCTACATAACGATCTTCCATTTTGCGCACAAAATTATACACCTCCAGGTGCAAAAAATATAAAATTAATTCCTAATCTATTTCATAAATATAACTATGTCATCCATTATGCTCATTTAAAAACCTGTCTACGACATGGATTACACCTCAAAAAAATCCATAAAGGAATATCATTCAAACAAAGCCCTTATTTAAAAGAATACATCGATTTAAATACACATTTGCGTCAAAGCACCGACTCCGCGTTTGAACAAGATTTTTTTAAATTATTGAACAATAGCATATTCGGAAAAACTCTCGAAGATACTGAGCGTAGAGTAGACGTAAAGTTAGTCACAAAGTGGAGAGATGAGCGAAATAAAACCAATAAATTTCATTCGGCAGAACAGCTCATATCTCGTCCTAACTTTCATAGTGCATCAATATTTGATGAAAATTTGGTGGCTGTTCAACTAAAACGAGAAAAAGTAGTTTTAAACAAACCTATATACATAGGATTTACAGTCTTAGAACTTTCCAAAAATCATATGTACGATTTTCATTATTCGGTCATGAAAAGGCACTACCAACACAATCTGTCTTTGTGCTATACTGATACCGATAGTCTTTTGTATTCAATACAGACGAATAATTTTTACTCAGACTTAAAACAACACTTTTTATCTTACTTTGATACAAGCAACTACAAAAAAGATAATCGTTTTGATATCATTCCTAAAAACAAAAAAGTTCCCGGTTTGTTTAAAGACGAGTTAGGAGGCAACATTTTGTTAGAATTTGTCGGATTACGCTCTAAACTTTACAGCATTAAAACGAGCAATAGTGAGATAAAAAAAGCAAAAGGAGTTAAAAAAAATGTTACCAAAAAACTACGGTTTTCTGATTATGTTAATGTATTGTCAACGGGTGATGAGATAAGAGGTAGAAACGTTCTTTTTAGATCGATAAAACATGAAATTTTTACAACAGAACAAAACAAAGTTGCTTTATCAAGAAAAGACGATAAACGATTCATTACAAAAGATAATATTTGCACTGTATCCTGGGGACATTATAATATTACTGTTTAACTTTAAGTCTTAATGTAAATAGACTAATGCTATGTACACAGGACGTCACGTGGAGTTACTTTTGTTGGATTTTGGACCGTCCTTATATCCAAGACACGAGTGCTAGTTTAGCACTGCGGGGGGTAACTTAACTTGACGCCGTCTGTACATTAAACTGATAGTTTTATAAATAATGTAATGGTTACCTATAAGTGTCATACTTAGTACATTGTGTAAAACCTTCTTTTAAGAAATAAATTTGCTAAACAGAATACCTCTTTTTTATTTTCTTATCCACATCTCATATTATAATTATTTTATTTATTTTATGGTAACTAGATTGAAGGGGAAACAGTGTTAAAATGTTTAACACAATTTAGTAAGTCACCTCACATGAGAACTTGTTGCGACATGATTAAGTAAAATACTGTAGGTACACGTGACAAATTTACCTATAAAGTAATTAGATGCTCCACGTGTAGTAAATTTGTACAAGAAATATTTACACATTTGCAGTTTGTGCAATCCATCAAACATGCTGAAATGCAAACTTAGCGGTTTTGTATTACGCAGCTTTACATTTAATAACGTCATTTGGTTCGCGGTCCTGCTGCAGATCGTACGTTACCTACATCGATTGTAAGTATAATTATTTCTTGATTTCGATTTTAATAATTAAGAACTTCATTTAAAACAAGGTGTTTTCTAAATTTACTTTCTATTTGTTACAGAAAATGGATAATTCTTCTGACATTATGTTCAGTCAGTACGCCCAGGACCCACTGGAAAACTTCACACAACAATATCAAGAACTCTTGGAACGCCGACCGAAGAAGCAACCAAGAAAACTCAGCCTTGCAAAGAAGAAAACGAACGTTTCTAAGTCGTTCGTCTTATGCAAAGAGAAGCGTGGATTAAAATTAATCCAAATTAAAATTCTGGACTTGCCGAATGACCTCGCATCGATGAACACTTCTGAGGAAGACGATCAAGACGTGGAACTCAACGCCCAGTACGTGGTACAAGATTCTGTTGATGAAATTTTGGACCTTACGCACGTTTTAGTTAGGAAAATATCAAAGAGACTATGTGGTGACATTGTATAGTATAGTATAATGAATTAATTGTTAAATATTCTAATTAATGTTTATTTTAAATATTATCAAAATAAAATGTAAAACTAGGTACTTGTATATAAAGTATTAATAAGTAATTGATAATAAATGATTTCGATTGAAAACCGTCTTTAATTGTTTATCTAAAAAAGTAAATAAAACTACAGTAATATAAAATATGTTTTTATTAAATTTATTATAGATTTATGCTATTTTCAGAACACCATTTTTTAATACATAGTACATTTTTTAAAGCACAATATTGCTTATCTCTGTGAGTAAAACAATTAAATGAATTTATATCTTTACAGTACATTTCGCATATATTTTTTAGATTACATATACCCTTATCACTTATATCTAGAATATTTTCATGGTCACATAGATCTTTTACCCATTTTATTTTCTCTTTACCCTTCACAATAATTTTTAAATCTTTCAAATACGGTTTTATTATTCTTTGAAATTCTCTATAGTCAATGTGTCCTTCACTCCATCGGAATCCTCTGTTTCTTTCTACCCACCAAACATGCTTCTTTTCTTCGAGAGTTAAAGTCGAGAATGGATATGGAGGTTTTATCAAAAATTGTTGGGTATGCTCTTGAGTGCTTATAGCCAATTCCTTTACTAAAAAATCATTATTCCGATCTTTGAAGCCTTGCAAGTCCACAATGACCGTATAATCATTCATGATAATTTCTTTACAATATTACTTAACGGTTTGTATTCAAATATGCAATCGTTCAGTATTAAACAGTAGGCAGAAGTCTGATCGGGTATCTCAGCATCGGTTTCTATTTCCAAGCATACGTCGATACACCCCTTCAAGGCTTCGTGTTGGCGAGAACAGTCAACAACGAATAAGGGAGCAATGTCTTTAAACTCTTTCAAACCCAACAACGGCTCAGGTCGACGTCCGTAATAAGACTGTTGAAATCTTGCATATTGATCGTATATTAATGAATATTTATTTTCAGCGAAACTAATGTTTAAGTTTTCGTATGGATAGTAGGTTGAATTAAGGTAAACTTTTACGTCACGTACAGCGCAATGATCGAATTCCGCCATTGACATGGTGGCATTTTGTTTACGATTCGTTTGTAAGGCAATCACAACCATTCGAGGTTTTTCAATCTGTGATGAAGTTTTAATAGACCAAGTATGTTTCCGGGTTTTAGGCATCAATGGATATTCGTACAGATCCCAATTACGAAATGCGACTGTTATCGCTCGATCTCTTTCTAAATGTTTTAACAAATTAATTCTTTCGCGGTCTGATACTTTGACATGCGGGACTCGCCAGACAATTTTATTTATTATTATGTCTTGAACAACTTCGCCAGCATTTAACTTTAAAGCATTAAGATTTGTGTTACTTCTTAAAAGAACTAATTCATGTTTACAATTCATAATGATTTTTTGGTAATCTTCTGCGAAACCTAACACTTTATTAAGTGGAATAGAGGCTGAAAATACACCATTGATTGTATTGGATATACCAGAAGGGGACCAACCCCAAACACTTGCACATTTAGACTCATTATCATTTAACGATAGATATGATTTTATTGTGGTTGTGATACCTGCATTTTTGATTCTATCTATTTCAATACCGTTTATTTCATAACGGATGTCTTGAAATAAAAATAAGGCAGGATTGTTAACAAAATGTACATTTGATACTCTTTCCTTTTCTTTTGTTGTACTGTTGTGTTTGTATACATCAGCTCTGCCCTCAATATACAAACTGCTGAGCGCAGGTAACACGTACAAATCTTGCTGATTAATCGGTATCCGTATTTCATCATTCTTGTTGAAACTTGTCACATATGGTTTGTATGAATGAAATTCAAAACTTTCAATGCTGTTGTCATGTGACGGAGATTGAGCGATATTTAAAACGTTCATTTTGTCAATCCAAGTATCTTTAAAAATGCTTTATTTTTTTTGGTCAGCTTCTTCTTAGGGTAATGTAGTGCTCTTTTGTGCGATGTTCTCCTTGAACTGATTTGATTTCGAGAGGTAGCAGAGGTTTTATTGAAATTTAACATTTTTTCCTGAAGTGTAAATACAGCTGGATCTCTTCACCACGTAAATTAATTTGTTTATTTTTTTCGTCTAACAATCTTATATTGATAGAACTTATTGAACTTTGATTGACAGGAAAGTAGATTAAGTTTTTAGGTATTTCTATTATTCGATAACCAGGTGGTACATTCGGCACAAATTCATAAATTATATGACTTGCTTCTCCGTTCACAAATGACCCGCTCACAATATCACATTCGATGCGTATTATGGTTGTTGGTAAAATGTTGACAGGATATTGAGATTCAGTTTTTATATTCGATTTTACAGCTTCAAGACCAAACCCCAAAATCTTACCAATCGAATCTGTTTTATCGAAATAAACATCTTCTGAACAATATATACATGTTTTTAAAGTATTGTTGTTAGCAGTTAATTTCAATGTAGCATTTTTTATGTTGCTCTGAAGATAATCACAAATATCTTGTAATTCATACGATCCTTCGGGTAGTTTTATCACTTCATCATTTCCATAATAAAATTTATTGTTTCTTTCATCTATATTGGGAATAGAGTTGAATGTAGAAAAATACAGAAGACCGCACTCATACTCCCCACTTAATTCTAATGTAGGAGAGTAGTTTGTTGTTGAATAAGCGTCTCTACCAGTTATCGACACAGTGAAAGACATGTTTATACTGAACACGATTCTTTATTTTATCCATTATTTAAATGCTTTTTCCAATAGTTTTTTAAAAAAGTTAAACAGAGATGACCACAATTTATAGCGTCAAACTTTTGATACCGTACAATATTATAACTAATTGACATGTTTCTTAAATAATTTCTTAATTCTAATGGGGGTTTTAAGTCGCCAAAACTATCAAAGTATTCACAGTAGTTGTTTTGTTTGATGTAGGCTACCCAGTGTGTTCCTGGACTATCAGAGCTATCCAAATTAAGTACAGCACATTCTATTTTTCTTGGCTTCAATGGAAGTGTATCTCTCATAAATACTCCCCGAAAATATGGAATGTCAGTAGCATGTTCTAATATATCTAAATCTGTTAGTGCACGTCTAGGCAGCCGTTTAACTAGTTTTTTGAAGGGTTCAAATATAAACCGGCACCCTTTTTATGAGGTTTAATGTACAATCCTTTGCCAAGAGCCACTGCTTCCATTGTTCTGTTATGACGTTCAGACTCTAGAAGACTTTTCTGAGCTGCTTTGGAGTCATTCACTGCTTTTGCTATACCGGCTGCTCCACCTGCCAAAGAACCCAAAGCCGACAAGCCTGCAAAGATTGGGATTAAAGGTAATAGTCCTCCACATTTTGGCAGAGGAATACAGCGCGGCAACTTGGTTCCTTTTTTATTTTTGAAGATTTTTTTTGCTGCAGCACATGCGTATTTAATAGCTGTGTGACTGCCTTTGGTTTTTAACTTTTTTAGTTGAGATTTAATTTTGTTAACAGCTGCCATAAATGAACGAGCACCCGTGCCAGCCTTGAGTTTAGCTTTCATAGCATTTTTGACTATCCATGATGCAACTTTTTCACCCTTTTTAGCATCTTTAGCTTTCAATCTTTTCCGAGCCATTTCCATAAGTTCTTTATCAGCCTTTCGTCGAACGTTTAAATCGTTGTCGTTGTAAGCAATATCGTGATACATACAAGCTTTGTCTAAATTATTTATACCTCTGTCTCCCCTTTTCAAACGTTTCTGTAGCTTTGTTCCAGGACCACAAAATTGATATCCAGGTAAATGTAGCTCGAACGGTAAATGGTTAATCACGCTGTCTATAATACCACTTCCCCCCTTCATTGATATCGTTAGAATGAATAGATTTGGATTAAAGTTATATTTATATGTTTTACAAAACAATCTCATTCCTGTCTATCCAACTGTTTTCTTCGTTGCTGAGGCCCAGCCATTTCACAAAATATTTATTACCTTTTCTTTTGATAATCTTCTCGATAAGGTAAATATCAGGATACTTAGTTTTTTGTAATTCGTACTCATAAAAAGTCCCTAATATAACCTGCTTATGCTTATCTTCCAAATGATAAGTTGGTGGGTTTGTATCATTTACCTTTACTACTGTAAATACTTCAGTTGACCAGTTGGGAGTATAACCTTTGTAAAAGTCTGCTTTAAATTTGCTAATACGTAAATGATCACCAACTTGAAACTTGGGTTTCAAGTGTTTTCGATTTCTGTACGCCTTACTAATATTACACAATACAACCTTTTCATTTGCCTTATTTACATCTTTGGGCTTAAATTTTGTTATGCGATGAATAGTGCTGTTATAGTTCTCTATCACAGTATTTAATAATTTACCCACCCATCGATAACAGCCGTATAAACTGAAAAGTTTGAAGATGTGTGATTTTAGAGTGCGTATGACTCGCTCTACGATAGATGCTTTCTTCACGGAGTAAGTAGAATAATGGTTTACATTATATTTTTGTAACAGTTGACCGAAGATATCATTATAAAACTCTTTGCCCAAATCTGTTTGCAAATATTTAGGTTTTCTAGATGAATTTTTAAATATCTGGTGCATAGCGTTGACAACACAGTTTTTTTCTTTCGATTTTAGGGAACTTGTCCATACATACTTTGACAATGTATCTATCACTACCAATATGTATTTGTAGCCTTTATTAAAGTTTGAATATTTTTGTAAATCTATGAGGTCGGCTTGCCAAAGATCATCGATTCCTTTTATAACTGTGCAACGACGTGGGAAATTTCTTCTGGCTGATTTGTGAAGTTCATCAATTATGTCCTTTTTGCTCATTTTTCTTTATTTTTACATGAATTAGATTATCTATTTCAGACTTTGAATAAAATGATTTATTCAAATGGTCTGTTGTAAAGGTTTCCAAATTCTTCAAATGTAATTTCAGTTCCAGCTTAATTTTCTCAACATCATTTCTTAATTCTTGAACCGTTTTGTCTAAATAAGCTTTGTTAACTGCTTCGTCGTCTTCAGTTGGATATGATAACCCTTTTAATTTAGAAGATTTTAAATCGTAGTGTCCGGTAACAGATTTCACCAATGTTTCATTGTAGTTTCCAATGTATTCTGTCAATCGTAAACGTTTATGGACATGATGACCAAATTTATCTATGTTCATTGCTGTCTTGATGGGTTGACTCTTAAAAGAAGACTACTCAATTTTCCAGGTTTCTTCTTTATATGTTCTACATTTATGATACCAGCTTCATGAAGTTCCGAAATAATTGCAATTATTTCGTTATTTACGCCAGTGTTACCTGCTTCCCAAGATGCAAGTAGTAACTTTAATCGTTCAACTAATTCGTTTGGATCATCCCAGTAAACTAGATCAGTATCTGATTTCACTGTCTTTAAAAGTGAAATTCCTTTACCTTGTGGAATACTTTCAACACTTGTAGTTGGATTTCTAGAGAATTTGAACAAAGGCTTAATTACATTCGTATATTTAAATCCTTTGTTGCTGTTAATGGGTTTTGATGATTCGCAATTACGACGATGAGCATTGGTTTCTATTAGAAGTAATTTGTAATATTGTAAATCATCATCTGTTACTACATCTAAATTTGGTTTCTTTTTGAACAAAAGTTCTTTTAAGCCATCAGTTTTTTTGACAGTAAGTGTTCCTATTTTAAGAATACCACCGTCGTCATAGACACGAGTTTTCCCGAGTAATAATTTACCTCGTTCATTTCTGACTCCAAATGGAACATCTTTCATTACTTCAGACGATGTTGACCAAGACAGTGATTGATTTTTAAGACTTGGCGAGGACTGTAGAGATTTGAATGATCCTTCGCTAATGTTATGGTCTTCGGACGGTGACACAACAAGGGTTTTGTTGTAATTGTATTGCTCTTGTTCATCATCTTCATCTTCCTCACTAGCAGATTCATTATAATCTTCATCAGAGACAAACAATGACTGATTTTCGTCTTCAAATGACTGATTATTGTCATTTTTAATTTTTTTCATCACTGGTTCACAGTGTTCTTCTACCTTAAGAGGAGGGTCATATTTTTTATTTGTCAACAGTGTTAGAGGATCAACAATTGGTTTTAATATTGTTTCTAATGTTTTATTGTTTGTATTTTCAATATCTTTTATCATGGCAACTTTTCTTTTAACAGCTGCTGCTGATTTCACTATTTGTTCTTTAAGGTTTTTCTCCATTTCGAAGTATTCCGCTCGGTTTCAAACCATGAATGAGACTGGTTAATAGATAACACAAACGTCTTTTATGTATGTTCCTCTATCACTATGAAGGTATCAAAAGCCAATCGGTAACATCCGTTATTTTTGCCACAATCCTTATTAATAACAAGATAGCTGAATGGTTTATTCCAAACGGTTGAGCACATCTCACGGAATTGGGACCATGACATGTCTGATCCAACATGTTCTTCATAAACATGCTTCAAATTAATGTCATCTTGTTTAAATAGAATGACGAGATTAGAATTGTCCCGTACAAGTTGTTTTGGTATTTTCGTGTAAGTTTGATTGATGTAAAAACAATCTATATTTTTATGACGTCCCATGGCGAAATAATCTCTAATGTTGTTTTGATTCTCACAAGCAACGTCGTCGAAAATAATAATTGAATCAGGCAAAGCATCATGGGGGCTTAAAATTTCTCCATTATGATTGTATTTATTAAATGATGTTCCAGGTACCATATTCAAAACCTTTTCAAGATATAAATATTTAGGTTGATATAAAGACTTTGAATACACATAAAGGTTACGGAATCTTGGTCCATTTTTATGCAATAATAAACTTATTACTAAATTGGTTTTTCCACTATTAGATGGACCGCACACAATACAACGTATTGTACTTGGTAATAAATTTCCATGCCGTCGAGGGACATTAGATGATGCAGGACAGATGCAATCTAATTTAAGTGATTCTTTTTGTTTAACAAACTTCATGATTTCGGTTTCAGCGCGAGTGCAGTGTTGCATTAGTAACAATTGAATGAGCTAAACTTACAATATCATCGTTTTAAATGTACTTTCAGGAAGTACAATGCTAATAAATGTTCTGTTATCAATGGTTACTTTGATGCTGAGTTATTGGATTTTCTAATAATCAACTGAAGTTGCATAAGATACATCGGAGACTCTAAAGGAGGCTCTAACTGCAGTTCCAAGCTGTGCGAACGGTTAGGGATCAGAGACTCCAATCTTTACGATCTTTTAATAGATTGGGATCTTTAACTCGACTTGTTCGAGTTAAAGTTCCCAATCTATTTACTACTCCTACCTTGAGAAGCTCTGATATAGATAGTTAATTACCATTTTCTGGTTGAGTAATTTGCTTCTTAGGTAAACAAGTCAAGCTGAGCGCATCAATGAATTTATTTTACACTTCAGGTGGTGACTGCTTGTTGTCTACTCCGTGATTTCGAACAGTTGTCAAACGGTGACGCAACTCTAGTGGGTGAACGAGGAGCCAGCCTTAGTGGTGGACAGAGAGCACGAGTTGGCCTCGCAAGAGCCTGCTACAGAGAGGTAAGCAATACCAACTTTTCGTTTCTCTGGGATAGCTCTTTTACAGACTAAGTGTATTTACAGTTTCTGGCAAAAGATCGGCGGGGAGGATAGTTTCTCTAATTTGTATAAAGTCACCCATAGTTGTTGAGATAAAGATTCTGAACGTACTGTGTCCATGATCCAGTTAGTCTGGTCCCCTCGTCTGAGTGTTGCGATGGTCAGACGAAATGGCTTCAATGTAGATAACTACCAGCCTTGCCAGATCCTGGACCATCATCTTCATGCGTACCAACCCCGTATAGAAACGCACTTAGGTTAGAAACGCTAGGGGGAACAATCCTTCACGGACAACCGGTTTCATCCACGTGAATGCAGAACGAAGGTAAATTTAAACAATGATTAATAGATACAGTGGATGCAGAGGATACAGATAACATGTACGAGTATGATTATAATACCTACTATGTATAGGTGGTCTTATTGATCATTACTGATCTCTAACTAATTCCGACTAAGCCAACTATACAATAGTTATGTCCCTAACTCACGTCTGGTGGTCCCGTAACGAATGAGAATAACCCTGTCGCATCCATACAAAGGAGACTCACAGCGCGTGTGAAAGAGAGGGAAACTCCGATTCTGTCGTAAAGTCTGCTTAAAATTAGGCCCCCTGGTTCGCGCCAGAAAGAAGTCTCGCAGCAAAACACGGAACTAAAATTTCAGATTCCTTGTGTCTATGGACATAAAGCTCAGATTTGAATGTTGATGGCGACTGAAGAGCGCTTTTCACGGGACTTCTTTAGTGGCGTGGACCCTTTTTGATAGTCTATGACGTGATAGTTAGTCCCTTAGAAGTCTGTTTAGGCCAATGAGCTTCCAGACGAATGTTTGTTTAGACATAGACATTTAGATAGATAAAATAAATTGCAATTCTCGTAACTATTGTTTTAGTAGCCTAAGTTATACTACCATCATACTAGTAAATATTCAAACAAAATCGTATACCTAACTGCCTACTCATAGCCTACCTAATTAATTTATGTCACAACAAAATTACAAAAGCCCTGAACCCTACAGTTGAGAAGAAGCCATGAGTGAGCGAACTTGCCCATAAGCAGCCTATTCACTAACTTTCCATTTCATGGGGTTGTTTATAGTCTTAGGGAAAATACGACACGTTTTCCTGTCCGTGAGCAACACGAAGGGCTCCAAAAAGCTTCGTACGCAATTGTTTATCGAATTTATTTAATTTACTTTACGTAATATGATTGTAGGTACAAGATAGACACTGACCACCTTCAACAAGCATTTT
The DNA here is from genome assembly GCA_019059595.1 of Marasmia exigua. Classification (NCBI taxonomy): domain Eukaryota; kingdom Metazoa; phylum Arthropoda; class Insecta; order Lepidoptera; family Crambidae; genus Marasmia; species Marasmia exigua. The sequence continues at coordinate 4,510,600 of CM032464.1, read as the reverse complement.
GTCTCAAACTAGTGGCTTGTTTCGGGAGTTATTATTACGTAGGTACATATAACATATACGTATTCTGATAAGTCAGAATAAATAAATATTTAAGAGGGGCTGCCATACAAAAAACGCCATTTTTCGGCTATGTATGTTCGATATTAACAAACGGTAATAGGTAGGCACTTAAATATTCACAAAATATTAAATTGTAATAATAACTTTAATAATAAAATATTAAAATCAATGGTAGGTAGGTAACCCTTTGTGCGCGTGTCGGACTCGCACTTAGCCGATTTTTAAGAAGCCTTGTCGTTGTGTATTGTAGATACTAGTATAAGTAGGTACTTTATTAATAGTATAGATAGGTATATGAGATAAGTACCTACCTACCTATAGTTAGTTACCTAATTATGTAGTGAAGAGTGAGCGTGCGGTTATTACCTAGGTAGTAAAAATACAAAGAACCTAAAGCCTGTAGTCATCCTTATCAAACATGATCAAACATAGGTACCTACCTACTTACAGTTATCCAAACAGTACTTACTATAATAATCTCGATAAATGTATCTATTTATTTTTGTATGAAGGTCAGGTACAGCTGATTGCGATCTTATTAAAGATGTTTCCAATGTTGAATGTGTAGATTTTTGTGTTAACAGATTATAAGGATTTGTCTAAATAGTAAGTAATATTATCTTCACTATCACTACATAGTATAGAACAAAGTCGCTTTCGCTGCCAGGACCTTTTTATGTAAACTGGATGAGTCCAGTCTCACCCGGAGATGAATGACATGAAATGTGTATTTTAAGTGTTGGCTTATAGCTTATTAGATGACGTTAATTTCATTAGGTATTCTAAATCTAATTCGAAGATCCCCAAATAGGGATATGAAAATACGACGACTTTTTGCCAAAATGAGGTGTAGGGACGGCAATGTTTGCTTCGCGCTCGTCTTGGGAGATAAACTTGCTCGATTATTCGATCAAGATAAAAAAATACTTTATAGGCCTGTCAGACATTACGAGTTAGCAAGGAATTAGTGGCCTGACCTTATTTTGTAGTCATTTTCATTTGTCAGAATAAATAGGAGTTTGTTAAACTTGTCTTAAGGTGACGGGTAAGGCACACTAGCTTAAAACGGATCCGGTTTAGTAGCTAGTTAGGGCTACCCGTCGCCTTAACATTATATTCCATTCAGTATCTGAAGGTGAATAGGACAGTTCATACTATAATGAGTTTCTTTTATTCAGGCAGACATCTACCTCCTAGACGACCCCCTGTCAGCGGTGGACACGCACGTTGGCAAAGATCTGGTCGCAAAATGCCTGATGGGTTTCCTGCGCCACTCCACACGCATCCTCGTCACGCACCAGCTGCACCATCTGAAGGGTGCCGACAGAGTCGTCATATTGCGTAACGTGAGTAAATAAAATGATGATTACCAACACTACGACACATACTTACTTATAATAATATTACCTTCTCTGTAAAAGGTCACTCATTCAAAAAATCAATCTCTTCTTCTTTGAGTGCCTTTTCAGTCCTGTAGGTTTTTTTTTATTGCTTATAGTAGGTAGACGAGCTTGCGCCCCATCTGATGGTGAACGGTAACCGCCGCCGCTGCCGGTATTTGTTGAGGAGCGACGGCTGGAAGAGTCTCTTTTATATTGTTTCTTTGTATGCTTTTTTATTTTGATTATTTTTTAATGGTTTTGATATTGATTAGACCCATATCTTCTTCTTAGTTTGTAATAGACCCCACCTTGATCGTAAATATAGTTTTGCTGATATCAGTTGGCACTACTCACCAGCGTTTTATATGTATATAGTCCAATCGCCACGCTATTTTTTTCTTAATAATTTGAATTGCCAGAATACGTTATGAATAATATGATAAAATCAAAGCGTTATACTGTTGTTGATCTTATCTTGACACTATCTGACAACGTAGTTTAAGAAGAATGCTCAATACAGTCCTTAAATATCAATCTTGGCAATCTATCACGTAAGTACCTTTTTTTTTACATTATGGCAGACAAACGAGCTATGTGTTTTTTTTATTGAAAGGGAGGCTATCGAGCAAGCGAGTTACGATGGTGAGCATCACCTGTGCCCATGGACAGGATCGTTTAATTTGAATAATAAAATCTATCATTGTTGATGAATTTCCTAATAATATTCAAAACAAGCAGCGGTTGCTTGCTAACTATCTAACTGGACCAATATAAAGATTGACGAAGGTTATCTCTATTAGGTACATCATTCTGACCGAAATGCAATTTATTATGTCATTGTTATCAATGGTTATTAAGTTATTCTGTGGTACTGGTTAATTGCAGTGTACTCGAACTAAATATTACTTGTTAAGAGGTAACTACTTACTTAACGAATATATATAACCAGACTACCCCATGGGCAACACAAATCATAAAAATATAGACCTGACCTGAGCTTCAAATAAAATTATTTGCATATAATTATTCAATTACAATGCATCGTATTACCCTTGGACAATTCAAAGGTATTCCTAGTAATTTTGTCAATTTATTTTTCAATCCGCCCAGTTTTTAGCACGTGACTCACAACAATATGTATTTGTAGATCTGTCAACCACAAGTCCACAACAGCACAGTCACTCGCGAGGCGAGACTATGCATTTATAGATAACAAAGGTACATCCTTATGCACATTTGCAAATTATTGCTAAACTGTAATTAAGGTCTACACTATCAATTGCTTGTCTCTTGCATTCAGGTCTGTTTCAACATTATTACCTACACTTATGAACATACCTACCTTGTATCTACCTAGAGTGCATGCATAGCCTTATTATGGGATGAGAATAGGAATTAGAAATCTGACAGATTGTACATAACACATACAAAATCTGTCTATAGTATTTGTTTGAACTTCTGGTATTTAGTTTATCATGATGACATAATATTTTATAGCAGATTACTTAATGAGGTATATCTTGTTTGTATCTTTGTATAAATATAGATACTGAGTTTATTGCACAAAATACACAACTAAGAACTAAGCATATAAGTGACATTGTCAATAAAACTATTTGATTGTGCAAACCATTACATACCTAAACTGTTTCCTCAAACATTTTTAAATTGTAGGTAGGTATCAAAATAAAGTCGCTGAATCACAGCATTTGTTAAGCCAATGGAAACTTTAAGGCTTAACTCTTAACCACAGTGAAACCATTAACTTTAATGTTATGATGGCACTAACTTCTATACACACGCATATAGCTACGTAGGTATGTCACTGATGGTCATAATTATTATATTTTTATGACAGGGAGAAATAGAAGCTGAAGGCACCTTCGAGGACGTATCAAGTTCATCGCTATTCGACGAACTTCTAGAGGAGGATGAGGAGGAAGAAGCAGGTCGTCCAGCCATGCAACGGCAACGCACTATGTCTGTACAGGTAAATCAAGCTAACCTAGAAAATCGGCCAGCTTCAAATGCCTACCTGTTACCATTAATTGATTTATGTCTACCTGTGGCTGATATCTGGCAAAAAAATTGGCGTTTGGATTTCGGGAACAACCCCTAATTATAAATTGATCAAGACACTGAAAAAATGCCAGGAAAAGACCTGTTTACAAAATACGAAGGATATTTCGGAACTTTTAAAGATAAAATATAAAGATTAACATTTCTTTATTGGCCACAGAACACAAAATCAAACATAAGTGACATAAATAGGACAAATTCCGTAGCCAAAAAGGCCCAACATCAGCATTTGCTGCAGTGGCCGAGTCTTGGGCGACTTACGTGCACACGTACATTAAGGTCAACCCCTTCTGCCGGGCCCGATGGTAGTTGCATAGCCAGACATTTGTTTCCCACGTAGCTGTCTGGTTTTCGTAGGAATTGGCGTACCAACGAGGGCGACTCTAAGCAATTTCTCTGCTATGTCACGGACATGAAGAAGACTTGCGTGAATTTCTCACGTGGTCTGTCCGCGTAACTCCACCGGTAAATAATAACAAAATATGTCGACCGGCTAAACCGGATGCTGAGCCGTTAAGGGCCGCCTGTTATTCGCCCGCTTGCCGTAATTGGCCGGCGGGTGGTTAGAAGTTCCGGGCGGTTTCCACGTCCCATCGGCCGGGGGGTGGGCGTAAGGTTCTTGCCCCCACGTATGTAGCAGGGAATGCCCCTGTGGTTTTTAGTGGGCAGGCCCCTGGGAGCTCCCTAGAGGAGATCCCCATACTACCCGGCCGTCTCCCAGCGGTCGGGTGTACTTAAAAAGGTGACGGTTAGGGCACACCAGCGACGCCAATCGATTTTAATTTTTAGCTACTAAACCGGATCTATTTCAAATAATTTCGGGGTTACAATCTCTCGGTAAATACCTATACTATTTATTTAATACTTATAGTTAACTGTTTGGTCTGCTTTTGCACTCGCCTAGCTACTAAACCGTTTTTGTACGCGAAAAATTGATTCACGCCAAAAGCGGCCAGGTTTTGGCGTGAATCAATTTTTCGCAAACGGACAACAAAAACGGACCCAACATTTGTGCATCGTTTTTTAATAAATATAAATGTTTGCCGAGAGATTGTAACCCCGAAATTGTTAAAATCTATCGACGCCAACTGATTTAAATTTTTAGCTAACAGTTAACTACTTATGAGTATTAAATAAATAGTATAGGTGTTTGCCGAGAGGTTGTAATCCTGAAATTGTTTAAAATAGATCCGGTTTAGTAGCTAAAAATTAAAATCGATTGGCGTCGCTAGTGTGCCCTACCCGTGCTACTACATCTTAAGGCGGCGTCGACCACTGGCGCCAATGTCTGTCATTGCACATCGGGCAGACGGCATTTTACCACCGGGAAAACAAAAAAAAAAGGCCCAGTCTCACTTCCATACAAAAGAACCGGTCTAATGATGGACTTATAAACCTGTCTCTTCAACCTAACCGGCATTTTGGGGTCACAGATGATGCCTGTCACCTCATGCCATTCATTTGGCCCACGCGGCAAAAATGCGCGCCTTGACGTCATAATCTATGTCCCCGCACAAATGGAGAACTGATCCCAGGTACACTACTTATTCTGTATGGCAATATTGATTACACGACAGTTGCAAGTGTGCAATTCATCATATTATTGATAAAACTGAAGATAATATAAATTATACATAGGGAGTTAGAGGATAGCGAAGATAAAATCTTATCTAACGCCAATATTGATAATTAGTTATCTGCTGTTGGCAAATAATGAATTTTTATTTTTCCAAATACTTACGAAGTAACTCTTTGCAGAAAGGAAATAATAATAGGGAATAAAATATGAAATTGCCGTTTTTTTTTCTAGACACAGCAAGATTAATAATTCGCAAAAAGTTACTGTGGCATATTTTTATTTTGTTTTTTTTTCTAAGGTGTGTAATATGCAGATATCAGATAAAAATTGTATACTTGATAAAGAAAAAAAATCTTGAAAGTGACTCTTTTTTTTTTGTAAGGCAGAATTGAAGTTTTCAGCAAGTTTAAACAATATTTTTTTCTGAAAACCTCTTCTAACTAAATGTACCTAAACGTTGTCCATTAAAGCACAGTTAAATATGAAACAGTACCATTAATATTTACTTTAAAAATTAAAAAAAATTAAGAAAACACAGCTTTTCAAAAAATCTCCATACAAATCGGCAATTTCATACTCCTAATATCATCCTTATGTATATTGTAATTATTCTGACAAACTTTTCTTATGCTGATAAAATCGAAAGAAGGCGTAGCATTAAGGTCGTTATCGACGGTTCTTGCTCGGATCTGAAGCCTGTGAACGATGGTGTCCCTCAGGGCTATGTGTTATCTCCAACACTTTTTCTTTTGCACATCAATGATATGCTGTCTCACCACAAAATTCATTGCTATGCAGATGATAATACTTTTGCGGAAAACGTCATTGAAAACCGGAACACACTGGTGTCTGAAATCGAAGACAATATGTTGAATCATGTTTCGAACTGGGGTCAATATAATTTAGTCCGTTTTAATCCCTCCAAGACAAGTGTGCGCGTTAACCATTAGTTATTTTCCTTTAAGTAAAAATGCTGACTTAAGGATTTAAGGTACTTTCCCTCCATGTCCTATAGTCTTGGAACGCCCTGTATAATATTATCAGCAGACACATTTCATCAGCGAGCCCTGGGCGATCAGATATAACTGGAATAGACATACAAGAATAGACGTACGCATTTTTTATCAACTGCAATACAGTTTGATTAGGAACAATCAAGCGAGACTAATCATTGTTCGTTCATTGCACAACTTCGCGCAATCCCCAAACACATTTATTAAGTACGTATGTACCTACTAAACTGCCGGCGGGCGCACGTTCCGGTTCGGACTTTTTATAAAAAGTACTTCGATTTTCTTTCGATTTCTAAAGTCTATTAATAATTATAATTTTTATTTTAACTCAATTATAGTTTAAAATCAACTGACAGATAAATTCAGGATTCAGCTTTGAGTACTTATACTCAAAGGGTTTCAGGGTTGATCAGTTGGTGCGTAATACGGCTATTAACGGTACCAATTTATTTTTTTTATTAAATTCGACATAAACAATACTCACCGTCAGAATTCGCCCACGAGAGTCGAGTAGGAATGAAAGTGTCCCCGTAAAAAAATGTAGCCATTAATCAGGGACAACGTAGATAAAACATTTTTCTTTTTCTGCCGGATTTCGGACCTAGACTGACTCTTCCCCCGTCCGGCCGACCCCTTTCACTGTGCTGTGCGTCTTTGGATTATTTTGGATGCATGCAATATATATGTCACCGGAAAATAACAAGATCCGTAAGTTTATCAATTTACTAGGAAGTTTATAAACTTTCGTAGGATTCTAAACGGGAGATAAATCGTATTATTTTACGTCCACATTTTCGTACATTGATAAACTTACTGAACTCACTCGTAAAATAATAAGTAAGCAATATCCAAACGCTACGCGCAATCTGATTGGCATTGCCACTATGAAAATTGACCAATCAGAGAGCAGTGTGTTATTTTACGTATTTCAAAGATTAGAACTTACGAAAGTGTGGACGTAAAATAATACAATTTATCTCCCTTTAAGATCCTACGAAAGTTTATAAACTTCCTAGTAAATTGATAAACTTATGGGTCTTGCTGTTTTCTGGTGACATATATAGGTACCTATTCGTTCGTTACGGGTTTATTTGTAGACCCTCTGTAGTTTTGAGTTTATTCGTTGCAAACATTAAAAATACAAATTATCTCTTGAAGAGTATTACTAAGATATAATTAAGTATCTACTCGTAAAAGTCGTAAAGATAGACTTCAAACGTAATTCTAATATGAAAGTTGTCTACTTTTCACAGTCACACGCAACGAGTGTAAGCTCCGTAAATGAAATTGGAAATTCTAACGAAGATCAAGAAGAGGACAATGAAATGACAGGAACAGGTAAATTAAGAAGAAATTTGAAAAAATAAAACGTAGGATCAATTTGGAGACCTAAGTAGACGTCTCTTGGCTGAAATGACGAAACAATAAATTGGTTCACAACCCAGCGATATATATCGCTGGGTTGTGAACCATTCATCTCAGTCATGATAGAAACAAGAAATGGGAATCAGTGGAAAATATTACAAGATTAGAAGAAAACGGAAAACGCTGTATTATAAAGTCTAGATATCGTATTACATACATAATTTATGGATGTAGTAAAACCCAAGTACGGTACAGAGAATAAAAAGGTTCGTCACCTTAAGGTAAATTTTCGCTTGCACGGCAAGAATCAGTTATACCAACATGCCGTTTTAAAAAGGTCTGCCAACCTTCTTTAAATTTTCTTTACATCAGAAGAAATTAATTTAGTTACAAGCAAATCTGAACTTTCTGATCTAACAGTTAAGCATAATTTTCTGTGCAACAGGTATTACTCTGACTAATTTACGAAAGGTAATAAGTGCTCTTAGCATATCAAACGAATCAATTTGAAAACTGACGAACCTTTTCGTCCTTTGACTGTAGGTACTTACGTAGAAAATAGTTATTTATGTATTATAAGATCTAATCCGATAGTAGGTATATCCGATAGTAATAAAACGAAATCGCTTGATATCCTTATTGTTAATAAGCACAAAATATTATGTACAAGGTCCAACTTGTAGTAATTACATTTTTTGTCGCAGGTGCACCAAGATTTTAATTTATACAGGGTGTACCTGTGAACATTTACATCCCTTTAACCACGTATTCTACCAACCATTCTGGGAAAGATTTATTCTACGACTTTTCGAAATGCGTCGAAAATTTTTTCGTCTCTCCATACAAAATGACCAAGTCACGTGATCGACTTTGTATGATGAAAGTTTTTTATGCGAATTTCCAAAAGTCATAGAACCAATGTTGTTCATAATGGTTGATAGAACACGTTAAAGGGATGTAAATGTTCACAGATACACCCTGTATAAACATACAGGGTCTAGTAGGTATTTATTCAGGTAGAAAGATAGATATTGCGACCACGTATTATGTCTCTTAAGGCAATACCGCGACGATACTAGCGCCGCCAAGTGATTTATATTATATTGTGGCGAATAGTTAAAGGAAATGTTTTACAATTTTTGCGACCCACCTATGTAGGTAATAAATAATTTCTTCCTACAAGTAACAATTAACTCTAAAATTGCTAAACGTGGCCACTTTTAGCTATTATCAAGATTAATTTTACTTACAGGAAGAAATTATTACATAAGTTTGCCTCAAAAAAATATTAATACTATTCTTAAAGTATTCATTGTTTACTTTTAAAAAAAATGTCTCTTATTCGCCACTATCAATATACTAAAATCACTTGGCGGGGCTAGTATCGTCGCGAACAACATTTTTTAGAAATTCAAGTACCTGAGTAACACTTCGAGGAGATATATCAGAAATAGAATACCTAGATAAATCTATAACGCAGATAAATCATATAAAATAGAATTGGTTGAACAGGGCGGGTAGCAGGCAAGGTGTACATGAAGTACTTCCGAGCCGGCGGCAACTGGTGCATGCTCATTTTCTGCGTAATATCCATCATCGCCGCTCAGGTGATCACCTCCGGTGGCGACCTCTGGCTCACACATTGGTAGGTATTACTCCTTTTAGACTACTTTAGCCATGCTGCATAGATCCTCGTAGTCCTTGTCTTTAGGCTATGTATGGTCGGAACATGTTTCTATAATTTTTCATCCCGATCAGACATTCATTGAGTCAACTTGTGGTCTAATCGAATATGTTTTTTTAACTATATTAAGACGAATGTGAGGTTGTTTGGAATAACAATCTTTATAAATTAAATTGAAACATCATTACCAGCAACTCATACATAACTGTACAAGTTCCATTTTACCCTTATAGGATGAACGAAGTCGAACGACACTATTCTACGAGCAACAACGGAGCTATTCCAAGAAATGTGAACAGCACACTACGAGGAAACGATACACTAGCGGCATTTAATGAAACAAATAGCTTCATAGATGACGAGACTTTAACCACCAGTATTCCTACTGAAATCCCAGCGACATCCACGACTCCAGAAATTAATTCTACTGTGATTGGCACTATCGTGAAAACTGTCTTTACAATGCAACGCATAGCTGGCCTAGGCACAGACTACCACTCGTACTACATTTACATTTGGACTATCGGAATCGTTGGATGCATCTTATTTACCACCGGCAGGTAAGTCAAAAGGTGCAAAAATACGTATTGGATTAGTGCAGTGAGTGAATGCATGAATGAATGAATATACTTTTATTGCACACAAAATTAAGTATGAAAACTTAAAAACTAGGTATCAGTGGTGCAATGCAAAGCAATGAGTGAGATTAAGAGCTGACAAAATCACGTTGTAAAATGATTATTATTAGATAATATGATAAGATCTTAGATTAAGCCTCTATCTTATTTAATCTACCTAAGGACAAGATAGAACTACGTACCAAATTATATTTTTGTAAAAATTTAAAGCATGAAATATTTATCTAAACGTTCCAGGTCGATACTTTTCTTGTGGGTGTGCATGCGCAGCTCAATCAGGCTGCACAACCTGATGTTCAGCAACATTCTCTCTGCCACTATGCGATTCTTTGATACCAACCCTTCGGGCCGTATCATGAACAGGTTTTCCAAGGACATGGGAGTTGTGGACGAAATGTTACCGAGAATGTATTTGGAAACTATCCAGGTACATATGTACTAAATTTAATGAACTTACTTTGTACGTTTAAGCTCACCTCCTTAACGATTTTCATAACATATTTTTTATCGGGTTTTCCAACCAAAAATTCTAAGTATTATCTGTTTCTGTTATTTCTTTATGATTTAAGATACCCAATGTATATTTTTACAGGTTTTCATGGTGATGATGGGTATTTTAGTCATGGTCGCAATAGTCAGTCCCTACATGTTACTTACGACACTGGTGTGCGGAGTGGTCATGTACATGTGGACCATGGTTTACCTCAACTTAGCACAAGCTGTGAAAAGGTATGTTGTTATTTTATATCAAACTATAGTCCATTCGGTATCTGAAGGTGAATAGTACAGTTCAAACGTTTCGTATCATGATTTTATTTGTAGAAAGGTCTTTCTAAAAATAAAATCATTAAGTTGTAAAAGTCATTAACTTTTTTGTATTCTTATTCTTCCAAAACAACAAGTATTAATCTTTCTCAATTAATCTGAACAAGAACTTAAAATAGTTATTACTTACCAATAAAAATTGTAAAAAATATCTTATGAATTGCATAATGCGCTAATCGGAATTTTTGCTCATAGGGATTCACACAAACCATTGCAATAAATCAGTAATCGGTATGGCGACCATCTTAACATAGAATCACGATTATTGTCTCGTGTAAAATATGTCCGCATAGGTACATTGCATTAGGGACCAAGAACTAGTAATTTCTCTTGGTGACGAAGGTGGTTCCGACACGCTAAGCGAGTGTTGTTATTTTTCTGAAGAATAGGACGCATATCTCTGACCTATATTGAGAAGGCTATTTAAGTTTCATGTAAACATTGGTAATCGTCCCGTTGGTCTAGTGGTTTTAGTACCAGGCCGTGATCTCTTCGATTCCCGGGCCGAGCAAAGGTATGTTTCGAATTTATCGAACATAGCTCGGGATTGTGATCACCAATTCGCATTAGGCAACAATATAGTTATCTGTGGTCACGGACAGTTCAAACGTTTCGTATCATACTTCTATCTTTCTACAAATAAAAATATTAAGTTGTAAAAATCATTAACTTTCTGGGGTTCTTATTCTTCCAAAATAACGAGTATTAAACTTTCTCAATTAATCTGCACAAGAACTTAAAAGAGTTACTACTACCAATAAAATTTGTAAAAAATATCGTATGAATTGCATAATGCGCTAAACAGAATGTTTGCTCATAGGGATTGACACAAACGATCGCAATAAATCAGTAATTGGTATGGCGACCATCTTACCATCGAATCACGATTATTGTCTCGTGCAAAATATGTTCATATAGACTGCATCAGGGACCAAGAAGTAGTAATTTCTTTTGGTGACGAAGGTGGTTTCGACACGTTAAGCGAGTATTGTTATTTATCAGATGAATAAAATGCATATTATTTAATTAAAGGTGATTTATTGCGTGTGCACCACTAAGAATATTTACATATTGTATTTCATATCCAGATAGTTTAAATTCATAGCTAAAACGTTAATTTAAAATTAAAAATCAAACAAATAAAAGGCAATTAGATTTCGAAAGAAAATATTCTCGATTCTTAAAAATATCGGTTAGGTTAAAAAGGAGTGTCTCAATTTTACTGTCAAAATAGAACAGTCCCATTAACTTTCAGTATATATAAGCAAAGAGTATTATAGAGAGTAATATATTTAGAAGTTACACTATGCTATTAACCTTCACATACTGAATGGACTATAGTGCATCACGCGATATAAGGCTTGGCATTTTGTTTTGTCATTTATTTATTTGAAAATAATGTATTCTATTTTATTTATGTATACTATTGATTTAGCAGTCTCATCTTAACTGGTGGTCAAATATTTGTAATATTTTCACTGGATATTGTAAATATACCTACCATATTGATGAGACTATCGACAGCTCATGTCGAATGAAGCACCTAAGTATTTTATTTAGTCTGAAAGTGTGAAAATAGTAGAAAAGTAATTTCTGGATTTGACTCCACCAGATATTTTAGCAAAAACATAAATAGTTACAAATAGGTAGGTAAGTATTTTTCCAAGAAAATCTCCTAGATTATCAGGTATGTGATGAAGATTTAAACATGAATGTAAGATAAAGCACCTAGTGTATATGAGACTGTACATAACTCTGTATTAAAATACTCGCGAATACTATTAAACAACTCGCCAAGACTCGTTTTTTAGGGTTCCGTAGCCAAAATGGCAAAAACGGAACCCTTATAGTTTCGTCATGTCCGTCTGTCCGTCTGTCCGTCTGTCACAGCCGATTTACTCGGAAACTATAAGTACTACAGTGATGAAATTTGATGGGAATATGTGTTGTATGAACCGCTACAAAAATATGACACTAAATAGTAAAAAAAAGAATTGGGGGTGGGGCCCCCCATACATGTAACTGAGGGATGAAATTTTTTTTTTCGATGTACATACCCGTGTGGGGTATCAATGGAAAGGTCTTTTAAAATGATATAAAGTTTTCTAAAAAACATTTTTCTTAAAGTGAACGGTTTTTGAGATATCAGCTCTCAAAGTCGTAAAAAGTATGTCCCCCCCCCTCTATTTTTATAACTACGGGGTATAAAATTCTAAAAAAAATAGAGGTGATGCATGCTAATTAACTCTTTCAACGATTTTTGGTTTGATCAAAGTATCTCTTATAGTTTTTGAGATAGGTTGATTTAACTGTAATTTTGGACTTTGCTGCTACGGAACCCTTTGTGCGCGAGCCCGACTCGCACTTGGCCGGTTTTTTTAATCTCGCTCGTGTTTTAAGGCGACGGGTACCCTTACTAGCGACACCAATCGATTTAAATTGTTAGCTACTAAACCGGATCAATTTTGAAAAATTTCGGAGCTCCAGTCTCTAAGCAAAAAAATTTACTATTTATTTAATAATTGTGCACTACTTTGATCTTTTTTGCACTCGAAATTTGGACTATCGCTGGCCGTTTTTGACGGTAATTCAAATGTCGAGTACAAAAGCAGACCATAAAGGCACAGTACATATATAGATATATACGCTTAGCAGTATGGACGCGCCCACGTTTTTGTACGCGCAAAATTGATTCACGCCAAAAGCGGCCACTTTTGGCGTGAATCAATTTTTCGCGTACAAAAACGGACCCATCATTTTTTCATGGTTATTTAATAAATAGTATAAGTGGTTGCCCAGAGGTAGTAACCCCGAAATTGTTTAAAATAGCGCTAGTGTACCCTACCCGTCACCTTAAAGTAAATAATCATTATGGGTCAATCAACTTTTAAGTGTACATCAATGATAAATTTTATTTTTTTAAATTTAATTGTTTTTTTTTTATTTTTTAATATTTTTTATTTAGATAATTGTTTATTTTTTAAGAATTCACATAGAGCAGAACGATATATTTTAAAAATATAGTAAATTTGACTCCGAAATCCACATGACTCTAGTTAAGATAGTCCCTTGGACAACTAACTAAATAGACTTCTGAACCATTTGAAATTCAGTCAAATTGTGAATCGTCACTTTATTCTCACTTAATTAATTATTAAGTTAGCATGTTTTTTACTTAAATCAAAATTAAATGGCGTAGCTAGTGTATGTACCCTTCCTTGAGGTGACGGGTAGGGCACACTAGCGACGACAATCGATTTTAATTTTTAGCTACTAAACCCGATCTATTTTAAACAATTTCGGGGTTACAAGCTCTCGGCAAACACTTATACTATTTATTAAATAACTATGCAAAAATGTTGTCGTACGCGTTGGTACGCCAAAAATTGATTCACGCCAAAAGCGGCCACTTTTGGCATGAATCAATTTTTAGCGTACAAAAACGAACCCAACATTTGTTTGTGCATGGTTATTTAATAAATGGTATAAGTGTTTGCCGAGAGGTTGTAACCCCGAAATTGTTTAAAATAGATCCAGTTTAGTAGCTAAAAATTAATATCGATTGGCGTCGCTAGTGTGCCCTACCCGTCACCTTGATTAGATTACCTTTATCTTAATAACCCTTATTATGTGACAGTCACATAAAGCACATTGATTTATTTGTTGTTTTATTTCTCACGACGACATAAAATTAACAGTAGAGTCGTTGTAGCAAGATTTATTTAGGTATTAGGAATGAATACAGCTTAATATACAAAGATAACGATCAAGATTATTTTTATTGAGATGACTAATAAAAATCTACCGCCTTATTAATAATTTTTCTTTGAATGCTTGAAAGCAGAAAGAAGAAAAACAATCTAATACAAATGAAATGTTTGTCTTATTTCAGAGTTGAAGGCGTATCCCGCAGTCCAGTGTTCTCGCACGTGTCAGCCAGCTTGGCGGGGCTATCCACGGTGCGTGCCTCTGAAGCCCAAGCCATGCTGATAAAACAATTTGACGACAAGCAGGACGTCCACACTGCTGCTTGGTAAGATCACCTTCGCTTCAGGTACAGCCACTTCAAGTATACTGCTGTAGAAGCGACTCTTTGAGTTGTTTGGAAGCTTTGTTATCGTTTAACCAAGCATAACTTCATTGACACGTAGCACCATACCAGTATGCAGTAGGTGGTACACGAATTGTGTATTTCACTCCATACTCTACAGTATAACTTTTAATAGATGCTAGTGAAGAATTGCCTTTTTTCAGGTATTTAACCCTCGTAACAAACACAACGTTCTCCGTGTGGTTGACGCTTATTTCCGGCATATACGTTGCCGTAGTCTCATACACCTTTTTATTGATGGACGACGGTAAGTCCCCACCAGTAATACGAAAATCCATTATTATATTGTATGTAAGTTCAATGACTGATTGCAAATAGACTTACCAGATGTTAAACACTATGTATATTTTACAGGGCTAACTCAATCTGGCAACGTCGGTCTAGCGTTAAGTCAGGGCTTGATTCTCGTCAACATGGTGACATATGGCGTAAAGACCGCTACGGAAGTCATCTCACAAATGACCAGTGTAGAACGTATCCTCCAGTTCACATCGCTGCCTCAGGAGAAAACCGGTGGTTCATCGCCGCCAAAAGACTGGCCACAAAGGGCCAAGTTGATCTTCAAGGATATGTCTCTTCGTTACGATGTGGACTCTGATCCTGTGCTTAAGAATCTGAACATCGTAATTGAAAGTGGCTGGAAGGTGAGTTGTACAATCTTCATGCTTCTTTTTTACTTCCACAAATTACTTCTTACTTCACGCTTGCTCGAGTGAAAGAAAACCCTCTATGCCAATAACATAGGTTTTTAGGCTTCAGATTTCTGCCGTACGTTGGTTGTAAGACTGAGCTGATCAATATATTTTTGACTGTAGGTGGGTGTTGTTGGCCGCACTGGTGCAGGAAAATCTTCCTTGATATCGGCCTTATTCCGGCTAGCACCTATTGAAGGCAACGTGTACATCGATGAGGTTGAGACCGGAGAAATTGACCTCAAGGTCAGTTATTCTTAATTTTCATTCAATGCACGGCCGTTGGGGCGCAAAGGTTCTCGAGTGGAGGCCACGTACAGGAAGTCGCAGCCGATGCAGGCCCCCCACAAGGAGGACAGACGATCTGGTGAAGGTCGCAGGAATCCATCAGATGCGGGCGGCACAAGACCGATATGTGTGGAGAACATTGGGGGCCTATGTCCAGCAGTGGACGTCTACTGGATGATGATATTTGAATCCTAACCGTTATTTATGTCATAATTCCAGAAAATGCGTTCAAAGATCTCGATCATCCCACAAGAGCCAGTGCTCTTCTCTGCAAGTCTTCGCTACAATTTGGATCCGTTCGAGAAGTACACTGACGCCGATATTTGGAAAGCACTAGAACAGGTTAGTAATTTCTTTTTTTTAGGATAGCTATAAGACCGACTGTTATCTCTGTCACGTACGCTTTGTCAGCAGATTTGACCACGTATGTGATAAGAGATGACGTCAGTCATCTCTAGTATATACATAAGCCTTAGAGATGTTCTCACATCATGCCTTTTGCATTATCAATGATAAACCAGTTACGTATAATAAGTCCGAGTGCATCATTTCTTCCGGGCCACCAACTGCCTCCCGGTGGACTGGTGGCCTACCAACTATCTCTCGGGTTCCCGGTATACTCTATATCAATTGGCAATAGACAAGCTACCACACGTAGAAGCTAATGTTGACTCATAGTGAATCACAATACTGAGGCGTAGCGATGCCAAGAAATATTATTATTATTTAAATTCGTCCTGCCCAGGTAGCAGACACAATAGAAAATCAATTGGTTTTTGGCTTTAAATTAAGGACTGTTATGTTGCCTAAATTGCCAAGTCTTTGCATACCTAGCTTTTAAGTTTTGTGTATTGTGCAATAAAGATTATCTAACTACTTAATGTATATATTTGGGCAGAACGCCGATATAAATGAAATAATAATCTAAATTTAAAAACTAGTAATGTTAGTAATCAGAACGTAAAGTAACGTAACCGTTATTCTATTTTAATCAGTCTGAGATATGAAGTATCCCATTGATAGTATTGATGCTACTGAAAAATATGTCAATGCTGGCGTCAGCTTTATTTACATATAACATACAAGTTCTAATGATGAAACTGTTCATTCTAAGTTGGTCTGCACGGTAGGAATGCTGAATGATTTATATATGGTGTTGCGAGCTATTCTGGGAGGTACTTAAAAGCAATTTTCTTTAATATATCGGCGGGACAATCTATAAGACTTATGTATATTTAGACTTACATATAGAATGGTTTATTCTTAAATATCTTTTAGTGTTATTGCAATTAGGTAGGTGCATATCGTAGGTCATGTCAATGTTATTAGGAAATAGTATTTAGATACCCTCGTAAAATAAGTCTATTTTGCTCTCTCAGGTGGAACTTAAGAAGAGCGTGCAGTCGCTGTCAGCAGCTGTGACGACGGGCGGTACGAACTTTAGCGCAGGGCAAAGGCAATTGTTATGCTTGGCTAGAGCCGTCCTCGCTCGCAATAAGCTCCTTGTGCTAGACGAAGCCACCGCCAACGTTGATCCCAAGTACGTATGCTACATTATTATAATCATATAGGTACACCGTAACTTTTTATCGTTTTAATCCCGTAAATATGTGATAGGGTCTATGAAACACTATCGATCTGCATACACAGAAATTTAAAAACCCTTAAAATAAAAAGTATGATGTGATAATGTGATATGATGTGAGAATTATCACAAAGTGCAGGAAACCAATAGTAGGGCCACGAGATAAGTACCTACCGAGCGCATGCCTACGCCGCAAGCGCCGTTTTATGAACTTAGGCTACTGACCTCAGCTTAGCTGATGTCATGTATGAAAATCAGTAATTCCGAATTTTCCTTCATACTTTCACGGTTTGACTGCCTCAGTGGCGCAGTGGTAAGAAGGTCGCACTTTAAAGCGACGGCTGCGCAAGAGGTCTCAGGTTCGATGCCTGGGTCGGGCCAAAATTGTATACCTAAGTTTTCGGCAAAAAATTCTTAGTGGCAGCCCGAAGTCTGGAAGTTGGCGGTCTTGTACCCCCGTGCCTCGAAAAGCACGTTAAGCTGTTGGTCCTGCGCCCGATCCCTCTCCGGTCGTGTCACATTAGTGTCCCATCGGATTATGAGGGCAAGGGAATAGAGAGTGCACTTGTGTTTGCGCACACACTTGAGCACTATAATATATCCTGCGTATGTGGCTGATCATTGAGATTGGCCGCCGTAGCCGTAATCGGTGGGAGCATATTATTTCGGTTCCAAGACCTAAATAATAATAATAATTAGAAAGTTAATTACGTTAATAAATGTACTTTATTAAGATTTTTTCAGTTAAATTCCAACAAGTGTAGTAGTGGTAATTGTGGCGTATTTAAAAATTTGGAATTAAAATTATTTACAACAGTTTAAACTCAGAATATAACCTTTTTTTGGAATCAAAATTATTTACGATTTAAAACAGTTTTTTTACGTTAATTAAAAAACGAATAATCACCTTTATTTCAATACACTGATCACATGGGCTTACGCTTGACTTACTGATGTCGTAACAATTGTTCAAATTGCAAACCGTTTCGTTTGATACACAATGTTGCTCTTTTGATTAAATTGTCTTTTAATTTAACACTATCACTTTTCACAATTTCAAAGGTGTCCAATACCGCATTTTTCTGTTTGTGCGTTGTAGGTAACCCGCGATCGCGTAAAATTACACCATTGCAAATAACTCCGGGTTACTAATAGTTTCGATCACGAGACGTCATTGTCCCTAAAGCGGTAAGGTCTTTGAAGAAAATGTTTTGTTTACATTTTGTGCCGAGCGGGGTTGCGCGGGAGTGAGGGTGTGCGGGGGGTGGTTGGCTTTCGCAATCGCAATGCCTATCCACACAAATCGATAGTGTTACACTTTTTTATCGTTTTAAAACGATAAAAAAGTGACGGTGTAGATATGCTAATTCATAGAAATGTATTTTTTTAATGTGAAGTACTTTTTGACTTTTCAAATAGATTTACTGACTGGCAGTTTCCTAATGTATCCTTTTTTTTCAGCACGGACACGTTGATACAAAAATCTATTCGCAAGTTCTTCTCAGACTGCACAGTGTTAACGGTTGCGCATCGTTTACACACCGTTGCTGATGCCGACAGAGTGATTGTAAGTATTTCTTATGTACGCAGCGCAGCCATCTGGGTAAATTAGCCTTCCACTTGACGCCTGAGGCGTTCGTTAAACTCCGGCATCAAATTATCAAAAAAAATGTCGAGGTGAAACCTAAAAAACCTTGAAACATTCTCACGTAAATATTATCGTAATAGGTGATGGAAGCGGGTCGCATAATGGAGTGCGGTCATCCATACGAGCTACTCCAGAATGCTGGCGGCCACTTCAGTAGTATGGTGGAGCAGCTCAGCCCGCCCGCGCAGCAGAGCCTGCGCGAGCTCGCTAGCCGCGCGCACGCCGACCACATTAAGTACATCGACGGAGACAACACTCAGGCCGCAGCGTGATTCGCGCATGCTAACTCAAACATGGAGAATAAAACTCACTCAATCGATTTTAAACTGTTACCAAATGCTAATGAGCCCAGTAAATAAAGACATAGGTAATTTTAAAATAAGAAACTGTCCTGTCCAGTAGAAGTAAACTATGAATCTAACCAAATAGAATAATTATGATGATTTGCCATCTTAGTTGAAATGACTAATGGATTCTTACAAATAAACAATAGTGATGTACTTAATGAATGTGGATTTAAAATCTACACAAATAAGTAGGTATGCAAATAAATTAAACTCATTTTAGTGATACATGTTATTGCAAAAAAGTACTGCGCAAAAGGTCAAACTTGAGTGTTAATTATGGGTGATAAACTGAGACTTAAAATAAATTATTGAGATTCTATAGGGATGGCATGCCACATGCTATTTCCAAAATCGCCGAGACTGGCAGATTATAACAATCATTATTTTTATAAGACATAAACAAACACTTTTATCAATTTATTAACTATCCATTTATTATTATACAGACTTAATAATGCAATAGAAGGTTTCTATGTAAGCTTTTCGGGTGGGTGGTTTATACAGGGCATTTCATTGATAATTAAGTAAGTGTTTTTTTTTTCGAAAACTCTAAAAATACAAATCTCTGTGTAAGTAGGTATCGAAATAGACTTGACAGAAAAAAAATAGAAAGAAAGAATCGATTTAAAAACAGTTCGCTCATTATTATAATGAAAAATATTTTATGTAGGTACACTCATGTCATAATCTTCAAATAAAGAAATCAAAAGTAAACACATATTGACAGGCTTTATATCGCTTTAAAGAAAATTAAAAAGTTAGTGTTGCATAATGATATTTTTATGCACTTTATGCAACAGCTGCCACCATTGCAACAGCCAAATTTCTTAAATGACAATACTATGACAAAGTTATCATCATTTATAATGCCAAAAGGTAAGAAATTGACATCCTATAAAACACCAGGAGTCCAATTCTCGTGGTCGAGACATTTATCATCATTCGACATAAATCACTAACACATAGTTTTCTTGTATGGATTTCATGTGACATCCGCTATGTTTTCAAAATATCACGAGCACGAGAATTGAATCATGAGCACGCAATAATTTAGTTATATGTATTCTGTGGGCACGTCTGAAAGTGCGAAAATAGTAGAAAAATATTTTCAGGATTTGACTCTACCAAATATTTTAGCAAAATCATTACATAAGAGTTACTGATAGCCAGGAACATCTACTTGATTATAACAAACATTGTTCTAGTTTCCCTATGATTTCTCACTTTGAAGATGAAAACATGAATATAGAGTAACTTATAACATATATACTGAGATAGAGGCATCAGTCGGCTAGGAAAACAACCAATACTCAACGGCTATGTAGGACTGTCATCTTCGAGAATCAGTAGATCAAGGATACAATAAATAAAATATAATTTCATTTGTTAAAAATCTATATTCCCAATGCCTTCTAGATCTCTGGTTTATCTATTTCCCATACTTTTTTTATGTTTGCTAATGTGACCAACCGATGGAAAGACGAGATCGATAAAGATTTGCGTGGACTTCTGGCGGATGACGTAGGTACAGGAGGTAGCGCAGGCAGGACCGACCTAGATGGAGACTTAATATCGGGGACCAAGGCTCGCTTTTGATCGCTGCGCCAACCTAGTTAGATCTTTTAGTTAGTTAATGTGGGCAGGCGGCTTGAGGCCTTTGTTTCGGAAACACGCTTTACTAGCGCGATGTAAAAATGCCTAGTGAAGTGATATCTACCGAAACAACGCCGAAACATCTGCATGATTGCTTTTTAAAGCTACATCTGCTTTTTACAAGCTCCATTTAACGAAAACCGCTGAACTATTTTTTCCCATAATAAGGAAAAAAGTACGAAGTGAAAACACCCTCCTGACTGAGCAGATAAAGGAGTGTATGAGACTGCACATAATTCGGTATTAAAACCCTCGCGAATACTATCAAAAAGAACGCCACGGCTCGTTTTTTAAAATATCCCTCGTGTTTTAATAATCCTAATTATGTGATAGTCACATAAACTACTATTTTATACTATGGTGCATGCATTCTAGATTGTATGAATCGGTAGTTTTTGTTTTCATATTCAGTTAAAAACTTAACTTTAATAAATAATCGAACTTATCCAGAATATAATATGAGGCTTGGAAAATATACTATCTATAGTTTCTAAATGTAATGTAATTTGTATGTAAATAGATAAAGGTTTTACAGTGATTTAACATTATTTCATTGGACAAAAGTAAATAAATAGGTGCTTGATATGAATATGTGTGGCCTTATTACTTACTTAAGCCTAAGTGTGTACTTAGATTATGTCTACTTATTGTGTCCATTCACAAAAGACCAAGTACTTACCTAACTGTGTCACAATACAAATATACCTACATACACATACCTTATACAATTTTTATTAGTAAATAATGTATAAGTAATAAGTTTTTATTCAATATTTAATAACTAACTGTAATTATGTAGATAGTAAATACTTTAGTGTTCATGTATTTTAATTGAATGTTGGATGTTGCTGTTTAAAAAGTTGTTAATAACATTTACCAACTATACAATACATCAAGGACACGCCTGATCAAAAAATAAATAAAATACATACATTTTCCTAGCAATCCTAAATGTATTTTTTATTTAGCGTACTTATCGCTGTGTATGTAAAGGTTACATATTAAGCAAAAAATGTTGGGATCATTCCAAACAATGGTTGAATATTTTATACAATATTATTTTGCTTCGAGATTATTACCAATTATAAAAAAAATCTGGTATACTTAATAAAAATATTTTTCCACAATGTTTTACTCATTTTGTGTTTTAATTTTCCTATTGCCTAACAGCATATTACCAATATTACATAACTTTTATACCATTTTAACATCATATTTGTTAAGTGTCTAAAATTAAAAGTGAATTTGCTAATGTTCATACAGTCATTTTTATGGAAAGTGCGATTGCCCTTTAGTAATGACAGCAACATCTTACAAAAAAATTGATCACTTCGATATACCCACTGACTATCTAGGGTAAAGCTGTCAGCAATTATTTTCCATAAAAATGTTACATAAATACCAAGCACTTAATTTTTGTTTAAATATGGCTGTTTTTTTATCTAATAAATTTGATAAAATTACCTATACCTACCACCTATTTGACAAAATTACCTACCACAAGGATTCTGACTTCTAGGATAAATGTCTATGAAAATATTAGATGGCAGACAATTTGATGGATCAACTGGACCCCAATTCTCGGGCTCGTGATATATTGAAAACATGGCGGATATCACCTGAAAACCACACAAAAAACTATGTTTTAGTGATATATGTTGTATGAAAATAAATGTCACGAGCTCGAGAATTGGGATCATGATGGTAAGGGATTGCCACCATAATATAATCAATTTTGCCACTTTTAAATGATAAACACTAAACTGGATTGCTGAAATTGGAATTTCGTAGTATTGCCTTATTTATTTATTATCACTAGAAAGAGCAATAATTGAAAAATGTACCATTAAATTAGAATTAGAATGTTTTTTTTTTTATTTCAGATATTAATAAGGGGTTTCTAGTTTACCTTAATTTTTCTTGACATGAATAAATAAAGTGGATGGATTTCTTGGATTGTCTGTGATATTCAAACTAGTTGCACTTTTCCATTCTTTACTAACTCTGCTACAGGCTTGTATTGTAGGATGTGTTGGGAGCCCTCTGGAATTATACAATCAAATAAATCAGTTAAAATGAGACACTAAAAAGCTTGAAAAAAATTTTTCTGCAAAAAAAAAACCGCCTTCAAACACCACAAACTAAAATGTGTTAAATAATATTTTAACACTTTATACACTTCAAATAACATTTTATAATAGTACATTTGAAAAAAGGTTTTACTGAAGTCTGTGCCTATTCCCTGTTGAATAATTGAACATTGTATTAAATTACAAGATAGTATAGGGCGCCAACTGGGGTAAAACTTTTTCTCAAGTGTACTGTTATTTGAAGTGTATAAATTGTTAAAAATATTATTTTAGATCATGGTTTTTGAAGGCTGTTTTTTTCTGCAGATTTTTATTATTGTTATTATGAGCTTTCAAATTAAGAAGGGCCAGATGATTTTAAGTGTTAAGTTTACTAAATAAGTAGGTATAGCAACTTTTGTTATGAAACTATTTTCATAAACATATTATTATATAGCTTTCGAAAAAAGCTCTCTTGCTTGATATGCTTATGAAGCGCCACAATGCAACATCACATTGTGGTTGCTGTTTGTTGGAGCATTTTGGGAAGGTCTATTTTATGTGACTATTTAACTGTGATATCTCGGAGAGTTTTCAAGGATATTATAGTCATTATTTTACCTACGTTTCTACTTTTGTGAGATTCTTTGATTAGCCATCAGAATAAAAAATGGAAAACAAGCCTAATTATTCAACTATGATATAAGTTATTTATTGTATTAAAATAATATACAGTAAAATTACAGTTAGTATTATTGTGAGATGGTACCTTCCAAATCAATTTCTTCATCTTGATCTCCAACTAGATCTTCTAACACAATGCCACTGATTGTTTCATTTGCTTTTAAAAATACATGACTTTGTAAATTTGGGTAAATTGCCATCTTATTCATTTCAAGAGTCTGCATGTTTCCAGGCATTTTGTCAAGAACCACTTTTTTAAGATGACTTTCCATGTCAAGCATATATTCTTGGGCATACTTGAACTCAGAGGGTGTTAAATAGTTTGTGCCGCTTTCCATTCTCTGCCTCTCTTCATTAATAATTTGTATGCAATACTTTTCTATTTTGTTTAACCTAGTTCTTAGATAGTTACAAATAATAAATTTTATTCTGCTAAGTTCCATTTTATGAATTGATGCACGTAGGTCGGTCTTGGGAAGTTTGTTGATGTTTTTTTCCATGTGTTGGATCTGGCCGAGCATACACTCTACCATATCATTGTGATGCGGTAATATTTCAGGCGCCAAACGTTCATTTTGCCAAGCATTTTGCAGAGTTTTTAGCACGGTGTCTGCAGTTATTTCTTCCTCGTCGTCACTCAAATCCAAGGTATCAATTGAATCCATCGCTAATTTAGGTCCTATTATTCATTTAACTCAAAAATCTACAAAACCACAGGTATTTAAAAAACCCCGACTGTGCCGGGTCCTTTGAAATCACTTGCTAACAAATTTTGAGTGACAGAACTGACAGTTTCAGAAAATCACATTGACATTTGAAGATTAACTGTCCGAATCATGCTATCTTTTATTGGGGAATCCGGCGTAGGGCTAAAACAAGCTGCGTGGACTGATGCAATTAAAAGATTTTAAATTAGTGTCTAGTGGTTTTTAGTGTAAAAATTTGGTGTTTATTTGTGCAGTGAAGAGCCGCAAAGTGATCCTAACAATAAGAATCGCTGGATTGTATCGTTTTTAACACTGCTATTTGTGTGTCGAGAGAGTTGTCTCGTGACAACTTGCTTGGACCTTATAGAGTCTTAAAACCCGCGATTGCTTTTTTAGTGTAATACGCTGCATCCGTAGGTCAATAAAACGTAAAACACTGGCGTTTAATTGAGTGACTGTGACTTTGACTTCGACTGTTGACTACCTACTTATTCTCAATAAGTTACTTGACATAGGCGAATTATGCTCGGGTAGAGCCAAGAAGGTTATAGTAGGGTCATTTCACTTATAGTTGGGCCCTCAGACAATGAGGCGTTTACTTAAAAAAAATAAAAGCTAATAAAATAATAACTCAATAGATGGCGCTTAGCAGGCAAAAATAGTTCTGTCAATGTCAATTCCGTTAACTACGTACTATAATAAGAATCGCCCAAGTTATACTGTGTTGTCTATTGTACTGTTTTGTTTGTTTTAGGTGGTGTTCTGTCTGCATTTAAACTTATTTATTTTTTAAATAATAATAACAAACTCAATTAAAGAGACTCATCAACACCAACTCGCATCAACGTCCAATTTCAACAAAAAAAGAAACGTGTCTCTTTAATCACTTGACATTGGCAAGTTGCGGCAAGACGCAGAGCCATTATTTAAAAAAAAAAAAAAAAAAAAAAAAAAACTACGTACTATAGTCGTTTTTTTTTGTTATGTTTCTACCCGACGCGATAATTCGCCAATTTCAAGTAACTTATTGAGAATAAGTAGGTAGTCAACAGTCGAAGTCAGTCAAAGTCACAGTCACTTAATGAAATGCCGGTTTTTTACGTTTTACTACGGATTCAGCGGATATCACTCTAAAGGCAATCGCGGATTTTAAGACTCTATTAGGTCCAAGCAAGTTGTCACGAGACAACGCACTCAACACACAATAGCAGTGTTAAGGCGACGGGTAGCCTAACTAGCGAATGGTGTCGTTTTTAATTGTTAGCTACTAAACCGGATCGATTTTAAACAATTATACTATTTATTAAATAACCATGCACAAATGTTGGGTCCGTTTTTGTACGCGAGAAATTGATTACCGCCAAAAGCGGCCACTTTTTCGGGTACGCGTCGGACGCAACATTTGTGCATGGTTATTTAATAAATAGCATAAGTATTTGCCGAGAGGTTGTAACCCCGAAGTTGTTTAAAATAGATCCGGTTTAGTAGCTAAAAATTAAAATCGATTGTCGTCGCTAGTGTACCCTACTCGTCACCTTAATATTAAAATTCCCAATACTTTCTGGATCTCGGGCATAGAATACATAAGTATACCTACTCTTATCTCTGGTGTATTACCCGTATTTTTAAATTACTATTGTGGGCCGTCGGCTTGAGGTCATTGTTTCGGAAATGCGCTTCACTAGCGCGATGCAAAAAAGCAAAGAGTAGTATTATATACCGCAAAAAAGCATTATGACATCTATCTACCGAAACAACGCCGAACCACCTGCTCGATTGCTTTTTAGAGCTCCATCTAATGTAAAACGCTGGAATATTTTTCCCGTACTAGGAAAAAAGTACTATAGTTGAGCCAAGCTAATAAGCCTCATTTGACGTTTCTAAGGGCCGATTTCACCGTTGAAATTGAACGCGATCAATTCACTTGAACTCGGTTTACGCGCTAAACTGAGTTCCGTTCCTTTGTTTTCGCTCGCATTGATCGCGTTTAAGCGTTGATCGCGTTCAATTTCGACGGTGAAATCGGCCCTTTATCTTAGATTCATATAGAGGTGACCTACTAAAAAACTTAAAGTGAATAGTCGATATGTACTTCAAACATACGTGAATCGAATACTATAATAATGGAAAAGAAGTTATTATTACTTTTATTTGGAGAAATGTCAATCAAAATTATTGAAAAAAAAGAGGAAAGTAGGTACCGATCCTAGATATCGATCCATGGCCGGTTTATTTAATTGGTATGGTATATACCACAGACCAAGGCCCTGGTTGCCCGGCCCTGGCGTGCGACCACGCCGAAGCGCACTTCGCTACAGGGCCTACATTGTCGCGCCGAGGGTCTGAGGACCGGCGTCTACGCGTCGTTCCCTGACGGTGCACTAGGGCCCGTGAATCGGTATACCCCCTTCTGCGAGGGGAGTCCGACATAACCCGCCCGCCCCGATCATTGAAAATTTGCTCTTACCCTGGGGCTTAGCATGAATGAAGACGTCCCGTAATGAACGAAAATACCTACTCGTATACCTGTTGAATCCAAACAAAGGAGAAACACAGCGCGTGTGAAAGGGAGGGGAACTTCAATTCGGTCGTAATCATAACGAGTATTTTATAGGTAGGTAGATATTAACTTACTCTATACGTAACGTCCGCCGGCGCTACGTATAGAGTAACAGGACTGCACTTTTCATCATTCACCGCACTCAAACGGCTGGAAAAATTTTTGCCATATCCCAAATCAGTAAAGGTGTGACTGCCTCTGTGGCGCAGTGGCTAGTGGGTCGCACTTTAAAGCGACGGCTGCGCAACAGGCACCGGGTTCGATGCCGGGTCGGGCCAAAAATTCTTAAGTACTTACCTAAGTTTTCGGTAAGAAATTCTTAGTGAAAGCCCGGAATCTGGAAGTTGGCGGTCTTGTATCCCCGTGGCTCGGAAAGCACGTTAAGCCGTTGGTCCTGCGCCCGATCCCTCTCCGGTCGTCACAATAGTGCCCCATCGGAATATGAGGGTAAGGGAATAGAAAGTGCACTTGTGTTTGCGTACCTACTCACTTGAGCACTATAATATATCCTGCGTAACTATGTGGCTGTTCGTTGAGATTGGCCGCCGTAGCCGTAATCGGTTGGAGAAGGATATTAAAGGTCTGGGTGCCATGAAACGTGCAGTCCTGTTTTGCGATGCTTTTACCGGCTGCGACACGAGTGCCTCCTGTAATAAAGGAAAAAAGCAAGCATTGAAAAAACTCCAGCAATCTCTCTCTCTCTCTTTGGTACCAAAGGCAACCACGCCACCTCCTGCACCAGATCACCTAATGCACCATACTGTAAAAAAATGTGCGGATATAGGTGCGTTTGTTTACGTGCTGGACTCAAATGTAGTGTGTTATATGGGCGTTCCCGTGGCTTGGCAGGTGGAAACGCATCATATGATGGATGCACAGAGAATTTGGACGAAATTTTTTTATTAAATGACTGTTATTTAGTTATTTAAAGTTTTTGATTTATTGACAAAAAAAGAGTCCATATTACAACTTTATACATGGGCGTACCCAGTATCTTGCTTGGGGGGCAGGGTCTATCAGTTTTTAGACTGGTGGGGGGCGGGGAATAAGGTTTTTTTTTTTTTATTTAGGTCAGATCGTTCGCGGCCTATTTCTTTTAGATTCGGCTGAGTGCTGAGTGCCCCTGTTAGCTTGAAAAATCACATAAAATAGACCATCCCAGAACGCTCCATATAAACAGCGATCACAACCTGATGTCACGTCATGTCGCATCTTATGTATAGCGGGAGCAGGGGCGTAGCTACCGCCGTATCTGCCGTATCAATTATATGGGGCCCCCGGGCCACGGGGCCCCCAAATTGTGTAAGGAAAAAAAATAAAACCTTTCTAATTTGTTTAAGACAAAATTCTATAAAGCAATCACTTTTTTTTCCTTCTTAAGCGTGCGTTCGAAAGTTCAAAATGTTTTATTTGTAAAGTGGTTAAATTATGTATGTAAATAAATATAAGTAAATATTTCTTTTCACAATATTTTTTTTTCTTTCGTGAAAAATCTTTACCCCCATATAAGGGCCTCCAAATTTTTTTTTATACGGGGCCCCGACAAGGCACGCTACGCCACTGAGCGGGAGTCCTTTGTTCGATAGCATAATAATTCATGATATGTAATTTAATTATTTAGTAAACTTAACACTTAAAATCGACTTGTCCATCTAACTTTGAAGGCTTATATAAAAAACCTCTAAGCTGACATTTTGTACACAGTTCTTTTTTACCATTATGTCTCCATTTTATTCAAAAAATCTGCCAATCTCCTACTTGGTTGGTACACAAGCCTATTGGGCATTTCAATGCTTTTGGGCTCCTAATCTTTACAATAGAGTGATAGTGCTCGTGGGTAAGACCATGTAAGACTAAGAAAGTACCTTCCATACGGGGGATTGGAATAACGATCGAACCCGAGCATGCAACTTTGGATTTTTCAAATCTATGTGCTGATTTCTACTAGCTTGGCTGCGAGAGAAACATCGTGAGGAAGCCTGCACGTCTCGGATAAGTAGTTTCGTTTGTTTCAGTCAGAGTAGGGCCCAAAGTACCTACCTGCTCATTCACTTACCTACATAATAAACACTTAGTGTACCTACTTACTTCTGTAGGTGTGTATGTGCATGCTTTCTACTTATCTACAGACATTTAATCTTGTTAGCATTCCCTTTTGCTTCTTAGCAGCCTCATAACAATATTAGCTACGTAAGACTTGAAGCACCAGGGGTGTATTTAAATAAGTATGAATACTTATGCTATAATAAATTCATTCGATTGAACGAACGAAGTTATGAACGAACACTAGATGCTAATAGATATACCTAATATAAGAGGTGTTCTTCAACTTTGAGTTCGCTTGCACGCACGACACAAAAATGATGTCATTTCCAACAAAAAACTATAGGTAAGGTCAATATCAAAAGTAGGTAGCTTAACACTTTAGTACCATGTCGAAGTATTTTTTTAACGAACCCCTTGGAAACTGCCTATAAAAGGCAGAACAGTTACTTTGACATGGCACTAAAGTGTTAAGCTACTTTTGATGCTGACCGTCCAAGCTGCAAGTGAAGTTATTTTTGCCTTTTAGGTTATGCGCCAGATTTATCAACCGTATTTACCTCAGAAAACGTTTTTTGAGGAAGTAGATAAATAGACAATCATTAAGTAGACGCCCTGTTGGTCTAGTGGTTTAAGTACCGGGCCGTGATCTCGGGGTCCTGGATTCGGTTCCCGGGTGGAGCGAAAGGTATGTATCGAATTTTTCGAATACATCTCGGGTTTTGATCACCAATCTGCATTTGGCAAGGGTGGTGATTAAGCCTAATCCCATCACAGTGTCGATAACTTGAATTCTATGATGGAGGCCTTTGCTCTGCAGTGGGATAGTTTTTAGGCTGATACATTATATAAGTAGATAACTTCCGTAAGGCGAAGGGTAAGGCGCACGAGCGACGCCAATTGAGCAAAAGTTAAGCTACGAAACCTGATCTTAACAATTGCGGATCTTCGGAGACATTTATTAAATAAATAGTGCACTACTTTATGGTTGATTTATTCAGTAGGTTGCATGAGATTTGGTTAACGTCAAAAGCGGCGACTTTGGCGCTAACTAATTTTGCGAATGCAAAAACAGACGATTATTTAATAAATAGTAGGCAATTATTAAAAATACATCCGGTTTAGTAGGTTACTCCAAATTTACATCAATAGGCGTCGCTGTACGAAAGAACATAACACCTGCGTGATAGGTATAGGTATATATATATACGCTCAGAGTTAGCTATTTATTGGAACAAATAGAAAATTTAAATCCCGCAACGAAGAGAGGGCCAGGGCCGGCCACAAGTACATACCTAATTAGGGTTCCGTAGCCAAAATGGCAAAAACGGAACCCTTATAGTTTCGTCATGTCCGTCTGTCCGTCTGTCCGTCTGTCCGTCTGTCACAGCCGATTTACTCGGAAACTATAAGTACTACAGTGATGAAATTTGATGGGAATATGTGTTGTATGAACCGCTACAAAAATATGACACTAAATAGTAAAAAAAAGAATTGGGGGTGGGGCCCCCCATACATGTAACTGAGGGATGAAATTTTTTTTTTCGATGTACATACCCGTGTGGGGTATCAATGGAAAGGTCTTTTAAAATGATATAAAGTTTTCTAAAAAACATTTTTCTTAAAGTGAACGGTTTTTGAGATATCAGCTCTCAAAGTCGTAAAAAGTATGTCCCCCCCCCCTCTATTTTTATAACTACGGGGTATAAAATTCTAAAAAAAATAGAGGTGATGCATGCTAATTAACTCTTTCAACGATTTTTGGTTTGATCAAAGTATCTCTTATAGTTTTTGAGATAGGTTGATTTAACTGTAATTTTGGACTTTGCTGCTACGGAACCCTTTGTGCGCGAGCCCGACTCGCACTTGGCCGGTTTTTTTTTTATAGTTTTCGCAATCCAGTCCAACCCTGTGGAAAGCATCAAAGTGGAGTAGGTAATGTATTCACCTTCTTAGATACCTATATCTCATTATGAATATCGATTTTCACTGTGACGTCGTTGATAATCCTCAGAAGTGTATAAAAGACGTTCGCGGGGTGGAATAAGACGAGTAGCCTCCGCAGCCTCGGCGACCCCACAAGACA
Source organism: Marasmia exigua (assembly GCA_019059595.1). NCBI lineage: Eukaryota > Metazoa > Arthropoda > Insecta > Lepidoptera > Crambidae > Marasmia > Marasmia exigua. The sequence goes on along the minus strand of CM032464.1, from coordinate 4,479,502 downwards.
CGAGATTGGTTATACAACACTAAAGACTGGAGTAGTTCGTGCAGCGATTTTCTTCAGTTTTTTGGCAATAACCGTCTCGGGGTGCCCACCCCTATCCTAGGACTTTAAGTGAGTTTTTTTTTATTAATTGATTTCAAATTGTGAACATTTAAGTTTCTCTTCATTATTACCACAATTAGGTACCTCCTACCTATACCTACATACATACTACAAATAGGTACACCCCGTACCTACACCCACCTTGGAGAGATGTTAGCTCAGAGGATAAATAAGGAGCGCTTTCGTAACGAGAGAGAGGTTTTGTATAGGCACAGGACTTGAATTTCAGTGGTCGTAGGCTCAAATCCGACCGTGCACCTCGGGAATTTTCTAATCTCTGCCATTAACTCGGCGGTGAGGGAAAAAATGGTGAGGAAACCTTTTTTCTTAAACTGTGGCTACTCACAAATAGTTGTGATACCTACTGATTCTGAACGTGTAACTATGGTTGCGACGATCAGATGACAGTCGCTTCATTGTAAGCGTTAATTACCATATTTACCTGCTTCTTACGTGAATGGACAACATTTCAAAATTGCTAAGCTCTGAAACAAAAAATACCAATTTTTTTCTGCTGCTCGAATATATATTTATTCATTTTTTATATTGCTTATTTACTGAGAAAAAAATTAAAAACTAAAAAACGTAGGATGACGTCATCGGACGGCAGAATGTAAAATATTTCTTTGCTTAGCACATTATAGTTTTAAATTTACGTAATGCCAAACTCATGACATGTAACTGTCAAAAAAAAAGACAATTTGTCAACGTTGAATGTATGAATGACGTTGACAATGTTGACACTAGTATTATTTACCTTTGACAGTAGTACCTTTTTTTATTAAAACAATGATAAGCAAAGGAATATCGCTGTATTCAGCCGTCCGATGACGTCATTTGGCGCTTACGTCTATTTAGAATAAAAAGAATTCAATAATTATTTTATGCATGAAAATGGACAAATTTTGAAAAAAGAAAAAATATGGGTCTGTTCATTTTATGTCTACTTTCATATAAAAAAACAATATGGACATGTTAAAAATTTGAAATGTTGTCCATTGACCGAGGTAGAAAAAGTTTGTATTGAAAAGCGATCATTTGGATTTTTTATGATAAAAAAAAATCGGCGAAGAGCATATTGGGCTTTCCCAAAAACGGTTCCCTACATAGAATCTTTACAATACTTTCCTGACTATCATCCACCTTATTATAATTTGCGATCTGTTATTAGCGTACTAAAGTTCAAATAAACCCGTTCCAACACGCAATGTTAAAAGGGACTGGCACGACTTTGTTCCAGGACTATCCTAAGATAGTGATTTGTAATAAGGCCAAGGGGGTAAAAGTTTAGAACTCGAATAGCGCAGATTTTCCGGAGATAATTAAGGGCCGACAGGACGGTGTAATTATTGGTTCCAAATAAACATTTCTTCTTTCTTTCTTTCAAAGACGGACAACAAAGTGATCTGATAAATGTTCCATTTTTTTTTCTTTGCGGTAAAAGTTCATGATCCTTTAATTTTTCGTAGGTTAAGTAAGTGAAAGAAGACGTCAGAATGACGATTGCCAGCATGGACCCTGGTCCAGGCGTCGCCGCCCTGCAGGCCTGGGGAGGCCAGGTCGCGGCCTATGGCGCCTCTAACCAGACTGTAGTCGACAAAGTGCCACCTGAACTGCTGCATATGATCGATCCATATTGGTGAGTACCTACCTTCTACCTAATTTATTTTATTTCAGGCATACCGATGTATAGGAGGCTAAGCGTCACCCAGAGAGCAATGGAGAGGGCTATGCTCGGAGTCTCTTTGCGTGATCGTATAAGAAATGATGAGATCCGCAGGAGAACTAAGGTCTCAGACATAGCCTAAAGGACTGCATTTCAAGTGGCAATGGGCAGGGCACATAGCGAGGAGAACCGACGGTCGTTGGGGCGGAAAGGTTTTCGAGTGGAGGCCACGTACAGGAGGCCTCTCCCCACAAGGTGGACCGACGATCTGGTGAAGGTTGCGGGAATCTATTGGATGCGGGCGGCACAGGACCGATCTGTGTGGAGAACATTGGGGGAGGCCTCGGTTCAGCAGTTGACATCTATTGGCTGAAATGATGATACCGATGAATCTTTATCGAAGAGCCCTCCTCATCAAGCCATTACTAGAGCAAGTTGATTTACTATCAACGTTTTTTACCTAAAGAAATCGTATGTTTAATTACTTTAATCGTGCACTAGTGTTGTTCTCATAAGTTTTATTAACTAAGTAAATAAAGGAATTGCGCGTTAGACGAGTGATACTCTACCACCTGTGTGCGATGCAGCGCTGTGTACAAACAACCACAATATACCTATCTAGTTAAACTACCACTACCAACAATAACCGAATGTACCTATTGTTTGCTTCAGGTATCAGTTTCCACCTATGAATCCACTGTGGCACGGTCTTTTGGGTTTCACTATCGGCGTCCTCGGCTTCATCTCGATCACTGGCAACGGCATGGTTATCTACATTTTCACTTGCACCAAGGTTGATATTCAATATTTTTATAAAAACATTAAACATATACCTAACACAAGTGTGTGATTAGAATATTTAATAATTTCTTATTCACTAATCTTTCTTCTTTATCGCAGAGTCTCAAAACGCCCTCCAATCTACTGGTTGTCAATCTCGCCTTTTCCGATTTTCTGATGATGTGCTGCATGTCTCCGGCTATGGTGATTAACTGTTATAATGAAACCTGGGTATGGGGTGAGTACCAAAATGTGATTTTTATTTTAACATTCTCGATTTTATAAACGCACATAGGTACCTACGTATTCTCCCAAGAATCTCCGGGGCTTAAATTCTTAAAAACTTCCAGGTGCATTCGCATGTGAACTGTACGCTTGCGCTGGCTCACTGTTCGGCTGTGCTTCCATATGGACCATGACGATGATCGCTTTCGACCGCTACAACGTCATCGTGAAGGGTATCGCCGCCAAGCCCATGACCAGCAACGGAGCTCTTCTGCGCATTCTTGGCATCTGGCTGTTCTCACTTGGATGGACTCTTGCTCCGTTCTTCGGCTGGAACAGGTAAGTTTCATTTGATTTACCCCTACGGTGATGGTGTCACTGGTGGCACATTATAATGACAGCTGCAGCAGTAACAAGTCAGAACGTTTCGACAAGTACGTGCCCGCCACGAAACAATAACACAGTGACAGCCTAACTTTAGGCCCCCCCGTCTAACTTTAGGCCAATATCCATATTGCCAGCACTCAGTAAAATATTCGAAAAAATTATATTTACTCAACTTTTGTGTCATTTTAATATTAATAAATTACTGCATGAAAAACAGTTTGGATTTACTAAAGGAAAATCCACTACTGATGCAGGAGTGGCTCTTATCAAACATGTTTTTGATGCGTGGGAGAAAAAGCAGGATGCAATAGGTGTTTTCTGTGATTTGTCGAAAGCATTTGATTGCGTTAATCATGAAACACTATTGATGAAGTTACGGCATTACGGTGTATTGAATAACGCACTTGATATGATTCAATCTTATTTGTCTGATAGAATTCAAAGGGTTAATGTTAATGGAATCGACTCTTCTGGCGCTCCTCTATTAATGGGTGTGCCCCAAGGCTCAATATTGGGGCCTTTGTTGTTCTTAATATACGTAAATGACCTTCCATACTTTACGAAAGATCTATGTGAGATAGTGTTATTTGCTGACGACACTTCCTTGATTTTTAAGGTTGATAGATATAAAGAATCAATTGACGACGTAAATGATACTCTCTCGCAGGTATTGCACTGGTTTACGACTAACAATTTACTGCTTAACTCAAAGAAAACTAAATGTGTAAAATTCACCATGCCAAATGTAAGGCAGGTCGATACTAGTATTAAGATGAACAATGAATCTATTCAAATCATTAATTCCACAGTTTTTCTCGGTATAACTATAGATGCGAAATTGCAGTGGAGTCCCCATATTGCTGCCTTGGCAGGAAGACTAAGTTCTGCTGCATATGCAGTAAGAAAAATTAGGCGTCTGACTGATATCGAGACGGCAAGGCTGGTATATTTCAGCTATTTCCACAGTGTGATGTCATATGGTCTATTGTTGTGGGGGTCTGCTGCTGACATACAAACTATTTTTGTATTACAGAAAAGGGCCATCCGCGCTATATACAGCCTTAGATCACGTGACTCACTTAGAGAAATATTTAAAGAAATTAATATTTTAACCGTGGCTTCCCAATTTATCCTCGACTGCATTATGTATGTACGTAAGAACTTGCACACTTTTCCAAAAAAGTCCGATAGTCATAGTCTTAACACTAGAAATAAACATAGGCTTGCCGTCCCGGTTCTCAGACTACATAAAATCGGTAATTCATTTGTTGGCTTAAGTATTAAGATATTTAATAAGATACCACAAAATGTCATTAACCTATCACTGGATAAGTTTAAGTCTCATATCAAAACCTGCCTAATGAAGAAAGGTTACTATAGTGTACAAGACTATTTCAATGATAAGGATTCTTGGTCATGTTAATTGATTAATATTTTGAGTTTTTGTTCATAGTAGTCTATTAACCTTCATAATTGTATTTTTTTCTCTTCTCAATTGAAACTCTGTAACAACATCAATATTTGAAAAGAGTAACTACTGAGTTTCTTGCTGGTGTCTTCTCAGTAGAAATCGATATTCCGAACCAGCGGTAGATATTATGTACCTATTTTGACATTCATAAGTGTTCTGTGTGGACCTAAATTGAATAAAGAATTTTTTATTTTTATTTATTTATTTTATTTTATAGCCTGTATAATAAGCCTAGGCTTCCGCCCTCCCACGGCCCTCTTGACCAAAGTCATGAGGTTACCGTCCACAGCTTCAATCTCTTGCTCAGTGACTGAAAGAAATCCTTAAAAGTTATTTATTACAAAGATGTCACAGGTGGTGTTGTACGTACAGCCGCACATCAAATTCAATTTCGGTTCAATATCAATTGACGAATTTTGACTGCAGTTAGTGAATTTCCTTTATTAGGTACTTTTGTTCTTCTTGTTACAGATACGTGCCCGAAGGCAACATGACTGCTTGTGGAACTGACTACCTGAGCAAGGACTGGTTGAGCCGAAGCTACATCCTGATCTACTCAGTCTTTGTGTATTTCATGCCTCTTTTGCTTATTATCTACTCTTACTTCTTCATTGTTCAGGTTAATATTAGCAAATATTTTGTATATTTACGTCTCATACATGAGACTTGCCATACAAGACTGCAAGAATATATTTTAACTGTATCCATATTCTTTGCTTACAGGCTGTAGCTGCTCACGAGAAGGGCATGCGAGAACAAGCTAAGAAGATGAACGTTGCTTCCCTAAGGTCTTCCGAAGCGGCAAACACCAGCGCTGAGTGCAAACTGGCAAAGGTTGATAGCAAATACATACTTAGTTGAACTGGCATGTAAATCAACGATTTGCTGATTTGCTACGTATTTTTTAGGTCGCGCTGATGACTATTTCTCTTTGGTTCATGGCCTGGACCCCGTACTTGGTGATCAACTACACGGGAGTATTCGAAAGCGCACCCATTAGCCCTCTGGCCACCATCTGGGGTTCACTCTTCGCTAAGGCCAATGCTGTATACAATCCCATTGTCTACGGTATCAGGTCTGTATCTGTTGCTAACTAGTTTGCTAGAATCGCATTAAACTTTTTTCAATAAAATCATTCACCATTTCAATCTATAGTTTGTAACAATTTACAAATGTACCTAACATATTACGAACTATTCCCATTCAAACTTTATCTAACCTTTACTTTTTTAACTTACATCCTGGTTTTCCCGGTGGTTACTCGTGCCAGTAAACTATTTTGAATACTTTCTTGTCTGTAACAGCCATCCTAAATACCGCGCGGAACTGTACAAGAAGTTCCCCTCGCTGTCGTGCCAGGCGTCGCCCGACGAGAGCGGCTCCGTGGCCTCAGGCGCCACCGCCACCTCCGAGGAGAAGCCCGCCGCGTAAACAGACCCACGCTCACCAGACTAGGCCATCGCCCATCGGACACACGATTTCTGCCAAAGCGATGTTATTTATTTTTATACGTAAACATTTTACATTTGTACAAAGTTATAAACTTGAGCACAGAGCGTGTGCTGAGCAAAATACTCAGGCAACAAACTTTTTTACTATAAATTATCACAAACCTGCGTATTTTGAGTTCACGTTTTGGGATCGAGTTGAACGTTGCACACTTTTCTTATACCTGAAATATGCTTAAAGAGGCCAACGGCATTAAAAAAAAACAAAAAAATGATGAATCAACGTGTCACTAGGCCGCCCCCTCCATGAGACTGCTCCTCTAGATATAGGTAACTGCGATAGATCTTTACGATGAAACAAGCTCTGTATCTTGGACTAATAAAGTTTAATATCAAGCAAAGTGGTCATTACCACAAATATTATTATTTTATTTCACCCGGAACTCGTGGGTTTCCTTCATAAAGTAAGTAAGATAAAAATAGTCTGTTTACATAAACTAAGTATACCCACTTATTGACATTATTACTTTACTCTATGATGTACGGTATAACTGTAAGCACGGGTTAAAATAAGATTCAAAATGATTAACTATTAAAAAAATATTTCTAATGGTTTTGTTGATACCGAACGAAGCCCTTTAAGGATCAGTGCAGTCTTCACCGGTTTTTTATTGATTATTACCTTATCTACTCTATGAATGAAATTAAGGTAATAAATTAAAAAATGATCAAGACATTTAAAATAAAAATGGATTTGTGATTTTTTCAAGCTTATTTTGCACATGTCATGATGCCTTGATCAATTTTTCATTTATTGTTTTAACTAGCTTTTGCCCGCGACTTCGTCTGCGTGTAATTCGAATAAAAGCAAGGTCTTTAGCCTATGTGTTATTCTGAACTATAAGCTACATTACTGTAAAGTTTCATTAAAATCCGTTTAGTAGTTTTTGCGTGAAAGAGGAACAAACATCCATCCAAACAAACTTTCACCTTTATAATATTAGTAAGGATAATAAAAAAACCAGTGGAGGCGCCACTGATCCGTAAAAGGGCTCTGGATAAGTAAGTAAATACCACGAATAAAGTCCCTTTATCGAGTTGAAATAACAAAATAAGCAAAAAAAATAGCTTTGATACTTAAGAGCAGCATTGGTTTTCCTTCCTCACTCCCAAACTATATTATACCTACAGATTAACGCGGCCCTATAACACCTATACCATAATAATATAGGTAGGTAACGTTACCTACCTTCTGACTAAGTCGGCGACCTAATGACCTGGAACCAGGAAAAGGGAATGATGACAAAATAATAATAACATTACAAAAAATTAAAACACTATCGACATATTATGATCGAAATATAGGTACAAGCACGAAGTTATAGATATAACTTCGTGGGTACAAGTTACTCGTAGATCCATGGAGGATACTACGAGGATACTATTTTACGAGTAGGTACCTTACTCTATGGGGGATACCTGGGGATAAAATAAACGTTACATTATCACTACGTGGTTACATTATCTTCGCCACTCTTTTGATATTGATACCACTTGGTACCTCAAAACAAAGCTTGGTACGTTGTCGACGTCGACACTCCGTTGCTAAGCAACCAATATCAGTGTAAACATACACATGTCAAAACATTTTAACTTTGTCCAACTTTGTCCTTCCTCGCGTGCTCTAGTTCTTCCTTAGTTTAAAGTAGTTCGTGGATTTTATGTGTGGTAAATATCATAATAAATGTGGACTACGAATAAAAAAACACCATGGCGTGTAAAACATCCTACGAAATGCATCACAACTTTCCAAAGATTGCGGACGAAGCGGGTTTCACTTTCAACCCTCATCGTCCCCGAATACGGATTGATTGGAACAAAATAAGTGAGTACCTATTATCATCCACGATTGGTAATATACATTAGGTATATTAAATAAAATTTAGACAATCGATTAGATATATTTGTTCTAAAAGTGGAAAGCTGAAGGCTGATAGGTAGCAACAACAATGACTAGTTTGTGTCGGTTCTTTGGAAAAGTACAGAACTTTATCAAAGAGATTGCTAAATCGAATTGGCTCATTTGGCTCACCTTATTATAATATAATACCATAATATATTAAGCTCAGTGGTTCAGAACCCGCCTTCCATACGGGGGGACCGGGTTCGAATCCGAGCATGCATCTCTAGATTATTCCAATCTATGTGCGTATTTCTACCATTAGCTTGTCGGCGAGCGAAAACATCGTGAGGAAACCTCTTACATTAAACCAGAAAGAGGAAAACCTGCACGTTTCGAATAGTTCGAGTATTGATTCAATTGGTCTGGTTCCCCTGTAAAGAATTGCGAAGGTCAGACGACAGTTTCTTCCCTGTAATTATCTACCAGACTCCAAAATCCTGAATTATGGTCTAAGCGTACCCCGGGCTTCAGAGCAATAGCTTTGGACGCAACCGGGAATTACACGCTGAGATTAGGAGCATGAGGACCATAATATATTAGACTGTAGGTATACATATTCACATTTTAATTAAGGTCCTTTAATCTATATGAAGTGGCAAACATTGTTCTTCAGCTTAGGTATCTTATCTATGAGTACGGATGAAAATACACGACGCGAATACGGGTTACTCGACCTTTCTATACATGATATGACTAAATACTTACCTACCTAGTTTATGGACCGAGTACGTATGTAGGTTTTTCAATCCGCAAACTAGTAATTGGCATTCAAAATAATACTAAGATAAAAGACTTGAGTAAGACTGGTAAGACTATGAAAGTTAGTCAGTATGTAAGTGTTTAGTTTTTTGAAATAAGTATAATGGTTTTTTTATACAGGACTCATTGATATAGAAAATTTGATACGCGAGAGGAAATTTAGTTTGATTGAACAACACGTAAATGATGTAAGTATAAAAATCTTATTAAATCCGCATGGACTATAGGTTGCTTTTGATTGGAGTATGTATGTAAAGCACTAAGTACTCGGCTGAAACCACACTGATAAGAGCTAAAGCACTGTACTTTCATTTAGATATTGGATTGTGTATTGGAGTCAGAATTCGACGTACGCATTCTCGACGAAGGCGTGATGAAAATGTTCAGGTTGGCGCAACTAGCCGTGGAATACCAGCAGTTCTGCCGGCACTACCTCGACCGGAGCGTTCACGTCTTGCGAGAGGAAATAACCTCACTGGCGCAGGTTAATAACGAAATAATACTGAACTTGCAAGGCTTTGACAAAAATATTAAATTTATCTTGACTTTTAGGAACTCGATGTCACGAAGAAAGAACTTCGCGAAAGAGAAGACGAAATTAGAAAACTTAAAAGAAAAACGAAACAGACATATAGACACACTCCACTACCGTATGGAAACGATAACATTGCGAGTATGATTCTGAAAACTCTCTCGCATAAAAACGATATATTTTCGTGCTCGACAGGAGACGCACTTCAATATAACAAATGCAGTTACTGCGATAAAGTGTTTTTGAATCAACTTTATCTCAAAAGTCATATGTCAAGACGCCATCCAAACGTTTCGGAAATTCCTCAAAGGGATAGCGAAGAAAATGTGCAGGGAAAAATCAACAATACAGAAAATACAAAATTAAGAGACGAAATATTAGAGCTTAAATTAAAATTAAAAGACATGGAAACAACAATAAAAAATACAACTGAACAAGTAAATTCAAACGTATCAATTCAACACAAATTAGAATACAACAGCATAAATCAAAATAATACTGATCCGGTTGTCAAACAAACGAAAGATGCAGAAGTAGCTACAAATAATGATGACTATTTATTGGATAAAATTGAAGTATGGAAAAGAGAAGAACAAGAAAAATATCACAAGGAAATAAATTTACTAAGAACGCAGATTATGGATAGCATCAAAACCTTCAAAGACAAGGAAGTAGTGCCCCCAGCCCCGAACCCAGAGTTTAAAATAATAGAAGACTTAAATTCAACAATAAGTAAACAAGGTGCCGAAATTTTTACTTTGAAGCAGGAATTAATTAATTCTGTAAGTATTAAGTATTACTCTTATTACGTTACCAATCATGTTACACCAAATTATTTCTTTTTTGAAGATTTTGTATAGAGCGGGTTTTCATCGGACACATTACACAAAACCTTCCCGCACGCACGATGAGCAATTTGTGAAGTTATATGTTTCTGTTTACCTACATATTTAAATTTTCAGAGATCGAAAATAGAGAAGGACGACGTTCAGCGACGAAAAGAAAACGAGGCCCAGATGTTAATTTGGTCAAACAGAGCGGAAGCCCACGCAAAGCAATATGAATCGTTACTTCAAAAATTGAATGACGTGGCAAAAGAAGCGCAGGAATCACGCTCGCAGGCCGAAGCAGAGAGGAAACGAGTCGCGCAGTTGGAAGATATACTGCAACGGAATCTAAACCCATCTGTATCAGAAAAAGATAATTTACCTTCTAAGCAAATAAAACCAGTAAGTTTGGTTTATTATTTACCTATTTAAAAACTGACTATGAATATAAATAACTTACCATCCATGATGTATTACATCGATCAATTTTATAATCTGTGCTATGATATGATGACTAATGCTTGACTTACTGCAAACAAGATGTCCTCATATCATCTCAGCGTGTAAAGATATCGTTTCGGATCCGAGGGTACCGAGAGAGAGAGGTTTTTTGATTAAGAATATGTAAATGATACAGAAAAATATTTTTTACATATTTTTCGAAGTAACGTTACATAAAATATCTACGACTTTTGTTAGTCCGATACTAACAAAAGTCGTAGATATTTTCTCAAACGAAATGGCATCGACGTAGATTTTCAATGTAATGAAACTTCGAATAAACATACTGTCGCAGAAACAAGCCAGCGCATAATGAAGGCTTCTATGAAATGTTGTTTTAAACTTCCATGGTCACTAACATTGTAGAAATCCCATAAATAACTATTCTAATGTTGTCGATGTTATAAATTTTCGAAGAATAGTGATTCGAAGTGACTTAGGGAACCCCCAAACCTTCCGTAAGGAAGACGCATGTTCTTATCCACTGAGCTACTCTATCTCTGTTAAAATGGAACTAAAAGTGCTCGGTAAAAATATAAATTATTTCCGAATGATTAAAAATATTTTTTTACTTTTCAGAAATCCCCCCAAAAACTAAATGAAAACCACATACAGCAAACTCCAGCTAAGAAAAAGTCTATCCCAAAAGTAGTTCCCGCAGCCGATCGCCAAACTCTTGAAAAGCTTCATCAAAAGGCACAGGCATTATTAAATATGGGATCTTCAAGTTCTAATTCTTCTGACAATTCATCTGAAGAAAATGTGATATCTACAAAGTCAAGACCAACATTAAAAGATATAAAAAGTCTTAAATTACAAAACCATACTAATTCCGAAATAAATAAAATAAAAAAAGATTCTAATCATAAAGTAATACAACCAAATTCGTATGTAAACCATGAATTTCATGTAAATAAGAAAAACGACAAAAGAAACAAAGCTAAGAAAAGTAAACCAAAATTTAATTCTAACTCGAATGCAGTCAATATTGAAAAAAATGGTCCGATTCTCACTCCAGGAAGGTAAGTAAGCATTGTAGAATTATTTTCACTGTTTTCAGATATCATATTTAAGAAATCATAGGTATTATGCCTACATTTTAATTCATTATAATTACAGCCCTGTGAAAATTTTAAGAGCGAGAATTACGGAAGAGGTTAATAGCCGTCTAATATCAGCTGGAGTAGACCCACTAAAAAGTACCCTCCCTAAATTTGACTATCAAAAACGAAAGATGCAACTACAGCAAGAACTCGAGTTAAAAGCAAAGGTAAAGTCCCTTAATTAAATTCCTCCTTATCCTTTATTATTAAAATTTCTCTCATGTATGTACATTAAATTCTAATAACATTTTTATATTTTTTTAGAAAAATCCTTCGCATGAAAAAGTAAGGCACTCTATTTTAGCTTTTTTGGATTCGAATGTACCGAAGAAAATAAATGTACCGCCTCAAGATTACGTTTCGCCCAATAAAATCTCAAAAGCATTTAGTTTAACCTCCGTGTTTTCGAATGTAAAAAGTAAGGCTTTGTCCTTAATGAAATCAAATGATAATAGTACTAAAGACAAAAGAAAGTCACTGAATGCAGAAGTCGCTAAAAGAGTAATGTCAATACTCAACACCCCACCAGACTCTGTACCCTCCAGCCCAGGTAATAAATACCATTTTGTTTTAACGGAACAACAATCAGAACCCAACCCAGGCCATAAAGAAAATTTATCTACAAATAAGAATCGTGGAACTATTTTAGAAAATAAAATAGAGGAAAGAACGACAAGTGCTGCACGACGAAAATCGGTCCTCAACTCGGATTCTGATAATGACGAGTCTAATGAAAGCGACCATAAATATTACAATGCAAAAGTTATTGAACCATCAACAAAATCTATAGAAAACTTGATAAAATCACCCGCTCGTAGACCTGTGTCAGCTAATTCAGATTACAATCATGTAGTAAAAAAATATACAATTTCTGATGAACACCTAGTTCGTTCGCAATCTGTGACAAACGTTTCTAACCCCAAATCAGATATAAGTATTGAACACAATAATTTTCACAAAGAAGACAGTAGTGATATTGAATCTGCTGAACATAATCCAGATAAAGAGCCTTCAACCAAAGATAATCTTGTGAATAACACAAAACAGACAAAAGGAGTTTTGAAAAATGCATCCTCGACATCTTCTTTAAACAAGAAGAAAGTTTTGTTCGATATGGATGCCATACAAATGAAATCCCTCAGCGCATCACCTTCTCAGAGTCTAACTGAGAAAAGTGATGGAAATGAGAAGTACGATCTTGGTTTGATCAATCTAGACGGTGAAGAGTGGGATATATCCAGGTGAGCTTTTATCTTAATAATACTTCCTGAATTTCTTAGATTAACCATTTTACATATAATTTTAATAAAATGAATAAATATTCTTACATTGGGCCGCAAATAAATCTATCTAATGTCCTTTACCTGAAGGTTGTCTGGTAGAGATCGCTCCCAGCGATAAGACCGCCTAAATTATACATGGTATCATTGTATACCTAACTTTTGTATTGTATATTGTGCAATAAAGAGTATCTATCTATAAATCGAGAGCAATAATATTAACTAAACCAGTAAATTAAAAACTAGATTATGGTTCGAGTTATTTGCGGCCCAGAATAGATAAGGTAAGACACAGATGATGTAACGCCGTTTGCCATTAGGTATATGTAGATAATAATAATATTTTATCAACAGCATTGAGAATGAACCTTTGAAAAACGACACGAAACTACAAATAAGCACACGAACTAGTCCGAAAATAGCAGAGCTGAAGCAAACAATTGAATCGCAGTTAGCGAGACGCAACGAGACTCCGTCGACCGCCCTCGTAGGCGGCATTGATGTCTTAGCACCGACGCCGATGTTGAGAAGAGCCTCCAGTATTGCTGGCAGTAACACCAGTCTCGGTAGTTCAATTCTAGACGATTCTGAAAGTTTACCACCAGTGTTAAACAACAAAGCGTTTGTAAAACCGAAAAGAAATTCACATAAAGATGACAGTGAATTAGACTTATCAGAATTCAGCACTGATGGAATAATTAGTAATAAGAATGAGCGTGATGCTTTTTAAATTTTTAATAAAAAACTATAAACACTCATTTGAATGATTCTTTATTTTCGTAACATAGGCTCTTGTACTGAGTAATAATTCCTATTTCTTAAATTAGCATAATTTATTGATTATGAATACTATAGCGAGACAGCGCCCTCTATCGCGCCCTAAGCGCAATGCCTTGCTGCCGGTTAGGTACCGCTAGCACTTATTTTCTGCCATGTTAGTTCCGTAAACGCCCGCAGGGCAATACTGGTTTGATTGGTACGGGAGTTCCTCTCCCCCCACACCTACCTCACTCTCTCGCTAACCAACCGCGTCCATGTTAAGTTGTTGCTCCGATATAAATAATTATTATCTTGTGTTAATTTGAGACAATATACGAAGATATACCTCCATAAAGTGTTTTGGCTACCTACCAACCAACCCTCACAGTACTAACACTACCCACTCCCAAAGTAGCTACGCTATAAGTGATCGCCCAACGTGTGTTAGTGAGTGGTGTGGACGCGAAGGTCTGCCGCCATTTTGGGTTTGGAAAACCGAATTATTAGGAAAATGCCAAGAACCAGGAGCCGAAGTTCGTTGCCGAGGGAGGCAAACCTCAATGAAACTATTATTCCGGCCGAAATTAACGCCGAGGAGTTGGTCAATGAAGACGCCGCGACTGAAACAGCAACCGAAGGTGCCACGGGAAGCAGCGCGGGCGCGTCCATCTTAATGACTCAGGAACATTTCGCCGCACTGATGGGACAGTTGCAGCAATCACAAGCAGAATTTTGTCAAATTCTATTACAAGAAGTACGATCATCTACACCAGTAATGCATCAGGTACAAACGGAGCCGTCGCTTACTATGAGGAGTACGAGCTGTCCGACAGACAGGGCCGCAGCCCCGGTTGGTGCTAATTTCATTACTTGTAGTGCAAGGTTTAGTGGCTCGCAGAACGAGTCTGTCGAGAATTTTATCGATGCAGTCGAAATTTTTAAAACTGCCGCCAACGTTTCCGACGAAAACGCACTGAGAGGACTTTCATTATTATTATCACATTCCGCCGCAACTTGGTGGCAAGGTATAAAACAATATACGAAAACATGGAGCGAAGCAATAGATCGCCTGAGGAGCGCATTTGGGGAACGAAGAGCACCGTTTCAAATATATAAAGAATTATATAGTATGCAGCAAGGAAAGTTAAACACAGAGTTATTTGTCGCACAAGTACGCGCTTTATTTGCTAAATTACCAGAAAACGACATCTCACAGAAGGTACAATTGGATATGACGTTTGGGTTGTTAGACGTCCGTATAAGAAAAAGAATAGAAAGGGACACATTGTCTTGTTTTGAAGATCTTATAAGGAAGGCTCGAAGCATAGAAGATGCGATGCAGGAGCGCTTGCAGTCGCCGGGTGCACCGTCGCGTGGGCCATTCTCCGCGCAGTTTCGTGGGTCGTCCGCAGTGCCACCGCCGGGACAGTCTGCCGCGCCACCGCCGATGCGGGTATCGCAGCCGCAAGGTTCGCACTGGGTGCCGCCGTCGGGTGGGCCATTGCCGCCACCGCCGCCACAGTCGCGTACGTCGCAGTCATATGGACCGCCGCCGCCGAGGTCGCGTGCGCCGCCGCTGGGTGGGTCGCCGCATTTGCCGCCACCGCCGCATCATGGATCCCTGAAAACAGACAAAAAGGAAAGTAAAAATTTGTATTGTTATGGCTGTGGTGAAATAGGAATAATAAGAGCAAGATGTCCAAATTGTAGTAGTTATAAGTACAATAAGTTTTATGCATGTGAGACCACCAATGTTAATATGCAGGGGGAGTCAACTGTATGTAATGATAGGGGTTACACTAATGGTAATAAGAGACCAATATTAAATATCGAAATATTAGGTGGGAAAGGTATTGCATTAGTGGATTCAGCCGCTAAAGGCTGTGTAGCTAGCCAATCAATGTATAATTTTTTAATAAAAAGTGGTCAATGTTTTGATAAGCAAATTAGAGATGTGAAGCTTGCAGATGGTTTATCTAGGAAAATGGAGGTTTTAGTTACCTCAGTGAATGTGAAAATGTTACATAAAATAATTGAAACTGAATTTATTGTTTTTCCAGATGCTTGTAACAATCAATCTTTATTAGGGATAGATTTTTTGAACAAAGCCAAATTAGTTTTTGATTTTGGTAAATCATTATGGTACTTTTCGGACACGAAGCACCGGAAGTACAGGTTGTTTTATGAGGATTTAGAACAAGGTTATAATGAGGTACAGTCAACACCAAAAAACTGTGATAATGATAGTATGTCACTTAATGATTTAATAAACTCTTTCAGTGATGTGTTCCGAGAGACTGGTGAAGCCACGCAGTATGCAGAGCATTTCATTGATACCGGCGAACACGCGCCAGTTGCTGTTCCGCCGTACCGCATGACACCAGCGCGCGCAGAGGTTATGCAGCGCGAGGTAGAGAAGATGCTTGCTGAGGATATCATTGAGGAGTGTGAGTCAGCATGGTCAGCACCAGCACTATTAGTGCCTAAACGTGATGGAAGTTTTCGTTTTTGCGTCGATTACCGTAAGTTGAACAGTATTACTAAAACAGATACTTATCCAATGCCGAAGATTGATGAGCTGTTACAAAGGACAAAACAGGGTTGTGTTATGAGTACTTTAGACTTAAAATCTGGGTACTGGCAAGTTGCCGTTAACCGTGATAAAGATAAGACTGCCTTCTCGACACCGTCAGGCACTTATCGCTTCAAACGCATGCCATTTGGGTTAAAGAATGGACCAGCTACATTTCAGCGTTTAATTGATCGTCTTTGCTCATGCCCGAAGTTGCAGAATATTACTATTTTAGCTTTTTTGGATGATCTTTGCATAATATCGGCTGATATGGAATGCCACATAAAGGATTTGCACGCTGTATTTGAAAGACTGCACGAATTTAAATTAAGGGTGAATCGGGATAAGTGTGTTTTTGCACGAGACACTGTCAAATATTTAGGTCACGTGATATCTAAAGATGGTATATCACCTGATGAAGAAAAAGTGAAAGCTGTATTAGATATGAAGAAGCCGTCATCACTTAAACATCTAAGAACCTTCTTACAGACTGCTTCTTGGTTTAGGAAGTTTATACCTGGATTTTCTAAAATTTCAGAACCACTGTCAAAGTTGACTAGGAAACATGAGCCATGGAGATGGGAGACAGAGCAAGATCAAGCCTTCGAGGAGCTAAAAAGGTTGCTGACGTCACCACCCATCCTCATCCAACCTGACTACACCAAACCGTTTGTGCTCAGAACTGATGCCAGTAACTACGCTCTGGGTGCAGTACTTCTACAAGGAGAAGGTAATGATGAAAGGCCTATTGAATATGCGAGCCGATTGCTCAATCAAGCAGAAAGAAATTATTCAACAACAGAGAGGGAAGCCTTAGCCATAGTCTGGGCTGTGGAACGTTTTCGTTCTTATATTGATGGTCATAAGGTTGTCGTAGGTACCGACCACCAGCCGTTGAAGTGGCTAATGACTGTAAAATCACCATCAGGCAGATTGGTAAGATGGGCACTGAAATTACAAGCATTTGATTTGCATTATGAGTATACACCAGGGAAGGTAAATATAATAGCAGATACCCTGAGCCGTCCCAACTGCGATGAGAACTCCGCAGATGAATGTGGGATATGTTCAGTAACGATTGACTTACCTGCGAAGAGTCCCTCCGAGTTAAGATCAGGTCAGCTTGCAGACCCTGAACTTGCTAAGATAATTAAGAATCTGGAAAGTGAAGAGGAAATTGATGTTCATCGTTGGACGGAAAGAGGTTATATTATGGAGCAAGGAGTGCTCTATCGCTATAATCCGGATGCGGATACAGAAGAACCGCAATTAGTTATACCTGTGGATCAAAGAGAAGAAGTATTAAAAGAATGTCATGACTCTCCTCTGGCAGGTCACCAAGGGATCGAGAGGACATATCAAAGAGTTGCTCAAAAGTTTTATTTTCCAGGGATGCGTCGTGCCATTGTCGAGTATGTCAGAACGTGTACATCGTGTCAGCGCTACAAGGCTGCCAACGACAAGCCACCAGGGTTGTTGCAGACGCCGATCCTGAATCAGAGAAATGAGGTTATTGCTATAGATTTATTCGGACCCTTACCTCCAGGTGATAAGGATGAAAAATGGATTTTATTGGTCGAGGACACCGCAACTAGATGGGTCGAGTTATATCCGCTTCGAGAAGCGACAGCTGAGGCGTGCGCGCGTACACTCATAGAGGAATATTTTCTACGTTTTGGTCTACCGCGTCGCATTATTTCAGATAATGGTGTACAATTTATTTCAGCTGTAATGCAACAGTGTATGTTCGTGTTAGATGTGAAGCAGGAATTGTTACCGCTGTATCATCCTGAGGGGAACCCTGCGGAAAGAAAGAATAGAGATTTAAAAGTACAGTTATCACAATTAGTAGGTAATAAACATAATTCTTGGCCTATATACTTACCGTCTATACGTTTTTCGTTAAATTCTGCACGCTGTCAAACTACAGGAGTTTCGCCAGCGTACTTGATGTTTGCCAGAGAGCTGAGATCGCCTTTAGAAGTAAGAAATGATCCTCGTTTGGTTTTGGAGAAAGAAAATTTCGTTCCACAGATAACACCATACCTAAAACGTTTTCTCAATACGCTAGCTGCAGTTCGCGAGAAGGTCGAAAGTCAGCAGGATAAAAGAAAGGACTATGGTGATCAGTCACGTCGCGTAGGACAAAGTTTTGTTGCAGGTGACTTGGTATTATTGAATTCGCATGTACTTAGCAACAAAGGAAAGGACCTGACATCGAAGTTCGTACCAAAAAGAGATGGACCATACGTGGTTACTAAAAAGGTAAGCCCTACAACTTATATCATAGCACCCGCACAGGACTCCAGTAGGTACTTAGGGAAGTATCACATTAAACAGTTAACACCTTACCTGGGTCGCGATACGACCCTACCTCAACCTGTAGTTCCGGTGCGGAAACGTGGCCGTCCCCGTCGTAACTTAAATGAGAATAAATGTAATAATGTGTCAGATAGGGAGGAATGTATGTACTCGCCTAATCTTTATGTAACGAATAGAAATTACAATTCTAATGTGGATTCAAATAATGAATGTCATAATGTGTCTAACCAAAGTAGTGTTTCTGTAAATGTTTGTAACAATGATAATGTATGGCCAGCGAATGAGCGAGGACGCTTTCATCCTCTGGAGGGGGAGTATATAGCGAGACAGCGCCCTCTATCGCGCCCTAAGCGCAATGCCTTGCTGCCGGTTAGGTACCGCTAGCACTTATTTTCTGCCATGTTAGTTCCGTAAACGCCCGCAGGGCAATACTGGTTTGATTGGTACGGGAGTTCCTCTCCCCCCACACCTACCTCACTCTCTCGCTAACCAACCGCGTCCATGTTAAGTTGTTGCTCCGATATAAATAATTATTATCTTGTGTTAATTTGAGACAATATACGAAGATATACCTCCATAAAGTGTTTTGGCTACCTACCAACCAACCCTCACAGTACTAACACTACCCACTCCCAAAGTAGCTACGCTATAATACAATAAATTCATAAGCTTTCCTGAAGGATATTTACCTATTATAATGTCAATGATGGAACATATTCTTATTTTTGATACGAATGCACTTGATTGATTTATTGTTTGGTTCTGTAAGAACAATTTCTATTTTCTTGGAATGTATGATAACCTTATAAATTCTGCTTTAATTAAAATAGTATAACATTACATTAGCAAAATAATGTATAGTATCATCATTATTATGGCACACTTCTGTCATTTTTTATATCGGCTTGGGAAGAAGGCCCAGGTCTCAGGACATTGGTCTGTGTAACTGAGGACTTAATGAATCAGTCCCAATCCCGGCAATATTAATATAAGGAAGGTTCCCCAATGGTAAGTCGAGGCGATGTCGTGGCGAGAGGGCGCGGCGTGGCGTCAGGGAAATCTATAGGTCTACGTAGACTCGAGGCGCAGGCGGTTCCCTCAACGTAGCGTGTAGTTTCCGGCTGCGCCCAAAGCTGTCACTTTGGAGCCCATTGTACGCTTAGATCATGATTCAGGATTTGGTGAGTCTGGTCATTACAATGAAGCGACTGCGCCGTCTGACCTATTAACAGGGGATACAGACCCAACTGAATCGTGAAGAAACCTGCGAGTTTCA
The DNA here is from genome assembly GCA_019059595.1 of Marasmia exigua. Lineage (NCBI taxonomy): Eukaryota > Metazoa > Arthropoda > Insecta > Lepidoptera > Crambidae > Marasmia > Marasmia exigua. Next base: position 4,459,532 of record CM032464.1, on the reverse strand, counting down.
GATACTATCAGAAACGTGCAGGTTTCTTCACGATTATTCCCTCACCGCTGAGCTAATGGTAGAAACATGCTCGGATTCGAACCACGGCCCCCGCATGGAAGGCATGTTATTATCCACTGAGCTACCTCTCTCGAGGCCCAGGCTTATGTTGAACACCACACCACGTCACCTCCTGATCACTTTTACGACAAAATCGTTTGATGACTTGGTACACACACTAAGCTGGTTATTACCATTCTAACCCTAATAACCCCATAATGATTTGGTTAATACGTTTTAATAAAAATGGCCCACCTGTTTCCATACATGCCTGCTGTTATGTTATAGTCCCCCAAGCTCTTCTAAGCTTACCTGTGGTGCGTATTTTAATTAACTAAACATGATACTATCCATTATAAAGCTCTCTGTACTTTACGCACATGTTGGCTCTTGGATTCCTTCAAGGCTTGATCTAATTTATTAGTCATGTTCAATAAGTTTGGCAAATCACACTCAAGCAGAACATGTTTGATAACATTTTGACATTGGCTAGTGGCCTTGGCTTCCTGTATGGGCAACTTTACATGTATTGGAGAAATATTTTTGTTAATTGATTCTATTTTGCTTTGGCTTTCATCTTTAGATTGAGCAAAAATCTTTGGAGTCATTAGTACAAAGTCCATAGTAACTGTAGGCTTCACTTCTTCACTGCAATTTCGACTCGCAACCTAATAAATAAGACATTAATTAGCTATGTAATTCCTAATAAAATTTAAATGTTATAAATGTTTAGTAAGTCTATTAATAATATCAACTTACCTGAACTTCAAACCGCCAGGTGAGATCCTGATATGTGGGTTCTTTCTGGTGTAACAAATTCAAAGCACTTGAGAGCTCTGTCTTCTTTGTGGCATACAGTTTCACCAGCACATCTTGATGATCAGATGAAAAGCCAGCTATTGCAATTGATGATTTAAAATCTGGCTCTGACAACTGTGGAAGAAATATGTGAGATTTGAGATTAATATCATCAAAACATAGTATGTATTTTATTTGAAAATACACAAAATCAAAATCTTAAATCATGATCTAAGCGTACCTTTTGGGCACCAGAACTTTGGAAGCAAAAAAGGAATTACACGCTAGGATGAGACAAAAGAACGAAACTCATAAGGCCTATCAACGGAATGCATTCATTTGACCAAAAGTATGAAACACCAAATCACAAATATTGAAGTACTGAACATCATAGTATGAAATACCAAAGCCCAAAATTTTGTATACAACTCTTGGAATATATGTACATATACAGGGTATCCTGTAAATAATGGATCAAACGGTAATGGCACGTAGCTCTCTTGGAGACCTACAACTAATTTGAATCGCTTTTAAAATTATATTGATATTTATAATTTTCAACAAGACATGAAAGGGACAATACCCTAAGAGCAAAACATACATGACACTTTTTTGATGTTATTGATGTTCTCCAGTACTTCATAGAAATGCATGGTTGCATTTTAATGTGCAATTAAATGCATCTTGCTTTTTTACATGATCTTTTGATTTAGACCATGGAAGAGCCATGCTTATAAATATTGAACTTAGTAGATTTTTTTTTAAATCTGCTGATGTAATTTGCTAAAATAACATTAGAATTTTGTAGCCAAGTAGTATTTTGAGGCAAAAATAAAAAAAAAGGTTATTTTTTTATTGGCAATTTAGAACCATCTATATAATGATTTTCAGTCTTTTGAATACGAATGTAGCATTTTGACTGTAGTTATTTACTTTCAGTCTTTGATAAGTATGAAAATATATAGTACATGATGCTCAGTAAAAAATTATAACTGAACATTTAGTGTAAAAATAAATAAATCAGTTTAAACATCTCTGCTCGCTCACTACAAGCTGGAATTTTTTGGATTTTCTAACAATTTTCATCAAAGAGTTATATTTTTCTAGATGGGTATAAATGCAATACTTACATTATTTTTACATGCTTCCACTAAGAGATATGTCAAAGCATAAACCAGATTCTGTATGGTAAGTACAGACATATCCAATTTTTCTGAAAACAAATGCAAACAATTAAATTACATATATATTTATATAAAAAAGTAGGTAATAAACAGGTCTACCAAGACACAGATATTATAATACACCAAGACAAACGCAGCGATTTCTTCTGGACAACCTTTGAGTAAAACTTATTTTTTTTACATACCTGCAGCAATGCTGTATTTTTTGTGATTTAGTCCATTATTTAGGTAGTCAATGACTAATTTGCAGAAGTCGACAAGAACTGAAAGTAAAGAAACATTATCTGTATACTATAATCATTATGTAAGGTATTTAAAATTTTACTTACATTTACCACAACATCGTTCTATGTATACCTAACATAATAAATACCTTGAGTTGAGTGACCATGTAATAAGCCAAGATGTTCTTTCTGAAGTTCACTTAAAAAAATAATCATTTTATAAAAAGGAAGATATTTTTTTCGTCTAAAGGTAAGTAAAAATAATCACAATTTATAAAAAATGCGAGAATGTTAAGTAAATACAGAAATATTCTCCTTTTGTAAACACAAGTGAGTGAAATGACAACAAGTTGATCAGATGGATGACAGCAGACAATATGATGTCACAGACAGACAAGTGACAAGACAAAATAGAGTTATCAGTCGGTTAGCGTCATCTAGAGGAAACCGACCAAAACTCGACGGCTATGTAGAACGGCCACCTTCGAGAATCATTTAGGGAGACGATTAAATAAAATATGTATAACCTTTCTTTTTTACTTGCTATTAGCTTAGTTTTAGGTCTCTGTTATTGCCTTAATTATCTTAAGTTTTTGTTCTTTTGATCAATTAATAAAAAAATCGGAAATCATTTTATTTCCTATATAACAAAATTCCTAATACCTTCTTGGCCTCTAGTTTATTTCTCGTACTTTTTATAAATTGCTAATGTTGGCAGGCGACTTGAGGTCATTGATAGCTAGCTACTATTATACTAATCTGTGTCATTGATTCGGAAACACACTTTACTAGCGCGATGTAAAATGCATAGTGGCATCTACCGAAACAACGCCGAACCATCTGCTTGATAGCTTTTTAAAACTACATCTGCTGTTCACATACTCTGTCTAACGAAAACCGCTGAACTATTTATCCCATACTAAGGAAAAAAGTAGTAATAAAGTGAAATGACTGGAAGGAAATGACTCTGCATGACAACAACATAAAACTTAACAGCTGTCAATGTTAAAAGAGATATTATACTTCCATTTTATAACATTTAGGTATATTCTCTTATTGATAAGGATAAAACCCCCATCTCAATTTTCATTTACTTTTCTACTTTTTAAACGAATAAACATCTCTATAGACTTCTCTGAATTAGCGTTGAGAAAAATTATTTGAATCAATTCGAATTCTGAACGCAACCTAAATACGCCAACATTGCACGGCTTGAGTAATGTCAGTGAGCGTAATAATTTTGACAAACTATCATTTCATTTTCAATTTCTTTATATCATTGTTCTATGTATTTGTGCATTAAATTGATAACTAGTTTAACATTTATGGTTAGAGCAGATTTTCAGTCAAAATGGCTTTGAAAAAAGTCAAAGGAAACTTCGAAAGGATGTTCGACAAGAATCTCACGGACCTAGTACGAGGCATTCGAAATAATAAAGATAATGAGGTATTTATTATAATTTTAACATATATTAGCTGATAAAATTTGAATTCGCTCGACCCACATAGTTAAGTGTGTGAAACTACTATTAACTCTAAAATTACAGGCCAAGTACATAGCGCAATGTATGGAAGAAATCAAAGTAGAACTGCGGCAGGATAACATAGCAGTGAAAGCTAACGCTGTCGCAAAACTCACGTATGTAAGTACACGGAGTGTAGATCACTATAACCACTGGAGTCCGAGGTATAATATGTAGATATTATACCTCGGACTCCAGTGGTTATAGTGATTTAATCATAAATAACTGATGAGTACTTAATATGGGTCTGTTGTAAATGTCATTTGATATTGTTATAGATTATATGCTACTTATCTAATGAATTTGGCCAACAACGGTTGTTTTTGCAATATTTCTTTTATATATTTTTAATGTACTTGAAATCATACATTGAACACTGATATAAACATTATTTTTCAGCTTCAAATGTTAGGCTATGACATATCATGGGCAATATTCAACATTATTGAAGTAATGAGCTCTAATAAATTTACTTATAAAAGAATTGGATATTTAGCTGCTAGTCAATCTTTTCATGCAGACTCTGAATTACTTATGCTTACTACAAACATGATACGTAAGGACCTCAATGCTCAGAACCAGTATGAAGCAGGACTGGCCCTGAGTGGCCTCAGTTGCTTTATTTCCCAGGACTTAGCAAGGGATCTTGCTAATGATATTATGACATTGGTATGTAGATTTTTAAAAATCTTGTTTAGTATGATATTGTATCATTATTTAAAATGTAGAAATAATGTTGAAAAGGATGTAATTACTAGACTCCCCAAATCCTGAACCATGATCTAAGTGTACCCGAGGCTCCAGAGCGGAAAGCTTTGAATGCAACCGGGAACTACACGCAAAGATGAGTTAAAAAGGATGAAAGTGTCATACCTATTTTAATTTACTCTTAATTTTGTAGATGAGCTCAACAAAGCCATATTTAAGAATGAAGGCTGTGCTTATGATGTATAAGGTATTTCTAAGATATCCAGAGGCACTTAGACCTGCTTTTCCAAAATTGAAGGAAAAATTGGAAGACCCTGATCCAGGTATGGCAAAACTTTTAATAACATATTTATAAGATCACCAACCAAATTTACATCAGTACAAGAGACAATAATAACTCCAGAAAAATTATAAATCAATCATAATCCTTACTTATAGGTGACACCGTCATGCAATATTGACAACTGTAACAGTAGTGTCGAAGAATGGATTAGATTTGTAACTTATGATATGATTTAAATCTATTTCATTATAAAGAGAGGTGTTTTCCACACCTTTTGGGAAGACAATTTCTTAAATTTGACTAAAGAATTGCAACTTATATCGGCATCAGTATTCTTATATTGTTTAGTGTATGGGATAAGTTAAGACTAGTTAGAAGTAGTTACGCTTTTGTTACATTTTTAAAGTATACATTCATTCAATGTCTTTCTAACAATAAACATAATATGTTTAATATTAAATTATGTATGAAAAATTGAGTAGGTGCTTATGTTATTGTTTTCAGGTGTGCAGTCAGCTGCTGTAAATGTTGTCTGTGAACTTGCTAGAAAAAACCCCAAAAACTATCTTTCGTTAGCGCCTGTATTCTTTAAGCTAATGACCACCTCTACAAACAACTGGATGCTTATCAAGATTATAAAACTGGTATAGTGTATTGGTTTATTAATTATAAATAAGAGACACAATAGTTTTAGACAGCCCTTTTGTAACTAAAGAAAAATATAAGTAACACTGCTACACACATACATGAAAAGTAATTTGAATGAACAGCAATAAATGTATTTCAAGACTGTTATGAAAATAAAAAATATAAGACTGTCTGTGCAGACATGTGATAATAATATTTTAAAGTAAGGGAAGTAATAAACGCATAATATTATTGTGATACAAATATTTCAATAGGTGGGTGTATGTTCAGATAACAGAGATAAAAATATTCATAGAGGGCAAACACTAACTGACTAATTATATGTTACTATTAATTCACAGTTTGGTTTAATGACCCAATATGAACCAGATATTGGAAGAAAGATAACTCAAAGCCTCATAGATCTAATTTGCAGGTACCACAAGCAAAGTTAAAAGGAGTTTAGCTGCTAGACTCATTCACCACACCTGCCTCACCATTACGAATTTATACAATTAGAGACAAGTTTATGATACCCACTTTACTTTTTATAGATCTAAGATTTGCAAATACTGCTTAAAAAAATGTTGATTATAATACACCTTTTTATAAATATTACACAGACAAAACTTAGTTACTTAATGTTATTCCATATTTTATTATTGTGTATATTGGAATCGAAGCTGATATTAAATAGTAGTTGCAAATCCTATAAAAAGCATTGCTAACTACCACATGAGAAGATACACTCTCCTGAATTGGCACATTTCACATTTTGTATTATTTTTGCTGCTGGAAACGTTCAACATGATCATACAACATTTTCAAGTGACTCAACTCTGAGTTAAAATATCCACAAGTTCCAAACTGAACAAAAAGATCTTAATGTACACAGAGATACATGATATTATAGGTATATTAAGTATCTATACGATATAAAACATCATTTTTCATTTCTCATAAGCTAGTCTTATGTAGTGTCATTGTGTTTGTTGCAGTTTGGTGCCTTAACCCCATTAGAGCCTCGACTTGGCAAGAAACTAATAGAACCATTAACTAATTTAATTCATAGGTGAGTCAGTTGTTGTCAATTGACATTATTTAATTCAGTGTTACTTTGGTCTCTATGGGGTAAAGGGAAATTTGATATTGGTGTTAGAATCTGGATGATAACCGTGACAAACAAACCAAAGATGAAGATTTCATCCGAAATGTAAACTGTTTGCTTTCACTGCTTTTTTAATTATACTTTCGTTGATGAAACGCTTGGACATTTAGCACCTAGTTAAAATGCAGTAGAATATTGCTTTTATAAATACTGCTATAGTTCTAACAACTGCTAGTGTATGTACAATTGTGCAATCATAGTATGTACATTGTTATGGGCTGAATTTTGACATCACTTTTTAATGAAATAATAACAAAATAGCACAACAGAATGCTCGTTTGTTATTATTAGTTAAAAGTACAAATAACATTTATATTACTTACATCAAACATCTTATCGGTGGTGTCTTGATAAATCAAGAAGGTTTATTAATAGAAAATACAAATGTCTGAAATTTTCGGTTGTAAAAATCCACAGCTAGAGCTTTCTTTTAGCTATAGCGATGCAAGAAATTTTAAACTTAACATTATACTCAGCATAATTCAATAAAAATAATACAACGCGTAAATCACACCATGGTCGCTTTGGGTTCACCGTAAAAGTATTGCCAACGAGTTTCTTTATCTATAACAAACGTGCGCTATATCTGGATAACTCAATGCAGTAAGTGGATGTATGCCTTTAATTAGGCAGGCCAATATCCGTAGATGGTACCAATACATGACCACTTTAGACTGATCATTGGTCAAGTCGTAATAACAAAGATATTTTCCCGGGCAGTACGTCGGCGATGTCGCTGCTGTACGAGTGCATAAACACAGTCATTGCGGTGTTGATCAGCATCAGCAGTGGCATGCCGGGCCATGCGGCTTCCGTACAACTGTGCGTACAGAAATTAAGGATACTCATTGAAGACAGCGATCAGAACTGTAAGTAACTGCTTAAATGTACCTAGGATAAATGTTCGAGCAAGCTGGTTTTCGTAGCGGATTCTCCACAATAGATCATAACCACACGATAAAGCAACTGATGGAGAAAAGCAGAGAGTATAATCACCCCTTGTGTTGCGCTTTCGTAGACTACGAAAAAGCATTCGACAGTAAATATAATAAATAAATAAATATTTCACAACATCACTTACATTGATCTGACTCCGAGATAGGTAGCTCAAGCACCTGTGCTACGGATATCAGAATCAACAGTGGGATTACAAATATATAGATATAATACTTTTCTTTTGTAAATACATACTTATAATACATAGATAACACCCAGACCAATACAAACAGATATGTTCATGCACACAAATGTTTGTACTGTGCGGGGATCGAACCCGCTACCCTTGCACCAGAGGCAGCGTTCACTACCACTGTTCTAAACGGGTCGTCAAACACTGGGCTGTGTCGAACACTGGGCTGTATTACATTCTCTCCATCGTTGCAACATAGACAAGAGATACGTCAATATCCTACGAGAGCTTTACGGGACTGCGACAATGCAGGTGCGAATGCACGAGCTTACCCGACTCATTCCAATCAAACGGGGTGTCTGACAAGGTGATACTCTCTCGCCAAAGCTCTTCATCAACGTACTTGAGGACGTGATGAAGACGTTGGATTGGGATGAGAAAGTAGTGAACGTTAATGGTAGCTGCTTGTCGCACCTGCGTTTTTCCGAGACAAATAATGACCGCCAACTGATGTTATCGCAGCTAAACGAAGCTTCCTTGGGGGTAAGCCTTAAGATGAATATGACCAAGACCAAAATAATGACGAATCATCCTAAAACTGTACCGAATATAACTGTCGGTGGTCAATCATTAGAGATGGTCAATGATTACGTTTATCTTGGACATAATGTATCTTTTGGTCGGGGGCCACAAGTAAAAGAGGTCACGAGGAGGATCCAGTTGGGATGGGCTGCTTTCGGGAAGTTAGGCTACCTTTTTAAATCTAAAATCCCGCAGTGCCTTAAGACAAAGGTATTTAACCGGTGTGTCCTCTCAACGCTCACATATGGGGCCGAGGACATGGACGCTGACTAAAGAAACTATGCACAAGTAAAAGGTGGCGCAACGTGCTATTGAGCGTTCCATGCTCGATTATTCTTTACGAGACCGTGTACCCAACGATAAAATTCGAAAGAGGACAAAGGTAGTAGACGTTGGCACGCGAGTTTGTGAGCTAAAGTGGAGATGGGCAGGACACCTGGCAAGGCGTACAGATGATAGGTGCTAGGTATAAAAGCTTTATAGCCTTCCGAATGGCAGCCAAGAATGGGACGACGTCCTGTGGGTAGACCACCTGCCCGATGGTCCGACGATATTGTGAGGGCAGTGGGGAAACAATGGATAAGGCTGGCAAGGGACCGAAAGGAATGGCGTGATAAAGAAGAGCCCTATACTCAGCAGTGGGTGGATGTAGGCTAATATGATAAATGTTCAATAAATGAATAGATATTTCCTCACAATTTAACAAACTATAAACAGTTTGGCTGATAAGTCTAAGTAAAATATCTATTTAATAAACAAAATCTTACTCGTAATTACTTTGTTAAAGATTTATAATAATTATTTTCATTATGTATGTAGTACCTAGTAAATAAATTAATTGACCTATATTATTTCAGTAAAATACTTGGGATTGCTGGCTATGTCTCGGATACTCAAGTCGCACCCGAAATCCGTCCAAGCCCACAAGGACTTGGTACTGGCCTGCTTAGATGACAAAGACGAGTCCATCAGACTGAGGGCGTTAGGCTTATTGTATGGAATGGTAAGAATACATTTGAATCCCTAGAAGTTTACAATTCTTTGAAATAACGGTTATTGAGAAATTTTTCGGATGTACATTTACTTTTTGATGTAGGGACCTATGTATATTGTATTTACAATTGCAATCCTTTTTTAGTCATTCACCATATAATCAGCATCTTATCTAAAGACATTTGAGATTTACACATTATGATACTTATGCCAGTCATACTTACTTCACTTTACCAAGTTGCTCATCTGTATTTTATCATTTGTCTGTCACCAATTCTCATTGCAATTTACCTTCAGTTTTCTTACCTCCCCTTAACAAAATCTTATAGGTATCGAAGAAGAACCTGATGGAAATAGTGAAGAAACTGATGATCCACATGGAGCGCGCCGAGGGCACGTTGTACCGCGACGAGCTGCTCACGCGCATGATCGAGATCTGCTCGCAGAACAACTACCAGCACGTGGTCGACTTCGAGTGGTACGTCACCGTGCTCGCCGAGCTTACCGAGATGGAAACCAGCGCTAAACATGGTGAGATATCATTCTGGTTCGTACGTCATTGAGACACTCTGGTTATCGTTTTAATCGTTTATTATTATCAGACTGACATTGTAAGTTGTAACCTCATACATTTATTAAAGGTTGGCACTATGCCCATAACGGTGGATCCGCGTTTTCGACTAGCTTATCAGTGTGAATCGTCTAGTCCATCTATGTTTGCGCCTACGTGCGTTGAATTGTTGTTTAGTTTTAACATAAAAACATTTATTTCAGGATAAAAATTACATAGGTACCTATTTCTGAATAAAATAGTTGCAAAACCTTTTTTTGTACATTGACATCAAAATCATTTTTATTTTCTTTATGGCTTCAAGTAAACTCTACTATAACTTTACCGCAAATAAAATCGACCTTCCCATGTGGCGGAGTGCGCTTGACCAATCGACATTGTTTATTTTTTCTTTGGGCCAATCAGCGGTGGGTGGAGTATGCTTGACCAATGGAAAAACTTCTCTTTGAATCTCGCGCAGTTGATTTCGATTGGTCACTCCGCTCCTCGCTGAATGGCAAAGAGAAAATATTTTTTTCGATTGGTCAAGTGCACTCTGCCACCCTGCGTCCCTCGGATCATGGGTAGATCGACCTTGTAGTGGTAAAGCTTAACCACAGAGGTTTTCTTACATTTCTCCTCGTCAGTGAAAATGAAAATATCGTTTATTCAAGAAACACTGTTACATAGCATTTTATAAGTAATATGGCAGACGAGCAGACGGATCACGCAAAACCATCACAAGTGCGCTGCCAACTTTTAAACCCCCCTTTCCTCCGGATTGGGTCTCCGGTACCTTCACTCACGCAGCGAAACACAGCACAGTGCTGTTTCACGCCGGTTTTCTGTGATCCGTGGTATAAATCCGGTTGAGCCGGCTGAAACGTGGCTCTCCCAAGGTAAGAAAACACTATGATTATCTCAAAACAATGTAGAGTTAGTGCCATCAAAGATGTCCTATGAAAACCACTGCTTGAGTCGCCATCCACATTAAAATTTGAGCTTTTGCTCATAGAACAAGGAATTAGCTGATGAACCGATGAAATAACAGCCCGTTTTTATTAGTGGTAGTGAACCCAACCTCAGGTGCAAGGGTTGCGGGTTCGATCACCGCACAGTACAAACATTTGTGTGCATGAACATGTCTGTTTGTATTGGCCTGGGCGTTTTCTATGTATTTAGAAAAAAAAGTTTTAAATATATGTATTTGTAATTCCACTGGTGATTCTGATATACGTAACCCAGGTGCTTGAGCAGTTGACCTACCTATCTCGGAGTCAAATCATTGTATGTGATTTTGTGAAATATTTATTAGGCCTAATCCGGGGCAAAGGGGGGTTAAAAAATCGGCAGAGCACTTGCGACTCCACATGGGCGGTGGCAATTGCTTACCATCAGGTGACCCGTCTGCTCGTCTGCCATCTATCACATAAAAAAATGTATACGGGTCGTTCTTCTTTTTTATCGACAATTAACTTATAAATCAACAACAAAGACTGACCGGATGGCGCAATTGGTAGTGACCCTGCCTCTTACGCCAAAGGTCGTGGGTTCGATCCCCACCCTGGACAAACATTCGTGCGATGAACACTTGTGTTTGTTCGGTGTCTGGGTGTAATATATGTATTTAATTATATATTTGTGTTCCTCTGTTGTCTGATATCTGTAACACAAGTGCTTAAGCTACTTAGTACGGAATCAGGTCAACGTATGAGATGTTGTGAGAATTAATTATTTTTATATAACAGACTTCAAATGATAGTAGATAGTAGAATAGTTATGTCCTAAATATTCGTTAATGTACTATTTTACAGATAGACTATTACATGATGTAAAATTGAATTGATAACTAACTAGGTTGGCGCAGCGACCCAAAGTGTGCCTTGGCCTCCTATAATAAGAAATAAAATTTAATTGATAAAGAATACTTTTTTATTGAAATGAACACCTCCGTCACGTCCCCCGAAATTAGTGCCATTTACACCTCTCTCACGCTTTATAAATTTTTTACATAGTTAAATCATGCTAAAGTACGAGGAAGTAGGAAGTAAAGGCCTACGAGGTGATAAAACAATGTCAATATTTCATGGTAAATTAGGAATATCTTCATTGTGTTTTATACACCATATTTCTTTTTATATAATCAATTACTTCATAAGTTACTGAGGACGGGCTCATCGTCGATAAAAAATAAGAACGACCCATACATATATTTGTAATCCCGCTGTTGATTCCGATATCCGTAACCCAGGTGCCTAAGCTAAGGTAACCTATCTCGGAGTCAGATCAATGTATGTGATGTTGTGAAATATTTATTTAATCTCAAATGTTAGGTCCGTGATCTTCCGCGCAACTTTTTTCTTGGCACGTAGTGTATTGTGTGGTTGTCGTTGCAGGTTGCATGATAGCGGGCCAGCTGACGGAGGTGGGCGCGCGCGTGGCGGACGTGCGCGCATTCGCTGCGCGCGAGTGCGCGGCGTTGTGCGCACGCGCCGCCGCCTCTCCGCCCGGCCCGGCCTCCAGGGAGGTGCTCTACGCCGCCGCCTACGTGCTGGCCGAGTACTGCCAGTGAGTAATGATATGCAGCTACGCAGCATATTTTCGGCCCATCTACCGCAGTGTCTCAAGACGAAAGTCTTCAATGCGTGTTTGTTGCCAGTGCTGACATACTAAACCGAAACGTGGCCGCTTACAATGTGCCGATTAAGGAGGCTCAGTCAAAAAGCAATGGAGAGGGCTATGCTCGGAGTCTCCCTGCGTGATCGTATCCGAAATGATGAGCTCCGCAGGAGACCTAAGGTCACAGACATAGCTCAAAGGATTGCATACCTAAAGTGGCAATGGGCAGGACACATAGCGAGGAGAACAGACAGCCGTTGGGGCGGAAAGGTCCTCGAGTGGAGGTCACGTACAGGAAGTCGCAGTCGTGGCAGGCCCCCCACAAGGTGGAGGTCTCGACAATCTGGTGAAGATCGCGGGAATCCATTGGCTGCGGGCGGCACTGGACCGATCTGTGTGGAGAACATTGGGGGAGACCTATGTCCAGCAGTGGACGTCTATTGGCTGACATGATGATGAGTAAAATGTTATCCTGTTATTCTGCTGTTGGCGCTGTTGCCGTTGTTGCTCTTTGATAACGGAACGTACGTTGCCTTCTGGGCGCGATCAGGAGACCTATTTTTGATTTACTCGTATGACTTAGCGTCGTGACGAGCGCACGATTTCTACTGATTTTCCATCGACATTCGAAATTCCGCATTTTTGAACCATTCGTCTGCAACGAGTGACCCCACCCACTCATTGGTCGAGTGACTTAAAGAGAGCGGTAGAGGCAACGTCAAAATAGTTATAAGTCAAAATAGTCAATAGCAACAAGCATAAACAAAATGTTATAAATTTCAAAACTTTGATTTGACTGATTTTGACAGTTGACACAATGTGACATTCAGTTTTTGTGACAAAAAAGCAAAGATTTTCATAATCAGCCAATAGTCTATGGTTTTTGCGTTCCGTTTGCAATGCGGAAGTTACCGGCTTTTGTAAAATTCAGCATGAGAGGGTTAGAATGTTAATTTACCGTATTATATTGGCAACATCGAAATCGAATGATTTAAAAATAAGGAAAATCGGCTTCATGCGACTTAGAAGGCGAATGTGACTTACGTCGCATGCGACGACGCTAAGTCATACGAGTGAATCAAAAATAGAACTCCAGACGCGCTGTTGCCGCTTAGCCTATGCGATCGGTATGAGCGGGAGAAAGCATAATTTGCTGTTCTAGTTGATCTTATAAGCGTCTAACTTAATCTAATCTGTCGATCATGGAAATAAAGTTCATATTTGTTTGTTTTACTCTTTATCCGTAAACAACGTTACTTCAAAATTTTATAAATATTGTGCTTTATTTCAATACAATTAGGTTCATTTTAGTTTTCAAAGCGACTTGAAATCACAGGTGTAATAATAATATATAGTCAACATTCTGACAGTCTAAGCCTGTAAAAAGTATGAAGGAAAGTTCATTTATCGTCACGAAATAAAGTTATCAAACTAATAATTAAACTACATGCATTGCTCTGTAATTTCCTCAACAACAATAATTGGCAAAACAGCAAAATAACAGGATAACAATTTACAATAACAGCTGTTTGAAAATAACACAACAGTGTTGTTCATTATTACAAAATAGCCGTTATTGCCATGGCTAATAATATCCTCCTACCGATTGGAGAACGCCCTATTGGTCTATAATCGGATTTTTAATTAAACGAAGTAAACTGACAGATGCATTGACAGACAATTTGCATTTTGCAAATGTATGTATATATTCTCCCTTTGCCATATAGAGGGTTAAAGGTTGAGCAAAGGTACAAAAATATACTGATTTTAATTTGATTCGTGCCTTCAGGGAGGAGGAAGTGATGCGCGAGTCGATCTCACCGCTAATGCTATGCGCCGGCGTCGGGGGCGGGCATATGCGCGCGCGCGCCGTCTGCGTACACGCTGCGCTCAAGCTCGCCGCCAACCTGCTGCGCATGTACGAGGCTCGCGGCGACAAAAATGCTGCCTTGTCCGTGAGTACTCTGTGTATTGGCGTACTGTGAGCTGCCTTCGTACACGTCGCGCTCTAACTCGCCGCCAATCTGCTGCTGAGGCCCGCGGCGACAAAAACGCTGCCTTGTCCGTGAGTACTATATGTATTGGCGTACTTTGAGCTGCCTGCGTACACGTCGCGCTCTAGCTCGCCGCCAAACTGCTGCTGAGGCCCGCGACGACAAAAACGCTGCCTTGTCCGTGAGTATTCTGTGTATTTGCGTACTGTGAGCTGCCTGCGTACACGTCGCGCTCTAGCTCGCCGCCAATCTGCTGCTGAGGCGCGTGGCGACACAAACGCTGCCTTGTCCGTGAGTACTCTGTGTATTGGCGTACTGTGAGCTGCCTGCGTACACGTCGCGCTCTAGCTTACCTCCAATCTGCTGCTGAGGCGCGTGGCGACACAAACGCTGCCTTGTGCGTGAGTAAAGTGTTGTGTTGTGTTGAAGGAGACAACAGCAGAAGAGGGGGACGAAGTTTCTTAATGCAGTTTTCATGTGAGGTGGATTTTAATTCGCGTGCGGCTAAAACAAAATCATAGTGGAAAAAATGTGAAAGCTTGAAATGTGCATCACAGGAAAACCCCACTAAGGCTAGCAACCAATTAATTCTCCGTGTAAATGCTTCCTTATATTGATAGCTGTGTGTTGAACGGCATTTCAATAGGGCAGGCTATTCATAACTCATAACACATAGGTGACTGTTTAAACCCGCGAGTTTAGACGGTCACCGCGTTTGGACAGTCATCCTGGGCGGGTCTCCGCAACTTATCATTTTTGTATGAAACCGTGCGGATACCATGTGAGCACCTTTGGTCCTAATAGTGTCATATTACAGGTCCTCCGCGAGACGGTGGCGGGCATGCGGCCGCTGCTCTGCAGCGAGGACATGGAGGTGCAGGAGCGAGCGCACAACGCGCACGCGCTGCTGGCGCTGCTACTGCGCCGCCTCAGCCCCGCCGACGCCGCGCTGCCGCCGCCGGCCGACACCGCGGCGCTGCTGGACCACGGCCAGAGGTAACGCGTGGCGCCAGGGGCGGTCACATTGCGCGCAGGACGCGCACGCGCTGTTGGCGCTGCTGGACCACGGCCAGAGGTAACGTGTGGCGCCAGGGGCGGTCACATTGCGCGCACGACGCCCACGCGCTGCTGGCGCTGCTGGACCACGGCCAGAGGTAACGTGTGGCGCCAAGGGCGGTCACATTGCGCGCACGACGCGCACGCGCTGGTGGCGCTGCTGGACCACGGCCAGAGGTGACGTGTGGCGCCAGGGGCGGTCACATTGCGCGCACGACGCCCACGCGCTGCTGGCGCTGCTGGACCACGGCCAGAGGTAACGTGTGGCGCCAGGGGCGGTCACATTGCGCGCACGACGCCCACGCGCTGCTGGCGCTGCTGGACCACGGCCAGAGGTAACGTGTGGCGCCAAGGGCGGTCACATTGCGCGCACGACGCGCACGCGCTGGTGGCGCTGCTGGACCACGGCCAGAGGTGACGTGTGGCGCCAGGGGCGGTCACATTGCGCGCACGACGCGCATGCGCTGCTGGCGCTGCTGGACCACGGCCAGAGGTAACGTGTGGCGCCAGGGGCGGTCACATTGCGCGCACGACGCGCACGCGCTGCTGGCGCTGCTGGACCACGGCCAGAGGTAACGTGTGGCGCCAGGGCCGGTCACATTGCGCGCACGACGCGCACGCGCTGCTGGCGCTGCTGGACCACGGCCAGAGGTGACGTATGGCGCCAGGGGCGGTCACATTGCGCGCACGACGCGCACGCGCTGCTGGTGCTGCTGGACCACGGCCAGAGGTGACGTGTGGCGCCAGGGGCGGTCACATTGCGCGCACGACGCGCACGCGCTGCTGGCGCTGCTGGACCACGGCCAGAGGTAACGTGTGGCGCCAGGGGCGGTCACATTGCGCGCACGACGCGCACGCGCTGCTGGCGCTGCTGGACCACGGCCAGAGGTAACGTGTGGCGCCAGGGCCGGTCACATTGCGCGCACGACGCGCACGCGCTGCTGGCGCTGCTGGACCACGGCCAGAGGTGACGTATGGCGCCAGGGGCGGTCACATTGCGCGCACGACGCGCACCGCGCTGCTGGCGCTGCTGGACCACGGCCAGAGGTAACGTGTGGCGCCAGGGGCGGTCACATTGCGCGCACGACGCGCACAGCGCTGCTGGCGCTGCTGGACCACGGCCAGAGGTGACGTATGGCGCCAGGGGCGGTCACATTGCGCGCACTGACGCGCACGCGCTGCTGGCGCTGCTGGACCACGGCCAGAGGTAACGTGTGGCGCCAGGGGCGGTCACATTGCGCGCACGACGCGCACGCGCTGCTGGCGCTGCTGGACCACGGCCAGAGGTAACGTGTGGCGCCAGGGCCGGTCACATTGCGCGCACGACGCGCACGCGCTGCTGGCGCTGCTGGACCACGGCCAGAGGTGACGTATGGCGCCAGGGGCGGTCACATTGCGCGCACGACGCGCACGCGCTGCTGGCGCTGCTGGACCACGGCCAGAGGTAACGTGTGGCGCCAGGGGCGGTCACATTGCGCGCACGACGCGCACGCGCTGCTGGCGCTGCTGGACCACGGCCAGAGGTGACGTATGGCGCCAGGGGCGGTCACATTGCGCGCACGACGCGCACGCGCTGCTGGCGCTGCTGGACCACGGCCAGAGGTAACGTGTGGCGCCAGGGGCGGTCACATTGCGCGCACGACGCGCACGCGCTGCTGGCGCTGCTGGACCACGGCCAGAGGTAACGTGTGGCGCCAGGGGCCGGTCACATTGCGCGCACGACGCGCACGCGCTGCTGGCGCTGCTGGACCACGGCCAGAGGTGACGTATGGCGCCAGGGGCGGTCACATTGCGCGCACGACGCGCACGCGCTGCTGGCGCTGCTGGACCACGGCCAGAGGTAACGTGTGGCGCCAGGGGCGGTCACATTGCGCGCACGACGCGCACGCGCTGCTGGCGCTGCTGGACCACGGCCAGAGGTGACGTTATGGCGCCAGGGGCGGTCACATTGCGCGCACGACGCGCACGCGCTGCTGGCGCTGCTGGACCACGGCCAGAAGTAACGTGTGGCGCCAGGGGCGGTCACATTGCGCGCACGACGCGCACGCGCTGCTGGCGCTGCTGGACCACGGCCAGAGGTGACGTATGGCGCCAGGGGCGGTCACATTGCGCGCACGACGCGCACGCGCTGCTGGCGCTGCTGGACCACGGCCAGAGGTAACGTGTGGCGCCAGGGGCGGTCACATTGCGCGCACGACGCGCACGCGCTGCTGGCGCTGCTGGACCACGGCCAGAGGTGACGTATGGCGCCAGGGGCGGTCACATTGCGCGCACGACGCGCACGGGCTGCTGGCGCTGCTGGACCACGGCCAGAGGTAACACGCGGCGCAGCGCGACGACGAGTGATGTCAGGGTCCGTCACACCAAGGCGCACGCGTTGCTCGGGCTGGTGCTAATAAAATTATGAATGGACTTTCTGGGGATGGTTGCTTGTGGAGGGAGGCTCAGCGCTGTCCATCCGCCCTCTGCGGTTGTCGACCCACTTTAATTTTGATTGTATTATTCGCATTGCTGCCAAAACATATTCTAGTATGTTTAATACGTATTTATTTTTTTTTCAAGAACCCTTATTGATTTTTCTTTACTCAGGGCCGATTCGACCAATCTTAATCCGATACTAAATCTATGGTAAAGCGCTGTCATTATATACAAATCTGTCGTTATACCATAGATTTATGCACGGGTAAAGATTGGTTGAATCGGGCCTTACCGCAATTATTGATTAATTATATTCTACCCTATACAGGAGATGCGACCTTTATGTTATATACTCCGTTTTATTTTCACAGCAATGGATTGGAGAAGGACGTAAACGGAGAAGAGTTGAACGATGAAGATGCATCGAAAGGGTTCAGCGGAGGCTTGATAGAGGAGCTCGCCGAGCTGTTTGACGGGGAACTGAAACCAGTTGCGCCTAAAGCTCAGAAGAAAGTTCCCATGCCTGCTGAGTAAGCTCGTTATCTAAATTTATTATCGTAACATGAATCAGTTGACTTCTTTGTGTTCGGTTTGCGAGTTTTCATAGTACAGTAGGCTCCAAAAAGAAGTTTATTTATTTATTGAATTACATACGTTTACACTTTAGTTTTTATGTTTACACTTTAGTACCAATCTGAATCTGATACTAAATCAATGGTATAACGCTGTCTTTCTTTACAAATGTGACGTTATGCCATAGATTTATCCACGGATAAAGATTAGTCGAATCGGGCCTAAGAAGAAAGGTAAGTATAAGACAGACAGCTAGCCATTATGACAAAATACTGAAGAGTATCTTTTTCCAGCTGATTTTTCAAGGGAAAATCTTAGTTTGAGCAACTCAAAATAATAGACACAGAAGGTACGGCTCTAGCTGAGATTGATATCGAAGAGTTCTTCGACCGTCGTTGTCATTATATCGTTTCTCTCCCGCATACGGCAACGCCTATATCATGGCACGCGTGCATATTTGTATGCAGGCCACGCACTACGTTTAGCACGAAATGTAGGCAGCCCGCGTTCTGTGTACCATCTATTTCGCAATTTGGGACCAGGACCATGTATGTTCATAGTCTTTTTTTTTGTCCATGTCTTAATGTAACTTTTTTTATGTGAGTTAGTTGGTAGACGAGCCATCGGGTCACCAGATGGTAAGCGATTGCCGCCACCCATAGACCCCCGCAACACCAGTGGAGTCACAAGTGCTGTTGCCAACCTTTAAACTCATTCCCCAGATTCAATTCGTTTATTGCGATATTACGTGTCACTTACAAAACAATTACACAGATGGAATAAGTGTGATTGAGCCTCCAATTTAATTCATCATCATCATTTCAGCCAATAAACGTCCACTGCTGGACATAGGCCTCCTCCAATGTTCTCAAAAAGAACGGTCCTGAGCCAACAGCTTCGAGGCTATCGCGTGCGAAAAATCTGCAAGATAGCGTACTATAGGACTGAGGTCCATCTACAAGGTGATTGGGTATTTCTAGACGTGATATGTCAAATTGTCAATTAACGAATAAATCAGCCAATGACTGTTGAAGATTGGACCTTAAGTTCACAAGCACGCCATCTAGCGGATATTTCACACGCGATAGCCCCCATTGGATGGGATCGAATAGAATAATGTAACGTTACGTTGCAGCCTCGACCTGGAAGCAATGGCTGTCCCGAGAGCGCTGGTCGTCGGACAGCTCGAGCTCGGAGGACGAGGGCGAGGCCGCCGTGTTCGCCGAGCCTGCGCCGGACGCGCGCCCCACCGCGCAGTTCACGCCCGAGGAGCTGGAAATGGTCGGTACTATACACAAACACGACCACTGTAGCACAATAGATAAATACGCTAAAGTGTCGATACTCGACACTCCGCCATTTTTGACAGAAACTTACCTGCTGTATAGGGTTGTCCTCTTATTTTTGTAAAAAAATATTCTTACCTTTCTATGTTAGCATGAAGTTTAAACAATTTAATCCCCCCATATCCAAATCCTACACCAAACACGACCACTGTAGCACAGTAGATAAATACGCTAAAGCAGTATCGACACTCCGCCATTTTTGACAGAAACTTACCTGCTGTCTAGGGTTGTCCTCTTATTTTTGTAAAATATTATTCTAACCTTTCTATGTTAGCATGAAGTTTAAAAAATTTAATCCCCCCATAACCAAATCCTACACTAAACACGACCACTGTATCACAGTAGATAAAGCTAAAGCAGTATCGACACTCCGCCATTTTTGACAGAAAGTAACCTGCTGTATAGGGTTGTCCTCTTATTTTTGTAAAATATTATTCTAACCTTTCTATGTTACCATGAAGTTTAAAAAATTGAATCCCCTCATAACCAAATCCTACACCAAACACGACCACTGTAGCATAGTAGATAAATACGATAAAGCAGTATCGACACTCCGCCATTTTTGACACAAAGTACCTCCTGTATAGGGTTGTCCTCTTATTTTTGTAAAAAAATATTCTCACCTTTCTATGTTAGCATGAAGTTTAAAAAATTTAATCCCCCCATAACCAAATCCTACACCAAACACGACCACTGTATCACAGTAGATAAAGCTAAAGCAGTATCGACACTCCGCCATTTTTGACACAAAGTACCTCCTGTATAGGGTTGTCCTCTTATTTTTGTAAAAAAATATTCTTACCTTTCTATGTTAGCATAAAGTTTAAAAAATGTAATCCCCCCATAACCAAATCCTACACTAAACACGACCACTGTATCACAGTAGATAAAGCTAAAGCAGTATCGACACTCCGCCATTTTTGACAGAAACTTACCTGCTGTATAGGGTTGTCCTCTTATTTTTGTAAAATATTATTCTAACCTTTCTATGTTAGCATGAAGTTTAAACAATTTAATCCCCCCATAACCAAATCCTACACTAAACACGACCACTGTATCACAGTAGATAAAGCTAAAGCAGTATCGACACTAGCCGTGTGGTCCCGGCAGAGTAGAATAGGCCACCCTCACTCTTACCGAGGTGTCGTAAAAGGCGACTAAGGTAAAGCTGCGGGCATGATCATCAGCACCCAGAGAAGGAAAACTCTGCATTTATATCAAAACCCTCGCCAACCCGTCTGCCAAGCGTGGTGAGTATGGCAATTACCCCTCATGCGATTGAGGGAGGCCCGTGCCCCAGCAGTGGGGACTTAAATGGGCTGACGATGATGACGACGATGAGTATCGACACTCCGCCATTTTTGACAGAAAGTAACCTGCTGTATAGGATTGTCCTCTTATTTTTGTAAAAAAATATTCTTACCTTTCTATGTTAGCATGAAGTTTAAAAAATTTAATCCCCTCACAACCAAATCCTACACCAAACACGACCACTGTAGCACAGTAGATAAATATGCATAAAGCAGTATCGACACTCCGCCATTTTTGACAGAAAGTACCTCCTGTATAGGGTTGTCCACTTATTTTTGTAAAAAAATATTCTTACCTTTCTATATGTTAGCATGAAGTTTAAAAATTTTAATCCCCCCATAACCAAATCCTACACCAATCACGACCACTGTAGCACAGTATATAAATACGCTAAAGCAGTATCAACACTCCGCCATTTTTGACAGAAAGTACCTCCTGTATAGGGTTGTCCTCTTATTTTTGTAAAAAAAATATTCTTACCTTTCTATATGTTAGCATGAAGTTTAGAAAATTTAGTCCTCCCATAACAAAATCCTTCCAAGCCCCACTACCCCAAAATCATCTTGTTGGTCTACTGGTTTAAGTACCGGGTCGTGATCGCAGGGTGCTAAGTGCAACAAGGGTCATCTGGTGCGTGTTAGAATTTAGAATAATGATATTTCTTAAAAAATAAGCAGAATACTAGCATACAAAATTCGTACACAAAGGTACACAAGATGATTTCTAATCGTTTAAAAGTTTTATTGACCTACGGATTGTGCCGATACCGCTCTAAACACAATCGCGGGTTTTAAGACTATTAGGTCCAAGCAAGTTGTCACGTGACAACTCACTCGACACACAATAGCAGTGTTAAAAACGATACAATTGAACCATTCTTATCATTAGGATCACTTCGCGGCACTTAACTGCACAAATAAACACCAAACTTGTTCACTAAAAACTACTAGAAACTAATTTAAAACCTTTGGATTGCATCGGCCCACGCGGAGTCTATTAGTTCTACCGCCCGAATCTCAAAATCATCTTACTGCCATACTCGGAGACGTCAAATCATCTTACCGCCGCACTCGGAGACGTCAAATTTTCATACTGCCGCGTTCAGAAACATCAAATCATCTTACTGCCGCGTTCAGAGATGTCAAATCATCTTACTGCCGCGTTCAGAGACGTCAAATCATCTTACTGCTGCGTTCAGAGATGTCAAGTCATTTTACTGCAGCGTTAAGATGTCAAATCATCTTACTGCAGCGTTCAGAGACGTCAAATCATCTTACTGCCGCGTTCAGAGACGTCAAATCATCTTATTGCCGCATTCAGAGACGTCAAATCATCTTACTGCCGCGTTCATAGATGTCGAATCTTCTTACTGCCGCATTTAGAGACGTCAAATCATCTTACTGACGCACCCAGAGACGTCAAACCATCTTACTACCGCATTCAGAGACGTCAAATCATCTTACTGCCGCGTTCAGAGATGTCAAATCATCTTACTACCACACTCAAAGACGTCAAATCATCTTACTGCCGCGCCCAGAGACGTCAAATCATCTTACTGCCGCACTCGGAGACGTCAAATCATCTTTCAGAGTTCAAATTCCTTCCACCCCCACAATGAATGATACGCATCGTCGACGTCAAAGGATCCTTGATATCTTGACCCCACTGGACCAGGCATTACTTGGTTATAATCACGCTTACTTGGTTCGTTAACGAAGTATAAGAACTTATTTAAACTACATAATGGACGAGGTTAGTCCCGATGCTGACTTATCGTATTCCTCGTTTGCAGTTACGCGAAGCGAGGCGGCAGGAGCAAGCAAACAACCCGCACTACCTCAAAGACGACTCGCCGCGCTCCTACCAGCAGGACGACGTGCCCGTCGCGGAAATCGCGCTTGAAATACCACTTCAAATACACAGTATGTTAAGTTCTTGTATTTATTTACACCATGAATATCTATCTTCTGGAAGAGGATCGTCTCTTGAAGAAAGTACCTATACCAGGCCCGGTGGGCCGACGCCCAGTATCGCTGGAAATACGTCGTCGAGACTGATCTGCGAGAACTTCAGGTCAATGACTAGCAAGAAGTAGTGGAGAATCGACCAAAGTGGCGCTTCTCTATCTTGTTTCGGAGGCCAAAACATGGTTCGGGTCGTTAAAGGGGTCTACACACCGAGCCGCCGGCACACTGGCCGGTGGCTTTAGCAGTTGGGAGCCGGACAATTTTTCGACAGTCGCGGCATGCAGTGTTCACAATTAGTGATTGCCAAGTGCTCGGAGAGTGCGCGGGGTTGTTTCGGTTAGTGCCGGCAGGCCGGCGGCTTCGGTGTGTAGACTTCTTAAGCCAGCGGAGTAAGCAAGTAAGTATGAATGTCTATCTTCGCTACGTGTCCTTTGGCAGTCGAGTGGCTTTTGGTATAGAGTATACCATGAAGCCAATTTTCGGGACGTGATATTAATATCAAGTTCGACACTTACCTATATGGATGTATGGAAATCTCACATTCGATATCTATATCACGCCCCGAGAATTGGTCTCCACGTACTCTATCTTGACGAAAACTGAAACCTTCAGTATCATTTATATTCATGATCGGCCTGTCACTGCACTAAATAGGCCTCTTCAAATCTCCGCCACTTCGATCAAGCAATTACTCGTATCCAGCTCCTACCAGCCATCTTTCGCAAATCTTATTCCACCTGGTCCGAATGCGTCTTACGTTTACCGAGACGCTCCAATCTCTTATAAATATAACGTCTGCATTATTTAATTTCAGACGTTATATTTTGCATTTCGTCAGTTAAAAACTTTTTATTTTTTCAGCCAAGAGATCTGATAAGTACTTAATCTCAAGAGAAAGCTCAAAGAAATCGAAGAAAGAAAAGAGGACTTCAAAGAAACGGAAGAGCAAAAAGGCCGTTCATTCCACAGAGTCGGAGAGTGAAGGTAGAAAACACTGTCTTAAATATTATTAGGTACAGGGTGGACAGCAATACCCTAGTAACCACCAATGAAAGCCTTAAATTGAAGTTAGCCAATTTATAGTATCCGCCTGCCCTTTCCTATAAAAAAAATACATAAACAATATACTGCCAATGTACTTCGGGAGGTACATAAATCGGGATTTATGTATCAAATTCAAGGATTTCATTATAGAACCGAAGAAATTCAGCTTAAAAGTTTTGTCTTCTTAGTCCCTAGTACTTCAGTGGTCGCTGTGACGTCACGGCCCTCTCCGTCTCCGCACGTCTCCTCCCGCGCGTACATGATCGGTTGCGGACAATGGAGAATGTTAATAGGTGTACAAAATCATTAGAGCTTATATCTATACAAATACACTAGTTTTTGTTTTATCAAAAAATACTAAGTATTAATGAATTTACAGAAAATTAAATTGAAAAAATAAAATTGCACAGGCTCGCGCTAGTATTGTGACGTCACCGAAATACAATTTTTTTTTAAATTTAGTATATCGGGAAATACACGACGACGTATCTTAATTATATTTTCAGTCACGTTTTTATTTTCAACCAAGTTTATGGAGATACGGGCGATGCATTACCGGGACACACGAGTGGAGTGAGCTAGTGTTGCAAAGTCCGGTCAGCATCAAAAGTAGTTAAACATTTTAGTACCATGTCGAAATAACATTTTTTTCGTACCCCTTAGAAACTGACTATAATAGGCAGAACTTACTTTGACATGATACTAAAGTGTTAAGTTACTTTTGATGCTGACCATACTGGGACGGCGATGACGTCACTTTACATCCCGTTTATTTGAAATTAAATATCTCGGATCAAGACGTATCGTAGTAATTTTTTCGGTCATATTTATTATTTTCAACCGAGTTTAAGGAGAGCTATAAAATAAAATTAGTGAACATTCTCCATTATGAGAAAGTACCTACCTAGTGAAGATAATTTTTTTAGACGACCCGTTTGGATCAGTGGTAGTGAACGCTGCCTTTGGTCCAAGGGTTGCGGGTTCGATCCCCGCACAGTACAAACATGTCTGTTTGTATTGGTCTGGGTGTTCCCTATGTATATATAATATCAATAATATCTATGTGTAATAAGTATGTATTTACAAAATAAAAGTATTATATGTATATATTTGTAATCCCACTGTGATTCTGATATCCGTAACACAGATGCTTGAGCTACCTATCTCGGAGTCAGATCAATGTATGTGTTGTTGTGAAACATATATTTCATCATCATCATCAGCCCATTTAAATCCCCACTGCTAGGGCACGGGCCTCCCTCAATCACATGAGGGGTAATTGCCATACTCACCACGCTTGGCAGACGGGTTGGCGAGGGTTTTGATATAAATGCAGAGTTTTCCTTCTCTGGGAGCTGATGATCATGCCAGCAGCTTTACCTTAGTCGCCTTTTACGACACCTCGGTAAGAGTGAGGGTGGCCTATTCTACTCTTCCGGGGACCACACGGCCAATTACTTAATAAATTTTTTACGTACCCCTTAGAAACTGACTATAATAGGCAGAACTTACTTTGACATGGTACTAAAGTGTTAAGCTACTTTTGATGCTGACCGTACTGGGAAGGCGATGACGTCACTTTACATCCCGTTTATTTGAAATTAAATATCTCGGATCAAGAAGTATCATAGTAACTTTTTCGGTCATATTTTTTATTTTCAACCGAGTTTAAGGAGAGCTATAAAATAAAATTAGTGAACATTCTCCATTATAAGAAAGTACCTACCTAATGAAGATATTTTTTTTAGACGACCCATTTGAAACAGTGGTAGTGAACGCTGCCTTTGGTCCAAGGGTTGCGGGTTCGATCCCCGCACAGTACAAACATGTCTTTTTGTTCCCTATGTACAACCTGTGCGGATAAATAATGGGATCAGAAATGGCGGCGCATCTATTCACTTCTCGCTCGCACACTATTTGCGTCTATACTCGCACTCCGAGTGCGACTATAGACGCAAATAGTATGGATGCGCCGCCATTTCTGATCCAATTATTTATCCGCACAGGTTGTATATATAATATCAATAATATCTGTGTGTAATAAGTATGTATTAACAAAAGAAAAATATTATACGTATATAGTTGATATTTTATAGCAATCTTTTGCGATTTATTCTTAAGTAAATAACACACTTAAAAATTTTTCATCTCGTGTTCAGGCGGGACTCGAACCCACACCTTCCGACATCGACAGCTCATGTCGAATCAAGCACTTACAAATTTCGTCGACTTAGTAACGCGTTCAGTGGTATAATTGGTAGTACATTCACCCGGATTGTGGAAGGTGTGGGTTCGAGTCCCGCCTGAACACGAGATGAAAAATTTTTAAGTGTGTTATTATACGTATATATTTGTATATACGTATCCGTAACACAGGTGCTTGAGCTACCTATCTCGGAGTCAGATCAATGTATGTGTTGTTGTGAAATATAGATTTATTTATAATCGCGTGTCCAGAGGTCGCGTCGCGGCCGGCGGTGGAGGAGGGCGGCGAGCTGCCCGAGGGCGCCGCCGCGTCCGACGACGAGCCGCCGCCGCCGCCCGACGACCCGCACCGCGCGCTCGACCTCGACCTCGACTTGTGAGTCTCACCAATCCATACGCGACCGCCGCATCGACACTGGCAACAACTGGTGCCATCCTTTTTTTACCCGACTACGGCAAAGCAAAAGGAGGGTTATGATTTTGACAGGCTATGTATGTATGTATGTATGTATGTATGTATGTTCATCTGTTTCCACGTAACTTCTTAACTACTTATCAGAATTCGACAAATGACATATCATTATAAGCGTCTTGATCGTCCGCTGGTTATAGGCTATATGAAGTTTCACAAAATCTAATGTGGCGCCCTCTAGCGGACAAAACATACAGAGTAAAAAAATAAAGTTATGATAAATATGACGTGTTTGGTATCATTTGAAAGCGCTTGACTTGTACATTTTGAATATATATATATATTACTAGCACTTGGACACCAAAATAGTACAAATAAAATAAAAGTAAAAAAACTAAAACCCAACTACGACAAAAAACGTCGCTGAAAAAGTATAAAACAAGCCTTCGTTGTCAATTTATGCAATATTCACTATGTAGAGATAAAATTTCATGTTTGGAAAGGCGTAGTCACACGTTAAATATACTACCCTTTGACAACGTGTGACTGCGGATTTCCAAACATGAAATTTTATCTCTACATAGTGAATATTGCATAAATTGACAACGAAGGCTTGTTTTATACTTTTTCAGCGACGTTTTTTGTCGTAGTTGGGTTTTAGTTTTTTTACTTTTTATGAAATAGAGGACACACGAGCGAACGTATCATATCACCTGTAGTAAGTGATCACCGCCGCCCATGGACATGTGTAAACAGTGGGAGAGCCACGCTTCAGCATGAATGGGCCGGCTCGACAGAAAACCGGCGTGAACAGTGCATGCGTTGTGTTTCGTTGCGTGAGTGAGGGTACCGGAGGCCCAATCCAGGGGAAGGGGGGTTAAAAGGTAAGCAGCACACTTGTACTTGTGACACGACTGATGTTGCAGGTGGCCATGGGCGGCGGTAATCGCTTACCATCAGGTGATCCGTCGGCTCGTCTGCCAGCTCTATCATAAAAAAAAAACAAAAATTAACATGCTATAGTACAATATGGCGAATGTTGCATGAAAACCATACAAAAGACTATGTTTTTGCTATACAGGGTGAAAAAGAAACATTTAGCCCTAGAGAAAAACTATCTTAATCAAGATAGAACAAGGAAACGTTCCTTTTATTTTAAAAAGAAATAAAACTGCATTTAACTTTTTTTTTTAATTTTGCTCGTATCGCCCAGGATTTAAACCGATTTTATTTTTAAATAATTGGCTATTTTATTCCACTAACCGATAGATTATTAATTACAATTCTCTGAAAATGCATGAAGATGTTGAATTATGAACTCAAATAAAACCAAGACAAGGGGATAAGTCCTATAGAATACAGCAATAAAAATTTCTGGCCGGCACTTTGACCAAAAAAAGATGATGTCCTTTGACCTTGAGTCAATACAAAGAGTGGTAGATGATTTTGCACGTCCCCTTTAAAATCATATATCAGCCGGCGTTGTCTTCGGCGAAGCGAACCCTCACGCGACTCTATCACCGGTGAAGGCCGGGCATAGAGTTCGTTTCTCTCCTTCATACAATACTAAAATATTGCTTTCTCCGCACTTTCTGCCCCTCCTCATTGCCGAATATAACCTCTTCTCTAGTACGATCAGCATCTAAAGTAGCTTAACACTAGTACCATGTCGAAGTAACATTTTTACGAACTCCTTGGAAACTGACTATAATAAGGAGAACAGTTACTTTGACATGGTACTAAAGTGTTACGCTACTTTTGAGGCTGGCCGTACTAATAGTATTATTAAATATTATAATCAACTATCTAATGCCGTGCTCAAGTAGTTGAT
Source organism: Marasmia exigua (assembly GCA_019059595.1). NCBI lineage: Eukaryota > Metazoa > Arthropoda > Insecta > Lepidoptera > Crambidae > Marasmia > Marasmia exigua. The sequence goes on along the minus strand of CM032464.1, from coordinate 4,430,948 downwards.
GTTGAGATAATTTATCGTTTAACCACCAATGTACCATTCAAGACCACCAGATTTCGAACTTTACAAAATGATTGTCTAGTTGTCTGGTTAGGGGTTCCGTCATCATCTTTGCGTTTTGTCCCGGTCGCGTCCCAAGCTGTCGCTTCGGTACAGCACGGTGTTCGTTTTCCTACTTCAACTTCTCCACTTCGCATGGTTTTGTGCTTCTCTAAAATTTTAGGGTTATAGGTGGTAAATGATCTCGACATCGTGGATTAATGCTAATAATTATGCAGGTGCATTCTCCACGACAAAACCGGAATTCTATCACATTTTTAAATATTTCGTTGTGTTAATTTTTTTGTCCTTTTTCCAGACCTCTGCGCGAAGACGAATTACTTACGTCGAGAATTAACCAGTATCCATCGCCGGACGGCGGGATGCTGAATAAAAAGCCCAAGGAATCGAAGAAAAACAAAGGTACCGATAAGAGTACGCTTGAAAAGTCGGTAAAGAAAAAGAAAGAAAAGAAATCGAAAAACAAGGATTTAGATTTAATGTTGGCTGACCCCAAAAAGAATGATGTAGATGAAGATATGCTTATAGAAAACGTGAGCAAAGTGAAGAAGCACGCGTCCAAAGCCAACTCTGGTGAAGAAGTGAGCGTCAACCATGTCAAGAGTACTAAGACTGACAAACATAAGAAATCCAAGAAGGAGACAAAAGACAAGGAATCTAAAAAGAAATCGACCAAAAAAGGTATTCCATTATTGCAATTGTAATTAATTCTGACTGACCGGATGGCGCAATTGGTAGTGACCCTGCCTCTTACGCCAAAGGTCGTGGGTTCGATCCCCACCCTGGACAAACATTCGTGCGATGAACACTTGTGTTTGTTCAGTGTCTGGGTGTAATATATGTATTTAAGTATATATTTGTGTTCCTCTGTTGTCTGATATCTGTAACACTACGGATTCAGGTCAACGTATGAGATGTTGTGAGAATTATTATTATTATTATTAATATGTAAACAATGTAATGTCATCCTTTTTTATGTCATAGGTGGCAGACGAGCAGACGAATCACCTGATGGTAAGCGATTGCCGCCGCCCATGGAAACCCGCAACATCAGTGGACTCACAAGTGCGCTGCCAATCTTTAAATAAATAGTAAAAATAAGTGTTGCCGAGAGATTGGAGCACCGATAGATCTGGTCTAATAGCTAAAAATTGAAATCAATTGGCGTGACTAATGTGCTCTCAGCTTCTCCTTATTATTATTTTTACTTAATATGTTTTATTTGTTTCCAGATAAACATGAAACAAAAATGGGTTATGAAGAAGCTTTAGGAATATCAACGCCAAGTAAGGAGGTTATTTAGTGTACATAATAATTTATCTTTGTCCTTAATTCTTGTCACTACTCATGCTGTCTCAGTGCAATTTGTTAATTTGAACAATATAGTGTAATATTTTTGTTATTATTAATTCCATGTTAGACATAGGCAATGTTTTTGTTCACATTTTAGAGATGAATATGTCCATTTAAAATAATATTATAATATTTCCATTAAGTCTATATAGTTACAAAGACAAAAACAAATATATAATCATGTACAGTTTTATTAAAAGTGATTTATGCAATCATGTATTTTTTTATAGATCGTAAGAAACACTTTTAAACAGGAACAGTAAAAACATATATTTACTGTCATTGATAAAAATATAAAGCAGTAGTTACACGATTTAGTCTTATCCATTTTCTTCCTTGATCGAATACTACCCTGTAATTAATATTATTATTGAGTATGTACAGTATTTCGTATAAAACCTGAATGATGTTTAGGAGACTGTGTTGGATTCAGAACCATTCCATAGCTATTGATCTAATAGAGGAAAGGTCTCGTATGAAAATCCTTGGTTCGATGTGATGGGTTCCAGCTGCAATGCGCTTGTTATTTTTTATTCAGGCCGCCTGCCCAAGTCCGATAATAATCGGTGACCGATTTTTTGTACGAGAAAGACGTCGCATAAAATGAAATAAGGAGAATCGAGGAAGAATCGGTCCGATTATCCAGTCCTAAAAAAATTCTGACGTGGGTGGAAGCAGCCATAATGATATAACATATCAATATTTTCCATACTTTAACAGTCGTACTATAGCTTGATTAGAATGACAGATGCCATTTAACCGTATAGAATAAAATTTTACCAAGTTTTATTCCATAGGTTTTAATAGGTACAGTCAGCTTCATAAAGACATGAGGTGTCAAGGTAGTCAATAAAATATTAAGAGCAAAGGTGCAAAAAATTGTTTTCATTGAAAGTCACCTATATATTGTACAAAACGAATTAGTCATAAATATCTACATATGTAAGTCTTCATTGACGTATACACGATTACAATCATCTTTAACATGTTTGCTTCGTAACCGCTCCTTGGAATCTAAGACAGAGTACTCATAAATATCTTCTTATACGTAGATTTTTTGTTGAAACTCTTTAGGGCCGATTTTTTGATCCGTAGTTAAACTGAACTAATGGTTTTAAAAAGTAACTTATGGTAAAATATCGCTAAAATGTGTTTTTTGAGCAAACGTTAGCCTAACCAATAGTTATATTACAGGGAATTATGTCACTTTGACTATTGGTTAGACACTTAACTATATTTAATTTAACCAAAGAGGTAACTAAGGATAAAAAAATCGGTTCTTAGTTTCCAATTACTGTTGATGCCTACATCCATTCAAATAATGACACTGTCTGTTCTTTACACGCAACACGTGTAACTAATAAAAAAACTAAAATATAAGGGAAAAAAATCGTAGCTCGCACATTAAGCCGTCGGTCCGGCGCGTCTGCATCTGATCCTTTTTTTGGTCGTGTCACACGAAATATCAGGGTAAGAGAATAGAGAGTGTACTTGTGTCTGCGTACACACTTCGCACCCCGAGGTAAACATAAATGATCTTACTACGAACCATCAAATATTAAGATCACTTATGCTTATTTTTCACCGGGGGTACGACTTGTGCACTATGATACGTCCTGCGTCGATGGTTGATCGCTGAGATTGGCCGCCATAACATGACATATTTATTATTTGTTGGTTCCGCGACAGGAATCGAGCTTTGGTAGGATCATCATAAGAACACCTTACGAAATGAATTAAGTATTGTAAAATATATATTTTTTAATTTGCATTTTTATTGTAATCTGCTGGTTATCGCAGCTGATATGTCATCATAATTACTTTTTTTATATATATTATGGCTCCACCCGAAGATATCTTTCCAATGTTATTGCTACCTCTAAGTTCTAACAAGTCCTAACAGAATATAGCAAAATGTTTTTTTGGTCGATATTTTCGTATTTGGACCCAAAATATAATATGAAATTGCGAGGATCTCCTTCATTTCTTTGGACAAACATTTAACTAGTGTGAATGAAGAGTACTTCTACAAAATTCCTCCCCGTATGCTATGATATGCACGTAATTTTATAGCATATCCATCCATACTCGTTGTGACGATATAGCACATCCTAATTTTCGTGTATCGAAAGTGCCGTAGAACGTAAAGTCGTGTCTAAAAAAAAATTGAAAACTTTGAATATGTACACAAAGATTAAACACATATTAACTAAATACGTAATACTTCAGATTAGAGTTTACTTTTCTTTACACCAAAATATTTTTGTGACTGAATCCATTAAATACCGTTGAAATTATAAAGAATATTTTTGGTCATCTAAACACATAACACTATATAGGAATTGTGTAGTTAAGTTAATATTGACCAGTCATTACGGTTAAAACAATAAGATGATCTGACAATCAACATAAAACTGAACTTGTGTCCTTTAAATAAATTTGACCACTTTCGACACTACGAGCTTTATGAAGCTGACTGTACTATTGACCTAAACATCCAATTTTCTGTTACACTATTTCAATCAAGCTATATTTTACAGACTCCATAGAATATAGCTTGATTAAGATGGAAACAGACGGTTAATCCGTATAATAGATCCCATCCAGAAAACACAAGAAGTGTCCTTTGTTTGTAAGCTTAGATATAGTTCAGCTATGATAATTGTTATAATTAGCACACTGAATATGATAACAAAATAATGATTACATTCTGTCGCGCTGACTTTCTACTTGAGCAGTTTTCCAGTGGGTATTAATACATTTCCAAGTGATTAGCTAGATGGCGCCATCCGTCTATAAATTTTAGGTGTGGTATGATATTTTTTTTTTATGTAATAGGTATGCAGACGAACAGACGGATCACCTGATGGTAAGCAATTGCCGCCGCCCATGGACACCCGCGACACCAGTGGAGTCACAAGTGAGCTACCAACCTTTAAACCCCCCTATCCCCCGGATTGGGCCTCCGGTACCGTCACTCACGCAGCGAAACGCAGCACAGTGCTGCTTTACGCCAGTTTTCTGTGAAGCCGTTTTATCACCCCGGTCGAGCCGGCCCATTCATGCCGAAGCTTGGCTCTCCCACGGTAAATTAATGAAAAATAAAAAAATTATAAACAATAGGTAATTTCATGTGGTCCCATATTTATGTGAAAATTGTTTTAGGTTTATCACATAAAATATATTCCTTTCCTACTTAGTTAATACCTTTCGTAGTTAATATGTATTTTTTAGTGGTATGTACATTTTAAATTACAGAGTGATGTAAAACGAAACATTATACATATTTTACTTGTTTACTTGTCTATTTTCTTACGGGTAAAATATAATTAAGTATGGCAGGTCTGTATATTATTGTTATGGTGATTAGTTTATCAAACATTTCCTATAGTAGACAAAAAAGGAACTTTAATTGACAGTGAGAGTCATCTGGTATTGCTTTTAGTAACCACCCGAAAATACCTACTGGAAAACTGCTCATTAGAATAATTAAAAAGTAGTAAGTAAAAAAATTATTTCATAATAATAATAATACATTAAGATCAAGGTGTCTCAAAACAAAAAAAAAACTGATATTTTATGTACGATAACAATGTGGATGCGACGATACATGCGCATTTTCAATCATCCTCTCTCGTAGAAGTGACCCTGACCCTCCACGTGTCAAGCGCGTATTACTCGACTCGACTGTCGCTGGCACGCTTCGGCGCCGATCGGTGATTGAACTTGGAACCCACGCAGATATTATTAGTATGTATTCTACACGCAACTATTGGCTGGCAGTGATTAGAAAGACAAATACTACATAACACATTCGCCGCCCTCTAAAGTAAAAGTACCTACTTTGAAAGTTTCTTTTTGCTCATACTTCAAGAGTACACACAGACGAGAGACTCATCCGAGTTGCAGAAATTATTATTATCTACACTCATGTCATAATCTTCAAATTAAGAAATCAAAAGCAAACGCATATTGACAGGCTTTATAATATTGATAGCTTTAAAGAACATTAAAAAGTTAGGGTAATGCATAATGATCTTGTTTTTGCACTTTATGCAATAGCTGCTACATTATGGAAATTCCAAATTTGTCAAATGACAATATTAAGACATAAGTTAAATTATACTGCCTTTTAAGCAGTTTTAAATAGACACCCCATAAAATACCTACAATGCGCGTGCAACAATATAGTTATCTGTAGTCATACACGATTGATTTCGCGCCATTTTGTAATTTATTTATTAGAAAATCATTTATTTATGTATTTAATCTAGAGTCTGAAAGTATGAAAATAGAAAAGTATTTTCAGGATTTGACTCCAACCGTGGACCCGCGCATAGTTTAATTTTCATTATTTTATATTTTTGGTATTTTTAAAACTTTCAGCAGCGTATTTCTTAGTGCGAGATAAACCCCCCTTATTACAAATCAAACTAAGGATAGTTCCGGAACCAAAACTCGTGCTACCCCCTTTTAATTTTGCGTGTTGGAACGGGTTGACATGAGCTTTAGTACGGAAATAACTTTAGATCGCGATTTATAATAAGGTGGTGTACCTATGTTCTAAATGAATGTTCGTTTACACGTCTTGTCACCTCCATAGGTACCACTACCCGCTCCGCCTTTTTTTATGCGTGAATGCAACCTATAAAAGAAAATGAGCCATAAATAACTTAAGAATTTTTCAGGGTTCGAAATGATCAAGCTACCTATATTTTTTACTATCGTGTTTTCAATAATCGGGCGTGGATTGAGGGAGCAGGGTGGACATCTCCCCGACGGAACGTTTCGTAAAAGCAACCAATATCCTGAATCCACATATGATATAAAGGTTACATTCGATGATAATTATCACTTCGAACCCTGGTAAAATTTATAATATACTATACAACTAATGCTATTTTCCTGAATCCATTTTAAAAAGCATAAAAATAAATATATTATGATATCTAGGATGGGAAGTATTAGGATCTATGTGATAGATATGAAACTAAAGAACAGATCTAAATTATGTTTATTATGGTTTTTCCATAAGCCAATAAATAAATTATACTAATAATGTGGAATTGCGTATGTTATTATTACAATATTGTACTTTAACTTTCCGAAAATTGCTCTAATTTTCATTTTCAAATGGAACTAATAAGTTTGCTATTTACAAAAGAACATAGTACGTAAAGTACAAAATACATATTTATTGCGTTGATACACGTCTCAAGGAGCCCTGGGCGTCCTTCTAATAATACACAAATTATACATACTTAGTTTATGTAAATATATTCACCTGTATTTTCGGAATTGCAACTAGATAATGATTATAATATAAAATATTTAAAATATACTGCGCAATACAACTGTGTAACAAATACATACTTTAATACATGAAGTGCAAGAATCGTCTAGCTTACGTAACACGATAACATCAATAGCGAGACGACAACGCTTTCCTGTATTTTTGAATTAGAGCCCAATAAATTGTTATAATTTATTATCTAACTACTCAACAACCAACATTAGTAACAATTTAATAAATAGGTATGTAGGACGATAAAATAATGAAAAAAATCTTATACTAAATGTTGTTTTATAACCCGTACTATGTTACACAAACAGCGACATTTACTGAGAAGGTAACATTTATACATCCATTATTAAAACAAAATGTATCACAACGACAACATTGACAACTTAATGTGAGTCAAAATATATTTGGCACCTAACTACAAAATAAAAGCTCTAAAAGGTTGGGTACACTACTAACTTAGTTATATCAATACACTGTGCATAGAGAAGTGAATACATGTCGCCACTACAAATCGTAACGTAACATAGGTACAAGATACTCCAACGACCGATTGAAAAATATTTACGATTACAAGTATTACGACTGGTGTGACCACTGGACGAGTAGTAATATCTCGGTGTTACATAAAATACTGTCAAGTTACTTTTCTAGGAAAACTTTAGGGATGTCGAATTTGACCTCAACGCCGGCCTTCTTGGCGAGCGAGACTATCTCCGACAGCTGCACGGCCAGCTGCGCCGCCTCGTCCAGGTCGTCGCGCGGCACGATGCGCAGCCCCGACTCCGCCACCAGCTTGCGCGCCTCGTGCACCTTCGTGCCCTGCCGCCGACAAACCAGTCAACCATTAGCCGCCTGCAGTGCTCCACACACATCATTTTCATTATATACCAGATCTGTATGCTTGCAACGAAGGGTCCCCCGGCGACGAGTCGTATCTTTGCGACGTGGAGGGGAGGGGGTCCCCCAGTGGCTTGTTTTTTTTATGTGTTAGGTAGCAGACGAGCAGACGGATCGCCTCAGTAAGCGATTCAAAACCTTTAAACCCCCTTCCCCCCCGGATGGGCCTCCGGTACCCTCACCCACGCAGCGAAACACAGCACAGTGCTGCTTCACGCACACACAGAAAACCGGTGTTTTGTCATTATATGGGCAAAACGTGACATGTACTTAATTAAATACTGGACAGGTCCTGTCTATACGGGACATACGTACAACCCTACAGATCTGGCATATTTCAAACACTACAACTTGTTATTAATTAGTAAAACAACAACCTCTCAGGACTAAATAGGAAATATACACCACATTTGTTCTACTAATTTCATAACTCAATTATCACATTATTAAATTATCACTTTGGCCGGCAACACGTTAGCGATCTCTCTGATGTTCATGGGTGGCGTTGATTACTTTCCATCAGGTGACTCGCTTGCTCGTTTATCGCCTCTAGCATATAAAAAATACATAAAAAAATATATTGACAGGCTATTTTTGTTCTGTCATGTCATTTGTAAGTCTAGATTCGAACGAAGCTCGCTTGATTTGCCGCACCGGGATAAGACCATTTAGACGTAAAATTAAATTTATATTTTTTTAGTAACATGTGAAAAATTATTAAAATTCGTAGAACAAATGTTATTGTTTATAAAGTTAGCTAACTACTCTTACGAGATTGTAGCTGTAAAAGGAGCCCTGTATATAACATAACATACCTGAAGACGAACAATGACCGGGATCTGGATGTTCAGGTTCTTGGCGGCGTTGATGATGCCCTCGGCGATGACGTCGCACCGCATAATACCTCCGAAGATGTTCACAAGGATAGCCGACACTTTCGGGTCCGACAGGATGATCTTAAATGCTTCCTGAAAGAGTAATGAATTTTTGCATTCATGTTTCATATTATTAAAACCTTTCTGAAACTAAGTAAGTACTATTGTTTAAGTTGTATTCACACATGTGATCTGATTTTTTAAGTCTTCGCTAATCTATTGTGAGCCTTTACATATTACAACAATATACGAAGCCAGGTGCTTTATGGTACGTTTCCGTTTGCAGCCGCAGACTGTTACCTGCATAAGTCGAACTAGAATTGCTGTCTATGACTTAGAAACATGCCTTAATCGTTTATAGTGCCGCAAAGTGATCCTAATAAAAAAAATCGTTGAATAAGAATTATATCGTTTTTAACACCATTATTGTGTGAGGAGACAACTTACTTGGACCTAATAGTGTCTTAAAACCCGTGATTATTTGTAGTGGTATATAACGTAAAACACCTACTTACATTTTAATGAGTGATTACGACTTTGAATGACTTGACGGTGGACTACTCACTTATATCATCAATAAGTTACTTTACTTGACATTTTGGCAAGATATCTTCGAATAGAGGCATATTATAAAAAAAATGCATGCTAGTCATGAATCATATCAAATAAGTAAATTAATAGGATTTGAATTATATTTACAGTAATCATTTATTGTTGTGACCCAGTAGATAATGATTAATCATCGCGATTTCGCCTAAATTGCGCCCGATTCATCAAATCTTATTGATATGGGACTGATGACGTAAGTATGAAATATATTTGTTTATGTTATTTACCATACTTATCAGTTATCACCTTTTGTTATTATGACGATGACGAATTATCAAGTTTTTATCAGACCGATCTGCTAGACCCTACGTCATTGCGTCATGTCGTCATGCTGTTTACCCCTCTAATTAGTTGTAAAGCAATAGGCCCATAACTAAACTTGGTTCCACCAGTTATGGGTAAGTCTCGAACAATTTATCAGAGAGATAGTGGGACAGGACTAAATTGATCTGCCTCTATCGTATGATGCTATTGTAAAAGAGGCGAACAAAATAAACTAATAATTAGCTGAGTTGTAAAGTCAAAGTTTTTACAGTTATAGACTGCGCCTTACGTGAGTACTCGAACAAGAACAAAGAAATAAAATAAGACAGCCTTGGGTGAATACATTTTAAGTGGGGTACAAGGTACTCCTTGGTAGTTAGGTACGAGTTCAGCCAGTCTATGAATGAAATGTGTAAACATAATGCACAATGATTACCGAAACGGCTTGCGCTGTGGCGCCGCCACCGACATCGAGGAAGTTGGCGGGGTCGCCGCCGTACAGCTTGATGATGTCCATGGTAGCCATGGCTAGACCAGCACCATTTACCATGCACCCAATGTTGCCTAAAATAATATGAACCGTTATCCCATACATTCGTCCATGTATATTCTCAGAAATAAAATTGACCAGCAAAATAACTAATTTCACAGCCGATGTTAATTGCTGTGCTTTTTTTCTGAGCATTCATTTTTTGGGTAGGAAGGGTTATGTTTGCTGGCCAATTTAATAGCATCCAATATTTTTTAGCTTCTATAAAGAAAACACCCACCCATTTCAAGTGACATTAATAAAATAAAGTTAGGCTTAAAATTAAGTTTACATTAAAGTTAATATCTTCCTGCTCGAAGCGTTGCCGCGTAGATTAATTTAAGTAATTCCCTATGAATACGAGGTTTTCCCCTTAGAACAAACAATATCCATAAAGCAAGAGCAAGCTTAGGCCACACCATTTCAATATTAATCAGCGATAAAGTGCATCTTATGGTGAAAGATTTTTTGAAATTGGCGCATATTCGAGTTTATTCATCATTACATATGTAAGAAATTATTTATGAAATATGGTTCTTCTTTGATAATAATAATGTCTTTTAATAAATTATTTGATAAAGGACTTGCATATATTTTTTGTCTAAATATGAAAGTGCCAAAAAGAAATGTTCCTGTATTCTATTAGGACTTGTACTCCTGATGTTCATAAGTCAAGATTTGTCATCACAAGACTTTTTTATGAAAATGTCGATTTTTTAACTCCAATAAAGCCAGGGATATTGACCCTCCAGCTTTGGTGCCATAGTAAAAACAAATACTCAGGAGGACAAATCCTATGGAACACAAATATTATTTTTTTCTAACTGGCTCTTGGACTATTGGCTATCCCGCATAGTAAATGTGTGAGCTAACAATATTTAAAAACAACACTATAATATATGACGTAAACAATAATATTAAAATATACGTATTTTTGTTGTAATTGCAATAAAAAGTATTTTGAATGCCACAGAATTATATCAGATTCAAATAAAAATTGCCATGTCCTATTTTATAATAGACTTTTTTATTAAATTCACAGTAAATAATACATTTATCTTATCATATTTGTTGATTTGTGAAGTCTCGACCATTTCCTGTTGTATTATCTATAATAGGTGTTATCTTAAAAACTGTTGGATGCATCTCAAGAAACAAATGCTAACTTGTACCTATGATCTTTCTTGTATTTACACACTTCATTTCCCCAATTATTTGACATTTCATACAGAGCCATCCATTTGATTAGACCCTTTGGAGTACTTACAGATTTCCCTATTCAAAGGTTCGGCCATTTGGTGTGGTACGTAATACAAAAAAGTGCGATTGTTAAAACAAAAGTCACAAGCAAGGAAGTAGAAAAGATTTGCTGTTTAGAGATACACCCTGTATTAATTCGAATTTGAAGTTTTACACAATATATATTAAATGATTATTTCGCTACGTGCAATCATGATGCCAACTTTACAGAATACAACATGATATTTCAAGTAGATATGATAAATTAACTTACCGTCAAGTGCAATATAATTTAAGCTGAATTTAGCGGCTTCAATTTCTTTAGGGTCTTCTTGAGTAGTGTCTCTCAGGTCAAATATTTCTTTTTGCCTGAAGTCAGCGTTGTCGTCGAATCGGAATTTGGCGTCCAGGCAATAAACTAATGAAATAAAAAAAAAAACAATTTGCCAAAAAGTCACTACAGAAGTTACTTATAACAATACATTCATATTTATCCCTGTACTAACAAATAACAAAAACCATAAGTTATTCAAAAAACCAAGAGTTCAATAGTTTATGAAGTACAAAAAAAACATTTAATTTCGCAATAGAAATTTCAACAAATAAAACAAACAGGATTTTAGCTACTTACATTGCCCAGTGATGGCATCCTCAGCATATGGGTTTACTTCGATTAGCAAAGCATCTTTCTTCAAGAACAAGTCATACATTTTTGTAATCAAGTCAGATGCTTCTTTAGATCGCTCTTGCAGCCCTATCTGTAAAGGAATTCATAAATACAGTTCTCCAACTACATTGTTTGTAAGGGCAATAATTAATCACTTATACTCATACACTTGAATTAATCATCATGAACTAATGATAGCATAGTACATACCTTCGCGATGACGCGATCAACCTGTTCGGGAGTTATGCCTTTCACTATAGTCTATGGGTTCATAAGTGATGGCGTCAGGGTTCTCAGCAGCCACGTCCTCGATGTTAACACCGCCTTGCGACGATGCAATGATCACAGGCCCCTATAAACCAAAGGAAGTCCTCGGACCTTCATACATTTTTGGTCCAAATATGAATGTGACGGCCAAAAAAAGAACTCTCCTATATTCTGTTAGGCCTTGTCCCCCTGATGTTCAAATGTCAAGATTTGGCATAACAAAGAAAAATCTCTACATCTTTGGTGCCATAATAATGAATACTCAAGGGGGCAAGTCCTACATAATACAGCAAAATTCTTCTTTTTCTGGCTGGCACTTGGACCAAAAAGAGAATGTCATCATTAGAATAATTGCCTACTAAGGCCCGATTCGACCAATCTTTATCCGTGGATAAATCTGTGGTATAACATCAGATTTGTATGGAATGACAGCAATACCATAGATTTATTCTCGGTTTAAGATTGGTAGAATCGGGCCTTAATTACGGAAAACTTACGTTAAAACTACGCTCCATCATAATGGCGACATAAAACTCGCGGCGAGGGAACTTCCTCTCGGTGATCATGACCATGTTGCAGATACGACCGGCAGCGCCGGTTTGTTTGGTCACCAGATACTGTTTCAACATTTTACCAGCAATGTCACCGGCTACCTGAGGCCTATAGACAATTATTTGATTAAATTCAGTACCCAAGTATAATATGACCATTGATATGCCATTCATGGTGTAATATGAAATCAACATTTATATATTCCACACAAAGAGATTAAATTTAAAAATAAGACTTCATTCAATTAAAGCCTAATCAAGATCTATAGTTCTGCAATTAAACCAGATCACCATCTAATTTTCATACAAACATGCTCGCTGCTCAATTCAGAGCCTGCAAATGGTTAGTGGATTGCATAATGTAAACAAGTATACATGTAACTAATTGAAGCTGCAATGTCAATTTCATTCTGAACTGTAGGAAAGATACCCCACTCGATTATAAATAGCTAAACCAGGTAGCAAATGTCAGATGACCATATGTATTTCTCTTGTGTGTAGATTTGTATTTGAAGCAAACAGCATAAAATATTGAATGTAACTTTGTGGGGTTAAAGTTCAGTAGCTATGATAGTAAGGAACATACTCATAGCTAATTTCAATGTTTTCTTGTTTGAAATTATGTACATAAATAACTTACGTATCCACCATCCTGACACCGCCTTTGAGGCCATTTTTGAATGCACCTTTACCTCTGCCTCCAGCTAATACCTAAAAGAGGTTAATCAACATTGATGCTTGATTTTTATTTATTTATTTATATTTAAATTAAGAAGAATGATTATCACATTTCAATGCAAGTAAATTCAAAATTTAGTTCTTCTTGTTTTATTTGGTAGGGGGCTCCATGTTTCTTACCTGTGCTTTGAGTACTATGTCTTTTGTGTTGAGTTCCTGGGCAAACTTAACTGCCTCGTCCTGGGTCTTGGCCACATTGAATTTAGGCACTGGGATGCCATGGTCTCGCAATAGAGTGTAGCTGACATACTCATGGACATTCAAGTTGCGCACCTGCTGTTTGCTAGGTATGATGTTGGTATTGGAGGCAGCCAGCAACTAAGAAAAAAAAAACATAGTAAACTTTGGTTTGGTTTGGAAGTCACAATAAAAACTTCAACTTTTTTACTATGAACATGAAACCTCTTGATTGTAACAGTTTTTTTTTCATTATCTATAATGTTTCATGAAAGAACAACAAATTGGAAATGTGTATATAGAAGGTTGATGTGTGTATGTGTGTGTGTGTGTGTAGTGAAGGTTCAGTAAATTTCATTAAACTGTGGTTTTTGATGAAATGTACCGAAACGAAATCAAGTCGAATTATATAAATTGCAATACAATGGACAGTTACGATGACGTAAGGTCACAATAGAGCTGAAAACTACAAGGTCAAATTTATAAATATAAACTACTAATATTTCCTATGAAGGTCGTAATATGTACTTATTTACACGTAACTAAACTTTTATTTCTAGTGATAAAGAGTTAAATACGTACATTAAAATTACTTACGAAGGTAATTGAAGCAAATTAATGTGAAAAAAGTGACTTAGTAAAAAAAAATACAATAAACATTTTAAATTACTGAGTAACTAAAAAGTCCTTTGTATTTACCTTAGATCCATTTTTTAACAAATATGTTTCAGCAAGACCAAAAGAACGAGGTAGAAAAGTCGCCATTTTTCCTGATCTGTCAAAATAAATTGACTGACAGAAATCATAAACTAAAATAATGTTTCTTTGTCTAGTGTTTCACGGCCTTGGGTTCCAGCCCTTTTGAACCTAAAGTCCACTCCACACTTAGTCCACGATTCACGCCACGAACGAGCGACATAAAATAGCCGCGAAAATATCCAAAACAGCCATACACTTCGCCTTAGCGGCTTTGCGCGCGATTCGCGGGCTTGTCTCGAAGAAGCTTAACCATAATCATCACACTTAGCCCGCAATTCGCGGCGGCGCGAACCCCACACTTTGAGTATATAGCCCCCACATGATTTAACACGATGAAAAGATAACTCCACACCATAGAGTATAGTAAACACTTAGCAAGAACTCTCACGAACTCTAAGCCCGCAAAGTTAAAAATTATAACTTCGTGGGAACTCCACAATCGGAACAATCCCGGAAATTTCACAGTAAAAAATTGTAACGTTCGCAACTTCCTATGAGATGGACGTCCAAGTTGCTGTTGCTGCATCCGCATTAGCGTATTCCTTATAAATATAAAATTAAACTTATTGTTTATACTCTATATCTTATAGTCTATGTTTTACTATGTTAGAATTTTACTTACTATATAATATTTCATTTTTTTATGTGTAAAGTGGCACACAGATCGCCTAATGGTAAGCCTTTGCCGCCGCAACACCGGAGCCGAATTACCGGGTACCAGAGGCCCAATTCAGGCAATTCAGACTATTTTACTTTCCTTCTTCTTAATACCATTTACCATCTGTCCTTCAATAAAGTTGATATTGAAACAAATGTGCAGAGCAAATATACTCAGAGACGTACCTGCCGACCGCGGTCCGACACGGCTACAGGAAAGACACGACGCGGTAGCTCAATCGAAACTAAGTAAGGCGCGAGGGTGGAGTCAATACAAGTTCCCGCCGCGCGCGGCAGTTCCTTTGTCGCGGGAAAAAATGCCGACAAAAATCGGAGAACAATGCGCGATGCCACGCGAAAACCAAATATGAGAATTGACTCCACACTTCACGCGTGTGATTCGCGGACTAAGTGTGGGACTTCCCGGTTGTAATGAAAATCAGCCATTCTAAGAAGATACTGCCCGTGCCTATGCTGGCTGGTCTGGTCCGAGCATTAGTAACTAATATGCTTAGGTATCTGTGCCAGGCATAACACCACCAAAGAGAATATAATCACTACGCTTTAAACACCACATGAATAAAAGAATTCATGTGATAACACTTGCTATATATAGTTATCTGTGGATAACACGGAAATAAAGGGGGGACTTCTTTTCTTTGCTGTCGCGGACTTTGAATAGATCAATCAAACTAACTATATGGTTACCAAAAGTCAGTTACGAACGTGGATTAAAGGACTAACTGGTAGACTGATGTCTACATTTTTCTTTGATGTCTACATTTTAATACCTATTACCGACCGGAAAATGAAGTCAGATAGAGTACACTAGATAATATTATGACAAAGTTCTACAGTCGTAGTATGTATGAAAAATTTTGTTCTTATATCAGATACTTCCAGAACATTATTTAGCCAAACTCGTTTGATATGCTTGGCAGGTAACGAAATTTTGTTGTGATTTTAAGCTATTTATTAAGCAGACTGTACCACATGTAGTACTCATTAATCTTATGATGAGGAGTCAAGTTTTGTGATGCCACTAAGGAGTTATGCATGTTAAATGTAACTACTTGGATGATCTTTTGTTGGAGGCCAAGGCTCTAAAAGGTTATTGGTCTCTGCGGCCTTGGACTTATGTCAGGATAACAACAAAAGGGGCTTAGTTAAAAGTCGCTTTTCATGAATTAGATTTTTTTTATTAGTATTTCATTTCCAGCATTTGTATTGTGATTTTCACTCTTGTTTGCCAGTTCCACTGGAGCTTTTTTTTCTTCCGACCATACACCATTACCGGTAAAATAATGTTTTTTTTCAAGCAAATATAAAACCATACTTAATTTTTGTGATTTGTTTAATTTTGACACATCAATGTATTCATGCACATAATATTTAATTTTTTTAATTTCTTGTACTTTGAGTAGATTTAATGTGTCTCTTATTTTATTCCAAGGATATAATAAAATTGGACAGTTCTCATATATGTCTGAATAGCTGAATTCTTTGGCCAACTTTTCATAAACTATTTTAACTTGTACTAAAGGAATATTAATCCAAAAAGGATGTCGTTTTAGCAAATTCCTTATTTCACTAGTACTGTATTTTTCTTGCAAAGATTGTGATATGCAGAAGATCAGATCTTTTCCTTTTCCCAATCTATCTCCTGGTGCCTTTTCAAATGCTTCAAAGTGGGCCGAACTGCCTGATAAAATATTAAGGCTTAAACATTTTTTATTGTTATTGTATAAAGTCATCATTCTTTTAATGGCTTTGGTATTATAATGAATCATTTTTAGAAAGCGTGGATGACTATAAAATGTATTGAACTCAGGTGTTTGTTTAGCTTTTTCCAGCCTTTCTCTTACAGTATTTGGTCCTAAAGTATAAATATCGAAACATCTGACTTGTGCTTCATTACTGATACCATATTCATGCAAAACTTTCTTTATTTCAATTAATGTTGAATAGTTTTTAGTAGCTAGTTTTGGATGTAGTCTTATGACTTCTTTTATGTCAATACCTCCTATAGATCTGAACTGTAGGATAATTTTTTTCAAGTTCTCAGGATCCACATGAACAACATATAAATTGTTTTTAATTTTCTGAGTTGTCATCATTATTTCTGATTGTAATATTGTCAGAGTTTCATTAATGTCCTGCAAAGGACGGTGCTTAATGGTTGGATATGTTCTCAAACCCCGAAAGAATTCTTCTTTGCTTAAATCAAGGACCAGCTCTAAGTATCTTTGGATTATTTTAAGACGAAGTGAAAACAAGGTGACTTTATTAACATCCCCGTAAATTAATGTTGTTAGTGAAGTTGGCCATTGTGTCATATAACTGGCAAGCTGATTTTCTACATTAAAAAAATCAGGGATTAAATTTAAGCTTTTAAGTTCTCCAATGGTTTTCCTTTTCATAATCGGTAAATAATTCAAAATTTCTCCAGAGGAAATTTTTTTTATTCCACATTCTTTTAAAACTTTATATCGATTTTTCAGAGTGATAGGTAAGATACTAAACAACAGAGGATCTTCAATTAGTGTAGCACTATTTAAACCAATTTCATTGACTGTTGTTATTAAACATTTTATTCTCTCTTCATCCATCTTATTTATTACAGGGTATTTGATGCATATGTGCTCAGCTTTACTTTCATTGATGTCTAATAAATTACATAGTTTATTGGATGCCTTGCTAGTTTTAGGTTGTATCTTAGAAATATAGGGCACTGTGCGCAGGAGTCTTGATCGGGATAACATTGTTTTTGTTTATAGATTGTTCATTTAAATGTATAAAACCCTAGTACTTTTAACTTATTATTCACATTCACTTATACTAATTAATTGCACGAGGGTGAGAAATACATTTTCCATAATTTCGCTAAAATAAGAACCGAAAAATTATGAAGATCAATGACAGACAAACACAACTATATGTAGATGACAAATGACAATAAATGTCAACGTCAAACTGACAGTAATAGATACTTCTTCTTCTTATTTTATTTGTGGCAATCAACTTCTCGACTGAGAATTACTCCTGCCATTATCATGTTTTAGATTTTAGGCATTATTAAGCGGGACAACCGAAGATAATTCGCCAATGTCAAGTAACTTATTGAGAATAAGTAGGTAGTCAACAGTCGAAGTCAGTCAAAGTCACAGTCACTCAATAAAACGCCGGTGTTTTGCGTTTTATCGACCTACGGATTCAGCGGATATCACTCTAAAAGCAATCGCGGGTTTTAAGACTATTAGGTCCAAGCAAGTTGTCACGAGACAACGCACTCGACACACAATAGCAAGCAGTGTTAAAAACGATACAATCCAACGATTCTTATTATTAGGATCACTTTGCGGCACTTCACTGCACAAATAAACACCAAACTTGCACACTAAAAACCACTAGACAGTAATTTAAAACCTTTGAATTGCATCAGCCCACGCGGCTTCTTTTAGCCCTACCCACCGAATCTAATAGATACTTTGGTCCGCGACACCAAAAAATAAGTCTCGTGAGAAGCCGTTTCCGCCCGTTTAGACGCCAATCGAAGACCTTTTTGCACACCAGCCAGTCCAGCCACAAAGAACCCAAAATTTTAGATCTGGTGTTATTTTTGCCGCAGGACTTACGTGGCGTCGCCGCGCCGCATCGCTAACTCGGTTTAAATTCAGAGTCTTCGTATGGGATCGGTTGTTTATATAAGGCATAGAATACATTTACTCTAGCGAGATTTAAGGTGACGGGTAGGGCACACTAGCGACGCCAATCGATTTTAATGGACAACATTTCATATTTTTAACATGTCCATATTGTTTTTTATATGAAAATAGACATAAAATGAACAGACCTATATTTTTTCTTTTTTCAAAATTTGTCCATTTTCATGCATAAAATAATTATTGAAATTCTTTTTATTCTAAATAGACGTAAGCGCCAAATGACGTCATCGGACGGCTAAATACAGCGATATTCCTTTGCTTATCATTGTTTTAATAAAAAAAAAAACTACTACCAAAGGTAAATAATACTAGTGTCAACATTGTCAACGTCATTCATACATTCAACGTTGACAAGTTGTCTTTTTTTTTGACAGTTGCATGTCATGGGTTTGGCATTTTGTAAATTTAAAACTATAATGTGTTAAGCAAAGAAATATTTTACATTCTGCCGTCCAATGACGTCTTCTTACGTTTTTTAGTTTTTAATTTTTTTCTCAATAAATAAGCAATATAAAAAATGAATAAATATATATTCGAGCAGCGGAAAAGTAAACAAAGAATTGGTATTTTTTGTTTCAGAGCTTAGCAATTTTGAAATGTTGTCCATTATTAGCTACTAAACCGGATCTATTTTAAACAATTACGAGATTACATAATCTCTCGGAAAACATATATACTATTTATTTAATACTTAAAATTAACTGTTTAGTCTGCTTTTGCACTCGAATTTTGGATTACCGCCAAAACTGGCCGTTTAGCGTAAATCAATTTTGCGCGTACAAAAAGGACCCAACGTTTGTGTATGGTTATTTACTAATTATATAAGTGTTTGCCGAGAGACTGTAACTTCGAAATAGTTTAAAATAGATCCGGTTTAGTAGCAAAAAATTAAGCCTTACCCGTCACCTTAACTCAGATGCTTTTGCTTCTAAGTACAGACCAAACAAGATCACAAGCACGAGAATTGGGCTCCTGAGGCTCTTCTTCAGTGACATTGACAAGGGGCGTGTTAAACGTTTTTTCTATGCGAAAATGTCAAAACAGCATTAGTTCTGAATTTTACCACGAGCCAAAACACCGTGAAGTCCAACCGAACCGTCACTGTTACTAGAGTTTGCGCCACCAAAGAAGTCCCGTGAAAGTCACGCTTTAGTTGCCATCAACATTCACACATTGATCTAAGCCAAAAGGCCGAGAAGCGATATCAACATTCAAATTTGAGTTTTAATACAATTGACTAAGGGAGTCTAAATTTTAGTTCTGTGTTTTTCCGCGGGACTTCTTTCTTGGCGCGGCGGACTCTACTGTCCTGTCAGTAAGTGACGTTGAATGACGTTACTCTCTTATTATATGTATAATCTATGGACGTTACTAATAAAAATAAAGATGATTGTTTGTTGACCTGGGCGTGTATGAAATAATTTTTATTTTACTAAAATTTGTTAATATTGCACAGTTACTTGTTTCAAAATGTTCAATAAATCAAAGACAGGTCTATTTGCTTTAGGATTTTTTGTATTATCATCTATATTTATAGTTATCGCATTTGTGAGCCCGTACTGGTTGGTAACGGATGGTAAACTTAAAAATCCCAAGTTTATAAAAATCGGTATGTTATTATTATTTTAATAATTATTAAGTGTATACGATAACGATCTGAGTATGCACCTTATTGAACTTGTTACTATTCTATGTGCTATTCAATAGATTAGGTTAATCACTTCTATTTTCAGGACTTTGGGAAGTATGTTTCAATGGGTTTGAAGAAGTACATCACTGGTATGATACAATATTCACAGGCTGCTGGTGGATATTTGAAGAAGAATACTACATAATACATGATATCCTGCTGCCAGGGTTTTTCATAGCCACACAGTTTTTCTTCACTATAACTATGTGCTGTGTGCTCATCTCTATGTTTTTGACATTCATTTACATGAAAAAGGAAAAAGACGATGAAAATTATGTAACTCTTTTAGTTACATTAGGAACAATTCTGGTTATTGGAGGTATGCTTTATATCTTACCTGCATAATTTTATTTAAAAAAGTTAAAAGATGAGTTTGATGAGTTAAATTTCATATTATATTACTGTCACAACTTTAGGGAAACTTACAGCTAGGTACAAGTTTTTTTTTTCTCTTTATTTTAGGAGCTTTGTCAACAATGACCATGTCACTCCGTCAGGTTCGCACAATGTAAGTTTAAAGCTAGGTACAAGTTACGGCAAGTAAGTGTAGCACTGGCCGTTCGTTTGTACACTTGTAAAATAGGTCTTTGATAGAAACGGGGTGAGCCCTGCGTCTCATAGCCACTGCCACCAGATGATCTATTGTGGCAGAAAAATAGGTCGCTCACTAAAAATTTATTTCTGCACACTCTAGGTCACCGCTAGAATCATTTTCCCCTGTCCGTTAACTTATTATTAAGAAAAATTGTCTGCAAAATTTTACTAAACATACAATATTTTCAATTTTCAGGTTTCTCTGGTATTATATCAGTAGTTACATTTGGAGCCAGAGGTGATGGGCGTGACTGGATGCCAAATTGGGAGCACAATGATCTCAGCTGGGCTTACGCCCTTGGTGTTGTTGGTGTTATCTGCCTCTTCCCATCGGGCATCTTGTATTTGGTTGAGGCAAGAGTACAAAAGTATAAGAGATTGCACGAAATGCAAAGTCGGGAACCATCTTCTTATACAATGCATGAGAGGAAAATTGAATACTCTGGAGGACACACTGACATTTAGAGATCTTATAAACTTAAGCAATCTATACAATTACTTCTTCCGTCCAAAGCAAGTGCTCTTATACATATAATTAAGGTATTTTTTAAAGTGGTGTTAAAATCTCAACTTGATATTTTTATTGTAATGAAAGAACCATCATGCATTTTACACTTTAATTAACATAAAAATGTAACAAGAAAAAAAACTAGATACAGGTAATATTTAGTGTACTAAACCAAAACTGTATTTAATATAAAAAGTGCCTTTAAATTAAAAGTGTATTTCTGTGTCTTCTAGAGAGCTTGTGTTACTGTTTGATGTTAATTTAAGACTTTTTAGCATTTAAGGGTTTTTTACAAACTTTTGTTTTTACTAAAAATCACAATAATTATGATGTAGTTATTATGTATTACTTATTATTTAAGCTTCTTATGCAAAATAAAATAATGAAGTGACAACCTATAATTTGCTTTTTTTACAATTAAACATGTCTAGCACAGTATAGTTTACTTCATTGATATAATTTACTTGTAAGTTATTTGGTACAGTGTTTTTTGATAACAAAGCAGACTTAGCCGCCTTGAAACCTATGTCTAAACATGAGTTTTGATTTAAACCAGAAAGAACTCCATGTATAAATCCACTGGCGAAACAGTCGCCAGCCCCAGAAACGCTTCGTATTTCGCTTAAAGACTCTACTGGATAAAGCCTAGCTTCCAACAGACCTAACGATTTTCTAATTGTTACTACACCTTTTGAACCCATAGTGACAATAATAAATTCAATGTATTCTGAGAGCACTTTAGACAGTTGCAGTATTTCGCTTATTTCTGTATGGGCTGTGAATTTTATTTCTGGATACAAAAATGTGACCATTGAACGTAATTCTGATAAGTTTGGGGATGCATAAGTCAGTTGAAGTTTGCAGTCTAGTGCTTTAACTGCTTTTCTTCTGTCTGTTGGTTCAAAGAAAACTGAAACAAAAAAGTTTGTTTTATTAGAATGTAGCGTTAATTGAGGTACAGACAACCACGCATCAGGTTACTACAATCTGTCAAAATTCCTCAATTGATATTGATCCGAACGCGTTTGACATTAAGGTGAAAATCGACTGCAGATTGAACAGTTTTGTATACTTTGATGTGTGGCTTTCTTTATATACGTAGAATCGGCAATGTGTATATGTAATACAGACATTCACAATGCCTAGGCAATGTAGAGAATGCCTGGGGCGTACAGGCAATGTATGAAATATTAAGAATCTCATTGTCTATTATATATTTTGCCTAAGCAATGTGTATTACCATGCCTATAATGCCAGCTATTCCACGGTTCCACCGGGAATGTCTAAAATAAATTGATCTTAAGCTACATACTGTTACACATGTTTATTTCTGCTACTTTTGAGCAAGTGTTACTTAGTAGCTAGTGTGGACGGACGTGCTTCTAATAAGGATGCTAGTTTTGAGCATGCTCAAAAATTGCACGCGCCGGTTGATTTTTAGGCATGCTACCTGCAGTGCGGGTGGAAGGGGGAGTGTGACGGAGTACTTTAGCATGTGTAAACAGGTTTACTTATTTTTAAGCATGCCAAAATATGGGTAATAGCATTCTTATTGATAGCAAATGTTGACAGTTCTTTAAGCATGCTCATATTTAGCATGCTACAAATGAGCATGTGTAACAGTAGCTTTATTGTACATTCCTATTAATCTTTCGTCCTCTTAGAAAATTTCAATCAGGGAGAAAGGGGGTTTAAAGGTTGGCAGCGCACTTGTTTACTTGTGACTACATTGGTATTGCGGGTGTCTATGGGCGGCGGCAATCGCTTACCATAAGGTGATCCTTCTGCTCTTCTGCCACCTTTGATGTAAAAATAAAAAAAAAATATCCCATGAAAGTTTTGCCAACAGAACGTTCCAATATTTTAACAAAAATGACGTTTTGGGTATACTTACATAATTTTTGGGTTGCGTATGATTATTTATGGGCTCAAAATATTGCTCACATTCAAAGTTTACTAAAGTAAGATAGAACTTATAAACCAGACTATTATTATCTTACTCTATGACTGCTGTGCTTAACACAGTTAATTTTAATCAAATTATCAAGAAGGTTAATAACCTTTTTTTTTATTTTTTAATATTTTAACAGAATTGCCCCCCTAAATAAAACGAATGAATGAATGGTCGACCCATTGTGTGTGTGTGTTCTATGAACAGTGACCGACCATCGACAAAAAAGTAATACCAACCAACACAACCAACGCCCATCCCAATTGATCCCATTCATTTAATTTTTCATTCATTCATTTGTCAAATAAAACGTATCCGAATGCAAGACTGCGCTTGTATTTTGTTTTTATTAAATATTCCATTTTTTTGTTCTAGTTAAATTCAATTTGTGTTTAGTGAAAAGTGTTTAAAAAAATCCGTGCTATTGTTTACTAATTGTGGCCTGCTGTGGTGAGTAATTTAAACAAACTAATTTACAACATTATCACTATCGTTTCTTTTTATTTGTTTACGTTGTCTCATTCCACTGAGATGGTTATTCTTTTTAACGGTTTCATTACTCATTTACTGACATAAAACTAGAGTATTCAACGTGCGAACTTTCAATATCCATTCGAATACTTGTCTTCAAAAATGGTTTACAAAGTTACATGTACAATTTTATTAATCAATATTTATACCTATGTATATCTTCCTAAATCCTGCTGGTCCACCCAAACTTACCCTGGGCTCTGAAGTGACTGCTTTGTGTGCAACTGGGAATGACAAGCTTAGATGGTGATGATAAAAATGTTAACTTTTTACTTTTGCATGGTTCACACAATGTAATAGATAATTTTCATATTAATAACACTTTTTGATGTTACTGCAAAAATAATTAACTTTTTTTGTTACTTATTAATTAATTATATTAATAATCTCATGAAATACCATCCTTTCCCATAAATTAATAGAAATAATTGAACAATGTTAACCTTGTATTTGCGCCGGAGGCCTAACCCCGCCCACCAATATGTCAGCGGTTTTGCCAAGTAAATTTACCCAGGGAGGTCCTTTCACATGGTGTGAACAGGAATCGTCCCCTGAGCAATCTTGCTCAGGCAGTCCTGTGTACTCTGGGAGGGCACAAGCCCGTTTAATTGTGCTTGAGGCAGAAGAAGGAGCAAGGCACCCCTGTATTCAGTAGATGTGAATTTTATAAATATCAGGGGTCTACATTCGTTACCTGAATGCTCTCCACCACCATCTGGAAACGGACAAAGAAACGAAGCTGGCCTTGCTTTTTCTTTCCGAAATGCAGATTTCCTTCCTTCTGAAATATCTTATTTACATTGCCCCGGTTACATACTTGAACATCCATTTGTCCCACGAGCGGGTGTATGTGCCTATGTCTGGGAGGATATCTGTTACCGTCGCCTCAGCAATCTTGAAGCACGAGACCTGTCCATCTTTTGGCTACGAGTAGACTGCGCCGATCATCCACACATATGCTTGTGCCTTTACAAGTCTCATTGCGGCAATATTGAGACTAACCAATATGTTGAGCACATTCAGATGGCAACTGAACTGGTCCTTGAACAAGTTCCAACTGCAGAGATTGTTATACTAGGTGATCCCATCATGCGGGAAGAACCTTTCATGACTTTGCTTTGGCCTATGATCTATCTCAACTGGTATCAACTTTCACACATGTCCCAGATATAGATGACTACACCCACCTTGTTGCGATCTTCTGCTGACCACCCTTCGCGACGTCTACAAAGTGTCTGTGGATGCACCATTTGGTTCTTCCGACCATTGCCTGGTATGGAGCACTGTGCCTCTCAACAGCACTCAGCGGTCGAAA
The DNA here is from genome assembly GCA_019059595.1 of Marasmia exigua. Classification (NCBI taxonomy): domain Eukaryota; kingdom Metazoa; phylum Arthropoda; class Insecta; order Lepidoptera; family Crambidae; genus Marasmia; species Marasmia exigua. The sequence continues at coordinate 4,405,690 of CM032464.1, read as the reverse complement.
CTGCGCACCCGCGGTATTTGGCACTATCGGTCAGCAGACTGGGATGAAATCCGAAACTTATTTTCTTCTTACCCATGGCGACAGGTTTGCTTTACGCCGGAGGATTCTGATGCCTCAGCTAAGAATATAGCCGATGTGATACTGCAGGGAATGGAATTATTTATTCCAAGCTTTGTAGTACCTATAGGCGGCAGATCCCAACCCTGGTTTGGTCATTCTAAAAAAAAACATATATTTTTTTTATTGGTGAAATTGGCGAGAAGCTAATGCGCCTCCCATCAGGCACCCGCGCTTTTTAGGATCTCGCCAAGGCCATCCTGGGGAACTTTAGTTAGTCGTCTTTCCCTCCACTTCACAAGTCGGATGATACCCTTGCCCATACTTCAAAAGAGGAAGCCGAACCTACTGGGCACTCTTTTTGCGTCTAACTCGAATTTAGATGACTTGGGAACTCTCCACCAATTGTACCGCCCTGTGCGAGTTCAATGCCGAACGTCCGTTTCTGACAAGATTCGTAAAGCTCTCTTTTCCCTCGACATCCATAATACGACTGGGCCGGATGGTATCCCTCCAATTGTACTGAGGGTATGTGCTTCGGACACTTCGGGTATGGACTTCGGTTTGCCAACCGTCAGCTCTTGAAATACTTAGAGGAGAACCGCCTATTAAGCGACCGTCAGTACGGCTTCCATAGTGGTAGCTCCGCTGGTGACCTCTTGGTATTTCTGACTCATCGATGGGCGCAGGCGTTGGAGAGTAAGGGTGAGGCTCTGGCTGTCAGTTTGAACATAGCGAAAGCCTTTGATAGGGTATGGCACAAGGCGCTGCTATTTAAACTTACCTCATACGGTTTTCTGGAGAAATTATGCACGTGGGTCGCTAGTTTTCTAAATGTGCGTAGCATTAAGATCGTTATTGACGGATGCTCGGAGCTGAAGCCTGTGAACGCTGGTGTCCCCCAGGGCTGTCTGCTATCTCCAACACTGTTTCTTCTGCACATCAATGAAATGTTGTCTCAGAACAATACTAATTGCTATGCAGATGACAGTACAGGAGATGCTCTGTATACTGGACGTGCAAATATTTCTCCGGGAAACGACATTGAAAACCAGAACACACCTGTGTCTGAAGTCGAAGACATGTTTAATCACAAGTAAATAACACTTAAAAATTTGATCTCGTGTTCAGGGGGACGAGATGAAATTTTTAAGTGTTAATTACTTAAGAATAAATTGCAAAAGATTGCTATAAAAATATCAACTAATGTTTCGAACTGGGGTCGACTTAATTTAGTCCCTTTTAATCCCTCCAAGACACATGTGTGTGCGTTAACCGCTGAAAGACGTCCCTTTGAAGTGCCAATGTCAGTTTTCAGGGCACTCCCCTAGATGTCAAGCCTTCTATCGGAATCGTTGGTGTCGACATTTCGAGCGATGTCCAGTTTCGCGGTCACCTGGAAGACAAAGCTGAAATAGCTTCAAAGAAACTTGGTGTACTTAATAGAGCGGGGCGGTATTTCACACTAGCTCATCGGTTACAACTCTTTCGGCCGCATATGGAATTACTGCTCCCTTCTATGGGCTGGTGCACCTCAGTACCAACTTCTTCAGTTTGACCGCATACAACGTAGGGTTGCTCGAATTGTCGGTGACTTTACTCACTATAGTCGACTTGATCCTCTAGCACTGCGGCGACATCTAGCTTCCTTCAGCATTCTATACCGCATCTATCATGGAGAGTGCTCTGAGTTTGATCTACTTCCTGCAGCTGAATTCTTACATCGAACCACACGCAAGCGATTGTCATTCCATCCACATCATCTCGATGGATGGCGGTCTAATTTAATTCTCTATTGTTGTTTTGTTTTAATTTGATTTTAATGTAAATTTCTGGTTGCCCATTTCGCCCACGCCAAACTACACCACTGCCTTTTATATTCTAAATACTAATTTTAGTATTTATTTGTGAAACACAGGTTAAATTTGATGTTAACAATCGTGGTCCTCCTCGTGAGCATAGAACTAGCGATATTTTTAATAAAGGAAACAATGAAACTGTTAAACTTTAAACAATGTTGTCGACATAACCTAAAGTATGATGGTATCCCTATCACCTTTTGTCCAGAGGTCAAAATTATAGGTTTTTTTATGGACAAAACACTTAGCTGGGATAAACAGATCACTGAAACCAGTCGAAAAGTGTCAGGTACATTGCGGACTCTTTATCGTTTTAAAAACTTTTTACCGTCCTGCACTAAAATTCTACTGGTTCAGGCGCTCGTGGTGCCGCTTTTGGATTATGCCGATGCCTGCTGCACGAATCTTTCGCAAGATTTTCTTAATAAACTGGAACGCCTCCTTAATACTGCCTACGTTTTATCTTCGGCGCACGCAAGTACGACCATATTTCTCCATACCGTACTCAGCTTAAATGGCTTCCAATCCGCCAACGCAGAAACCTCAGACTGCTCTGTTCCCTTTTTAGAATCCTTAGAGATCCTCACGCCCCAGAATATTTGAAATGCAGGTTCAAATTTAAAAGCGAGTTCAGCTCCCGCAATCTTCGTTCGAGTAGCATCCTTAAGCTTTGCCTATAAATAAGTCAGCAAGTGTCTCCAACTCCTTCACCCTGTCTGCCATCTGGCTCAGGAATTCGCTACCTGATGACATCAAAAAGTCCTCCACCAAATTTTCATTCAAGCGTTCAGCTCGTGATCATTTTCTCCGCCCACTAGAAATGTAACTCTTAACTTTTTTTTGTCCTTTTTTTTATGACTGCTGTGGTAAGATGTATTGTGTCTGTTCCAACTCTTTAATGATTACAATGTAGGTTAGCCGGTACAAGCCGGTATTCGTCGTTTTTGTTTTTTATGTTTTTTTTATAAGTTCATTGTAGTATAAGTAGGTTTATTGTATTATATAATTATGTATGTATATTTAGTAATATTATATATTACTCACATGTATGTTTATGGATATAAATTTATTTAGCCGTCATACATATTTCTGCATCGCCTAGTGGTTGACTGGTAGAGAATGCTGTATAGCATTAAGTCCGCCAATTGTACTTTTTTTCTTGTGCAATAAAGAATAAATAAATAAATGATAACAATACATTATTTCAAATTAGGTTACAGCACAGCACTAACTGAGCGCTGCAATCAACTCGCGCGCAAACTATACATATTGACCTAAAGACTAGCTGAAGATCATTTTTCTGTGACACTAGTGGCTGTCATTTTAATCAACCTACATTTTTTTGTCTTTTGCCGAGCCAGCATAGTCTATCTAATTTTGGCTTCTCGGGTGTCTTCGGTGTTCTTGATAGTAAGGTACTAATAGGGTTGCAGGCTGAATCAAGTGAAGAATCGATCAATTACCTTACCTAAGTTTGCTAAGAAGCAAATACAGTCGTAGATAATCGTTCAGACCCTACATTACAGTGCTCACGTCTGGCGGAAACAGTTACTATGCTAATCGCTTCATAAATAATTAGACTCCCTAGGACATTCCATAAGAAAGTTCTTACTAACAACTACTCTCTTAAAATGGGCTTGCATGATACACTTCTAAATGACACTTTTATGTGGGCATTAAAATTATTTGTTTTCTGACATTAATTTCTTTGCTGCTATTGTAAACGTAAGCAACAACGGTAAAATAATCTTCAAAGGTGCTGTAAAGCCGAAAACCATTGGTATTTTGACGTCGAACTTCCTAACTATTAATACTCGCACGTTAGTGAAAAGTAGATATATTTGTGTTTACGAGTCACTTGCTTGTATAAAGCATATGTTCATATGCATTGAAAATTTGCACACGACACGACGCCATTCAGGTGGAGAGCCCGATGTTTGAGAACCTCTGTATTGAAGTAGTATTATCAGTGGCAAATCCAATATTCCCACAAGAATATTATTCGACTTAATGTCTTCAAGTACATCTTTGATCAACCTTCAAGCTGACTAAACATAAATCTCTTGATTTTCCTTCAAGACGTCCACACGTTTCAGCATGCGCTTGTAAACCTCTAAAAATCTAGTGCTAAAAACATCGATATGTATAAGATATTACAATACAATATTCTTTTATTCTTTTTGACGACCCATTTGGATCAGGGCTAGTGAACACTGCCTCTAGTGCAAGGGTTGCGGGTTCGATCCCCGCGCAGTAGAAATATATAAGTGCATCAACATGTCTATTTGTATTGGTCTGGGTGTTTCTATTATATTATAAGTATGTATTTACAAAAGAAAAGTATTAAATGTATACATTTGTAATTCTGCTATTTCCGTAACACAGGTGCTTCGAATCTCGGAGTCAGTTCGGTGTATAAATATTTATTTATTTTAATATTTACTCTTATTACAGGTACCTATGATATGATAATATGAGTTTTCATTTTATGTACATTTCCCTTTTATACCTTTTGTCACTGACGTATGAGTAGGTTAGGATGACCTACGTCAAAATCCTTGCTTCGAAGGATAACAATGGTTTTCGGCTTCTTTCGTAAGTTCTCACAGTGAGCAACTCGTGTGAACCTTTTAGCATTGTAACTCTGAGTGAATGCTATGTTCGTGTTTAGCACTCCACTCATGCATGCGTAGATTACGAAACTGTTGGTTATTCATCTCGGCCCACATAACCTTGGCTTCGTGAAAAATTACACTAGCCTTTTTTGACATTATTATGGTCATTCAAGTAATTATTTTAGCTCTTGATTGTGTATTCCTAAAGTTCCTCTAATTAGATTGGACGGGGCTTGATGACTATCAACGCACACAGTTCATTCTTATTTCCTAAAGGGTCAAACAGAGGCACATAAGGGTCAACAGTGGATAGTTAACTATGTGCTATATTGGTAAGTACCCGTAGGTGGGTTAGTTTAAGTAATCTTCCTGCCTTACATTGAACCAAATCTAAACTTATCCTAGGTTTTTTATCGTTTTAGGTATATTGATTTTGTAAAAAGTTAACAAATCATTTGTCCATTCAAAAATCCTACAATGCTTATTATAGTCCGATTCACAATAGATTCACGTCCAGTTATAATTGACCGTACTTACCGATTACATTACGTGATGTTTGTGAGTCAGTGCAGTAAGATGAATAATTGTAATGTCTTACTGTCGCAAGTTGTTGTCGCTGATATGTATAATGGCCCGTTCGCCCTTGACCTTCTTTAAACCACTAAAGTACTCTATATTTACAAGAAATAAGTTAGCAGCAGATTCATTTATCTATACAAATAAGTTTGTCCTTTTTTATAAACGTATCTTGACAGAATCTCACGCTGTCAACCGTCTCTTCGATTCGTAAAACCTTGTGTTTAAACAAATGGAAGCGGTTTTCCTCTTTTTACGACTAGCTAATCTTAATAAGACGTAGCGTTGCATAAATACCCTCATGACATTTAGGTAGCTATCTGTATTAGGTTAGGTAGGTATACTAATAAGTAAGTGAGTAATATTATTATAGGCCAATCTTTGTCTGTCTTTGGTCAGGTTAATCTGGATGTATTGCCATCCCAGTGCAACCGTTAGCTGGCTAAGGTAGGGTGATAAAAACATTATGCACTCGAATTAGATGTATGGCTTTTGACCCCTCTGCAACTCTATCACTGACACTGGCCGGATGGCGCATTTGGTAGTGACCCCGCCTCATTCCACAGAATACTTAAACTCATTCGCCAAAGTCGTGGGTTGGACAAACATTCGTGTGATGAACACTTGTGTTTGTTCAGTGTCTGGGTGTATTTAAGTATTATCTATATTTTGTAATTCCTCTGTTGTCTGATATCTGTAACACATGTGCTTAATCTACTTAGTTTCCGTACTCAATCAATATATGAGCACAGAATAAATGGTATGAGTGAGATGTTGTAAGAATTTATTTATATCAGATTTGCGAGACAACCACCGTAATGTGACTTCACAAACTTATCTATTTTGCATTTTTACACCAAAAAACTCATAGACGTCGGTCTTCGAGTCTTTCCGAAAGTGGGCAATTACGCCCCCTTGTGCACCTTGCATTCAGGCATGGATTTTTTTATTTCACAATTTTAAGTTATAGTGGTTTTTCAGTAGGTAAAAAATTTGGTCTCTAAAATAATTTATTTTAATAATAATATTTCACAACATCACATACATTGATCGGACTCCGAGATAGGGAGCTCAAGCACCTGTGTTACGGATATCAGAATCAACAGTGGGATTACAAATATATAAATATAACACTTTTCTTTTGTAAATACATACTTAGATAAACATAGAAAACAACCAGACCAATACAAACAGACATGTTCATGCACACAAATGTTTGTATTGTGCGGGGATCGAACCCGCAATCCTTGGACCAAAGGCAGCGTTCACCACTGTTCCAAACGGGTCGTCAAAAATTTTAAATATGGACAAAATACATATTATATGTTTGGGATCCGTCTTTTCGTCTGCCACCTATCACATAAAAAACCACTGACTGATAGAGAGTGGACTTTTAATAAACAAAGCAATTTAATCTTTATGTTAATAAAAATCTTATTTGTTAATAAAAACAATTTGTCTATTGATAGTTTTCGTGATATAAATAATTAAAGGATTTTGAAATGTGACGTCACATAAGGTAGGAGGACAGGTAGGGGTCGGGTCTTACCTCTTCTTCCAATTCTACCCACTCCGAGGGACGTAACTTACGAATGATAATTAATCTAGTAAAATAACTCTAGGCTGACTCTGCATTGCAGGAGAGTGGAGGGACCAAAACTTGCGCGAAATTTGATGGGAATATGTGTTGTATGAACCGCTACAAAAATATGACACTAAATAGTAAAAAAAAGAATTGGGGGTGGGGCCCCCCATACATGTAACTGAGGGATGAAATTTTTTTTTTCGATATACATACCCGTGTGGGGTATCAATGGAAAGGTCTTTTAAAATGATATAAAGTTTTATAAAAAACATTTTTCTTAAAGTGAACGGTTTTTGAGATATCAGCTCTCAAAGTCGTAAAAAGTATGTCCCCCCCCCTCTATTTTTATAACTACGGGGTATAAAATTCTAAAAAAAATAGAGGTGATGCATGCTAATTAACTCTTTCAACGATTTTTGGTTTGATCAAAGTATCTCTTATAGTTTTTGAGATAGGTTGATTTAACTGTAATTTTGGACTTTGCTGCTACGGAACCCTTTGTGCGCGAGCCCGACTCGCACTTGGCCGGTTTTTTTATACAGAATACTATTAAATGCTGGCATTAGTGGTAGTGCGCGCCTCGTGTGCATTGGCCCACGAGCTAATTTCCGACTTCTTTACTTCCAGACAATGAAGAATAGAAGCCTAGCCGGTAACTGTGGCATTGGTGTGTTCGTCATTGCCCTTGTCACAGTGACATTGGCATTCGGCACGCCCAGTTGGTTGGTCAGCGACTCGAGAATAAGAAGTGCCAGGCTAGATAGGTAAGTTAAGTCATATTACTCATTCAGGCGATAACATTCTAATAAATACCCAATGGAAAGCCGCTATGTAACTGCGGGAACTAAGTATTTTACTCCTGTACTTCCTTTTAGTATCATAGGCACTTTGATCATTTAATTTATACCTAACAATGTGCCAAATTATAAAAATTGCGTAAGTTACCATATGCTACCCTAATGCATGATATGTGGGTTGTATGTAAGTTCTTCATTCATTATGCAGGAGTTGAATTTAAATACAACAACGGAACTGATAACATTTTTGGATCAAGTTACTAAATGTTTCTGCTTCTTAAACTTTACATTAACTTTAATGTAAATGTAAACTGTAAGAAAAAAAAAGAGTAATAAAGTAATTAACGTGCGAAGTTGTGTCGATAAAAATATCTCATTCCAGGAGCCCAATTCTCGGGCTCGTGACATTTATCATTATACGACATATATCACCAAAACATAGTTTTTTTGTATGGTTTTTAGGTGATATCCGCCATGTTTTACCGGACGACTATTATGGCATTTTTTGGCTACTTATCCGATTATTTTCGCGTTCTCATTTCAGATTGGGACTATGGAGCCACTGCTTCAGATCTCTTCCAGACCCACTAGACCAGTACCAGCGACGCTTCTTCGTAGGCTGTCGTTGGGTGTATGATCCATTTACTACGGGATACGACAGGATACGTGGTTATTTGCTTCCAGGTCAGTTTTGCAGATCAATCATTACGCGGTTCATGAATGAAGCAAAATAAAAATATTATGAATAATATACAGGGAGTCAAAGATAGAAGAAATGTTTCTCTTCAACTTGACAGTTTTTTCAACCAAATTCATTAATTCAAATCTTAGATGATCCGGTCTTGTCAATATCCTTATCATAATAGATTTTTAAGCGGACCTCGGGCGCCGATGCGACAGCTTTGGACGGAACCGGGACAAAACGCTAAGATCATCAAATGATAATAGATTTTAGAAACTAGATTTATTATGAGTATACTTCTTGTTTATAATTTTCCCATCAATATGAATACATACTTTCTTTTACAGGATTCATGATAGCAACTCAATTCTTCTATACACTTTGTCTACTCGGAGTCTTGATTTCGACAATTTTAGTACTTATATTCTTTCTATGTTGTTCACCTGATCAACGTAGATTTGTTGCAATAATCAAGACTATTGGATTTATAATGCTGGCTTCAGGTACGTAACTTATTTATTCCTCGGTACCTCGGTAGCGCAATGGTTAGTGGGTCGCACTTTAAAGCGACGCTTGGGGACCCGGGTTCGATCCCCGAGTCGGGCCAAAATTTGTACCTGAGTTTTTTTCGTTAAGAAATTCTCAGTGTTAGCCCGGAGTCTGGAAGTTGGCGGTCTTGTACCCCCGTGCCTACGAAAGCACGTTAAGCCGTTGGTCCTGCGCCTAATCTCTCTTCGGTCATGTCACACTAGTTTCCCATCTAAATAAGAGGGTACGGGAATAGAGAGTGCACTTGTGTCTGTGCAAATACTTGTGCACTATAATATGTCCTGCTTCGATGGCTGATCGCTGAGATTGGCCGCCATGACCGAAATATCGGTTTGGAGGACATTATTATTATTATTTCTGTTGACACTCACAATCCAGAAAAAACTTTATTTGAATAGAAATATAACATCATATAAGATGGCGGAATCATGTCCATATTGCTATTACATACATTGGGTCTACATTCCGTCGCTTAGCGTCCAAGGTTTGCATCCGCTCCATTATCTCTGACATTCCATCCCAATCCAGCTCCATTACCATTCGGCACTCGGGGTGGGTGCGAAGCAGCAGTACACGCCGTCCGGGCCCGGACATTCCTACCCCATAACGGCGCAGCGGTTCTGTTGATGGTCTACATCGACCATCAACAGCAACGCTTTCAATTCGGCGGATAGAGGCGCCCTGCTGAACTAAATCAAAGAAAGAACAGCTCCCATCTTTAATTATATTTGGAGTTGTTACAGTAAACCCACAAAATTAATTTATTCCATTTAAATTAATTTATTCCAATTAGTTCCAACGTTTGCCCTCGGCAAACGTTGGAACCGTTCTGGGCAGCGTCATTCTGTCCATAGCTATTTCCCTTTGCCTTGGGCTCCCCTTCACCCACCCACATACATGCTTCTGTAGAGTTTGTAAGATCCCTGGGCCACCACGGTCTGTCGTGTGCCCGAAGCGCCGGCCGCATCCCACCTCACGCCTACCTGAATGACATCCTCCGCCGGGCCTTCATATCAGTCTGCACTCCGGCAGTCCTGGAACCCCTAGACATATGTCGGAGCGATGGCAAAAGGCCCGATGGGATAACCCACTTCCCGTGGAGTTAGGGCAAGGGACTGGTTTGGGATGCGGCCTGTGCGGACTCATTGGCTCCTTTCCATGTCCACGCCACTTCACGGGATGCGGGTGCAGCAACTGCTTCGGCGGAGACCCGTAAAAGAAACAATACTCCGCCTTAGATAGCTGTTACCGATTCGCTCCGTTCAACGTGAAATCCATGAGACCGTGGTGGCCTCAAGCCCGCAAGCTTTTCCGTGAGTTGTCGGAACGACTACTCTTTTGTAAATATTTTTCATCTCATCCATGATTTCTATTGACTAGGACATATATTTGATTATTATTAATTTTCCTGTCTATTTAATGTGCGTGTTTTTTAAGGTATTTGTGGAGCTATCGGAGTTATAGTATTCGCAAGCTTAGGAAATACGGACGGATGGATGCCAGATCACCCCAACAATTACTTAGGCAAGTATCATTTGATATGGAATCGTCAACCACTGTCATTCACGTACGATAATATAGACGAACTCGCAATACAAAAATATTGCATTTAAACATAGTTCAAAGTTTCAGGCTGTTGGTTAGGCCCAGTCGTGCATGATTATGATTATGAATGAATTAAAAAAAATTAGAAAAACGTTTTCGTTCGTTAATAATTTGGTAATTTAAAATCTTATGTCATATAATAATATATGATATATGACACAAGATATATTAAGTATTATTAAAAATATCAAAATGTCGAATATGACACAAAATTTACTCGTACAGACTTTTTCCTTTTTTTATGCTAGAGGCGGACAAACGAGCAAGCGAGTCACCTGATGGAAAGTAATTAACGCCGCCCATGAACATCCGCGAAATCAGAGAGATCGCTAATGTGTTTCGGGCCTTTTAAAAAAAGAGTACGCTCTTCTCTTGAAGGTCCCTAAGTCGTAGCCGTCCGGGAATAACTCCTGCAGCCAAACCGTTCCACAGAACTGAGGTACGTGGTACAAAGTTCAAGAGAAACGCACAGTATTAGACCGCCATCCATCGAGATGATAAGGTTGGAATGACAATCGCTTGCGAGTGGTTCGATGTAAGAATTCGGCTGCAGGGAGTAGATCAAACAGTTCCTCAGACTATTTATTATAGTAGCAAATTCGTGATTAAGGTAATTACGAGACTTTGTGACACTATCATTTTTATGTTTGACACAAACTTCTTCAAATGTCGAAGTTATACAATTATTGATTCGGCAGGTAGAGCTAAAACAAGCCGCATGTGCTGATGCAATTCAAAGGTTGTAAATTAGTGTCTAGTGGTTGTTAGTGTACAAATTTGGTGTTTATTTGTGCAGTGAAGTGCCGCAAAAGTGATCCTAATAATAAGAATCGTAAGATTGTATCGTTTTTAAACACTGCTATTGTGTGTCGAGTGCGTTGTCTCGTGACAACTTGCTTGGACCTAATAGTGTTAAAACCCGCGATTGCTTTTAGACTGATATCCGCTGAATTCGTAGGTCGATAAAACGTAAAACACCGGCGTTTTATTGAGTGACTGTGACTTTGACTGACTTCGACTGTTGACTACCTACTTATACTCAATAAGTTCACTTGACATTGGCGAATTATCTTCGGGTAGAGCCATAATAAAAAAAATACAATTATTATTGTGGTTATACTCCATGATTTAACAAAGGTATTAAAGGCGCTCGAAATAACGCGCTAGTATTAATTCTAAGATGTGGCCAGGACCTACACATCATAATCTCTATGGGGAAGAAAAGAAGGACTTTACTATTTGTTTATAATGTGTAATTACATCATTTTATGTTGTATTTTTTCAGGGTGGTCGTTTGGTCTAGGAGTTGTAGGCGCTGTCGCTTGTCTGGTCACTGCTGCCCTCTTCCTCACTGAAGCGAACATTCAGTCGAAGAAACGCAACAAGTTAAAGGAATCTCAAACGCGATTTGAACTGGAATACGAATCTAAGGCGTAACGCTTCAAATGTTAGAATTAGTATACAGGCACAAATAATTGCCTTTATAAAAACATAGTGCCTTTCGTCTATGAATTAATGAAACGAATAGTTATACTGGTTGTGTACCATTAGCACATTTTAATTATTTTTAAAATTTTAAATATTAGACTGTCATAGTCAAAAGTTTTACTACATTTGCACAATTTCTACTAGCCTATTGCATTTTTGAAATTGTTACATCACAGTAAATATTAAGTAGTTTTTTACTATATCATACAATCTCTGCATCACAACAGACTTCTTAATTAGATTAAATATTTTAAAATTCATCCAGAAGTAATTTTGAAATGAAATATAATTTTTATATTTATACTTTTGTATGTAGTTGTACATACAAAAATAGTCATAAGATTACAATTGAATAACTCGACTTGTTAATCTTTCAAAAGCGAATAAATATTTATATTGAAATGTTGAAATAATTTGATTAAGTATATTAAAAACACCTTATACAATAGCGTTTAAATTTTGTTCTACTAGTATGTTCACTGTGTTTAAAGTATGTAATACGTCAGTGTGCGAGTATGTATATTTTGAAATGCTTGAATGAATTTCCATGAAGTTTTTGGTTTCTGTGAATTTTTAGAGACTACCTCTTGTTTTTATTACCAACGAATATTATGTGCACATTGTTTTGTAAGCGTAGATCTAGTTCTAAACGTAGGTAAGAAAAAAATCATGGGAGGTGATTGCCTGTGTTCTGCATTATTATTTGAATGTTTGATTTGGATTACTTTTTATGATGAATTTTGGGATCTAATATTCCGTCCCCTTTTTGAAATAAGCTTTAAATATGAAATGTACTGTAATTTTAATTTTATCATTTAACTAAGTATGTACTACTTTATTTGTTTCTTTCTAGATACAAATCTCAATAACTGCCGTCCATTTTATTTTATAATAAATCTTTTTCATATAAATTGATGACTTTTAATTTGTACTAAAATGTAACAGCAGCATTTTATTTGTAAGTACAACCTGCTTTCCGAATTAAAAACATTTTTTTGTTTGTTTATCAAAGTCTTATAACAATTTAACACGGGACGTGATAGCGCAGATCTAGTTTTTAAACATTCTGCTAAAATTCGGGGGAGGGGGGGGAAGTTTAGTTATGGTCTAGATATGAATAAATGAGTGACATTCTAGGAATGAGTTAGTTGCACACAAAAATGTTGTTATTTAGGTACATGTACAAAAGCATGTAAAATTGCTTACTTATTTATGAAGAAGAAATGAAATGTCGATATCACTTGCTCACAGAAGCGAAAATACAGATAAGTATCTACTAGAAAAGTTATACCTAATTTAATACCTCAGTGGCCTAATGGTCTAGGCGGTCACTAGGATGGTGAAAGGGTTGGATTTTTGAAACAGTCATACAGTGTTAGTTGTTCATATATTTTAGGATCTGATGGAATCTTAGAGAAACCGGTCTTCAATAACTGATAGCAATAGTGAGACATTTATTATTCATTCTTTATATTACTGTCACAACCATCGTACAACATCGTTTATTCGTACCACGATTATTTGTTAATTTCTGTCGTAATTGATGTAGATGAAAAAGGTTATTATTCCGTGAAATAACGTTTATTTTAGTAGAACATTACTTATGAATCATAAAAAAGATAAGTTTGATTTTTCTCTTCGTCGTTCGCAAGTAAAAACTTCACAACAACCATTTTGACGAGTTCCGCTCAGCGACAGATACGAACTTGAAATGACGATTGATCGCGGCGATCTAGTTTTAATAAATGTACACGAACGTTTGTTCGTCTACTTTGGCAGAGAGGAATGCGCACAGATCACTATATATGTAGCAAGCTAGGAATGCGTCCACCACAGACCAAGCATACTCTATGGACCAAGCCACGTCCCGTGTTAAATTCACAGATTGTATAAGATCAAAGAATACAAAACTGTAAAATTTCTTCAGTACATTGTCACCTTAATGTCAAACACGTTCGGTTCAATACATCCCAAGTCTATGGTTCAATATCAATTGAGACATTTTACAGATTGTAGTAACCTGACGTGTGGCTGTCTGTACTTGGCTATGGCGATTGGCGTGGCATACCTACCTCAAAATGTACGGTTAGACAGCCATACCCATCGACGTAGTATCTATAAGACTCGTCATAAAACTAGTCTGGTGGAAACCGACCGACCAAACTGTTTAGCGAATGCTACTTTTTTAGAGAGAAGAGAAAATAATGTAGGTTGAAGAAACTCGCACTCGTGGGGTGCGAGTATAGACGCAAATAGTGTACCAGCGAGAAGTGAATAGATTCGCCGCCATTTCTGATCCCATTCTTTATCCGCACAGGTTGTACATACATTTTACTCTATAAAAAGTGATTAGGACATGATTGTACAAATTTGCAGAATTTTAGATTTTTCGTTTTGTTATGATCTTTGTCTAAGCTCATGATTAAAACGTAGGTATCTCCATTTCTGACACAAACTCAATGGCTATGAATCAGAAAAAAACGTCAAATTTTCTTTCTCTTTCTATCGGTCGAATACAATGTACTCTGTGGTCGACTGCCCGTCTGTCAACCAACAGACTGTCAAATTTTGTCAAACAAAATTGACACAAAACGGATCGTTTGGGTATTGTATTTGGGTTTGCGACCCAATAATAATAAACTTTTTTTTATACTATTTCACACTTTCTGAAGAAGGTATATGAGTAAACTAATGAATTAAAGTAATTTTTAAGTGATAACAATTTCGCCATCTGTAAAATGACGGCTAATAATGAATACCCGAAGGCTTCAAGTAAGTAAAACATGGGCACGCCCACATTGTGTACGTTGATATTATTAGGAATTTAGTAGGTTTTCAAGTGCAATGACTAGTTATCATACCGTTTATAGTAATATAACTTAAGCAAGCACCCAAGGGCGCGCATAAGAAGTATTCTTTTTTTACCTAAATATTTTGTTACTTATGTTTGTTCTACCGGTTTAGTTCCACACAGATGTATATTTTATTTTGAACACTAGTTCGTACATTTAATAATAAATGTCCCAGTTGTGTAAGTAGTTAAACATTACTGATGATGTCCAACAGATGCCACACTTATTGGAGCAAGCATTACTTATATAGCTGGACTGTTTTTGCTCCTCTCCTTTGCCGGGCCATATTGGATCGAATCTTATCCAGAAATGTTTTCATCATTCAAACATATGGGGCTGTGGGAGTACTGCTTTGACCGTTTTCGTTTCCCATCGTACCAGTTTGATAAACTGTTCCATGGATGTCATTACATATTCAGCCAGGTTTGTGTACCTAATTTGTTTTTTGAAGTATACATTTTCCAGTACATAAGAATATCAAATTAGTGAGCAAAAGATAGTGGGTTCAAGTCCCACTGGGGATTTTTTTCAAGTGCATTATTTACTTAAGATGTATCTACTACACTATAACCCGAGCCTCTTTAAGGCATGAGTGAATAGGCTTTTCACAGGCAAACATGGCCCACTTTACTTCATCTTCACTTATCATGTGTGATTGAGGTCAAATGCTTGTTTGTTGTATCTTAAATAAATAAATAACTTCTTAAGTCGTCTTTAACTTGGCTTGCAAACAAGCTGCAGCACATGAGACTAAAATGTACTGCAATGAAATGTTAATAGAATGAAAACTTGTTTTCCAGGAGTTCTATGTAATCAGAGAATGGCTTCTGCCAGGATGGTTGATGTCGGTCCAGGCATTTGTAACTCTGGCTCTCATTTTCTCATTCACTTCCCAAGTTCTCCTAGCCCTTGTTATTATCCGTTGGCCGTTGCGCACAGTGTTGCGCTATGAATGGATGTTTGTAACTGTCTCCTGTACTTTGGTGGCCTTATCTAGTAAGTTTTTATTTATTGTACTCGTTAAATTAAAAGACTAAGTAAATATTTCGATTATCTCTTTCTATGAATTATCTGTATTGAGAGGATTTTTTTATTCACAATCATGGAGTTAGCATAATTTATTATTTCTTATGAAATCCAACATTATTGTATTTTTAAATTTATTTTCTATTCAGTCTTTGTTAAAATATAATGAAAATATTTTATTTATATTTTAGGTGCCTTCCTGTTCCTTGCTGTGGCTATATTTGGTGGAAATTGCTACAGACGTGACTGGCTATTGTATCCATCATTCAATGTATTGTCATGGTCATATGCATTTGCTGTGATTGCCTTTATATTGTTTGGTAAGTAAAACTTAATTATATTATTTTAAAATACAAAGGTATCAGGACTAAAAGTGACTAATATCAACAAGTAAGGTACAGCAGTAAGTGTGAATATATAATATTTCAGTAATATTAATCATATTTAGTCATAATTTACTAGTAGTCAATAAATTTTGAAATTATAATTTGAGGAACTAACTGGGTTATGCTATCTACTTACATGCCATGCCACACTGTCGGGGCTTATTTAACAACAATATTTCCAGATATTCCAGTTTTTACTATCTGAATTAACATTTCCCATTTGTTTAAATTATTAGGCGCTGCTGCCATTCTGCTCTATTTGGAAGCCCGCAAGTTATACCAGCTTCGCTTGGAGGCCAGAAATCTGGTTGCTCAGATGCAGCACAGCCAGCCCGAGCATGCCTTGCACCAGCTACGTGACCAGCTGCAGCAGCAGCGGCATGGTTGGAATATGTAGATCTGTGTTACGTCTTAATAGTGTTGCCAGTACTTGTTCTGTAAGCACAGCTCAGTTTTGTTTTATGAGTTCAGGCAAATATAATTATTACAATACCTAATTTCCTATCAAAAAGTGTACCTTAAAGAAAATTATTGCCCTACTTATTAATATCATGTGGTCCAAACATTATGATTCATTGGATACCATGTTGACTTGTAAACAATTTTTTTATTTTATGACTTTGCTTTATATGTATAGTAATTACTAGAAGTCGCTTTAATAACTGTACATTACCAATGGCAACACTTAATATGCATTCTTTTATACCTCTTAGTTACGTACTTGTATTTCAAATTTTACAATAAAATATGATGATGCCACTGGAGTATTTCCATACACAATCATGTTTTAAATGAAATTCATCATTTCTATAATTTAATTACTTACGTTACTTAAGTTACTTTTACAGTAGGAATTTCAAAAGATCTTGGTTTTATATATGTTTGGGACTGATTCGAGTAGGTAAGGAAACGAAACACATTATTATGGTGTTACTAGAGTGCCTTAATATTATGTTGTATTAAGTTTTTAGCTGTAGGATTATGTTTATGTGTCTAAGTAGTAAAAACATTATGCAAGTTTTTAGAATTTTCAAAAATATGCTTAACAGATGTTCTGAATACTGATCGACTGGACGATTGTGAATATGTATGCACTAAATTATGTATGAGATGAAATATTATCACATGAACGAGATATTGGGGTGTATGGAAGGTATTTTAATCAAGTCTGCTTTATATTTTTCTTTACTTATTAAATTACAAGTGTTTCGCTTAAGGACACGGGTAGGGCACACTAGCGACGCCAATCGATTTTAATTTTTAGTCACTAAATCGGATCTATTTTAAACAATTTCAGGGTTCGGCAATCACTTATATTAATTATTAAATAACCATGCACAAATGTTGGGTCCGTTTTTGTACGCGATAAATTGATTCACGCTAAAAGCGGCCGCTTTTGGCGGTAATCAATTATTCACGTACGCGTTGAACCCAACATTTTCTCATAGTTATTTAATAAATAGTATAAGTGTTTGCCGAGAGGTTGTAACCCTGAAATTGTTTCAAATAGATCCGATTTAGTAACTAAAAATTAAAATCGATTGGCGTCGCTAGTGTGCCCTACCCGTCACCTTAAGTAAATATTGAGAAGTATGTTATTATAATATTGTATTTTTTTGTAATTGAATGCTTCTATCTCACTGAATAGCAAAGTCTGGCAAAGACATTTGTAGATGTTAATGTGTGGATTTTATTATGATTTAGTTATTTTAAGTATTAGCTTAGCATTTATCTAGAAGATCTTTATGTGACTGTGTCCGTCCAATTACTTATATTTTTTAAACTTTTATGACCAATATGCACATTCTGTGGATAAAGACAAATAAATATATTTTTAACAGATCATTGAATTTTACTTTTGCTATAAGTCCAATTACCTGGGGTCTGTCGACTGATGGTGGTATAACTACCTTAACACTGGCATAGATAGCCGTGTGGTCCCCGGCAGAGTAGAAAAGGCCACCCTCACTCTTACCGAGGTGTCGTAAAAGGCGACTAAGGTAAAACTGCAGGCATGATCATCAGCACCCAGAGAAGGAAAACTCTGCATTTATATCTAAACCCTCGCCAACCCGTCTGCCAAGCGTGGTGAGTATGGCAATTACCCCTCATGTGATTGTGGGAGGCCTGTGCCCCAGCAGTGGGGACATAAATGGACTGACGACGAGATAGATGCGACAGGATGGCGTCGGGTAGCAGCGACACCGGCAGAAAAGCTTTATCTGAGATCAGAAAAGCTATAGCTCGGCAGTCGCCAACCTGCTTGCCTGGCGTGGCGATTTTTAGCATTACTTACATGTAGGTTTGCCATCACCTAAATTGGCGACGCCGGAAAGACACTGCAGAAATCCCGGACATTTGGGCAAAATATGTTGTTTTTCCCGGACGACCCTGTGGATGTTGTCATCGATTTCGATGTTAATTTCCTTAAGAAATAGGACTGTTTCTTGACCTCAGACCATGGAGTAGTTTGAGAGATGTTTGGCAACTCGAACGGGCCAGAGTGTTCAGCAATGTTCTCGAAGTTTCTCGCGAGACCCTTTGTTGACTCGGGCGCAAAATACCGCCACAGACGAGAGTTGGCGAAAATATTCCAAGACATCACGAAGCGGGGCGAGTACGAATGTGCTCGGCATAGGTACGGTCTCGCGAGAATGTAGAGCTTCTTGAATGCGAACCCGCATTTGTAGATGACCTGTTCAAAAACCCTCCCGGACGGTCCCCGGACGTCCTTCAAACTAGGACAAATCCGGGGAAATCCGGACGGATGGCAACCCTACCTACATGGCAAGCTACAATAATAGGTATATCGTGTCTTACAGATTTGTCATAGGAGACCTAATTCCAGGAATGGACGTATATAGGCTGTTGATGATGAGGTCTGCTAATGCTATTGATTAAGAAATTTTGCAAACTGTGCGGCAAGGCTGTTGTGACCGAAAAACTCGATCGCTTTCCTAGTGTTAGCTAGGTATAACAACCATACAACATACTATCATCATACTAAATTCATGATATTCGCGCCACGAAATAAGTCCCGCGGCAAAACACGGAACTAAAATTTGAGATTCTTTGTGTCTAAGATCCTAAGTACAGACCAACCACCATCGAAAGGCACTTCAGTGTCATTGGCAAGAGGGCGTTGTACAACGTTTTTTCTATGCGAAAATGTCAAAATAGCAGTAGTTCCGACTTTTACCACGTGCCAAACGTAACCGTAACCGTGATCGTACGTTTATGTTGATTGACGTGATACGATAAGATAAGATATTCGACACTTAACATGGTAGAAGTGGTGCCTATCACGGGACTTTTTTGGTGGCGCGAACTTTGCTTTTGCGCGAAGTATTAATAGGGTACTACACTAGACTTTCTCATCTAGTGCTAATAACTAAAACAACATTGCCTACGAGTATTTATAAAGGTAGATAAGTACCTGGTTTCTGCATGCTGTTGCAAATTTTCAAAACGTGCTCTATTGTAGATTGCGGTATGTTGCCGTCGAATACTACGAGTGGTGCCTGCTTTAACACCTTCATGTGTTTATCTACCTGCAGGCAAGTAAAAAAAAAATATACCACCTCTTTGAAATGGCTATAGTCCATTCAGAATTTGAAGGTAAATAGGACAGTTCAAACGTTACGTATCATGCATCCATCTTTCTACAAATAAAAATATTAAGTTGTAAAAATCATTAACTTTCTGGTGTTCTTATTCTTCCAAAATACTTGCTAAACTTTTTCTATTAATCTGATCAAGAACTTAAAAGAGTTATTACCAATAAAATTTGTAAAAAATATCTTTTGAATTGCATAATGCACTAAACGAAATTATTGCTCATAGGGATTGACACAAACAATCGCAATAAATCAGTAATCGGTATGGCGATCATCTTACCATCGAATCACCATTATTGTCTCGTGCAAAATATGTCCGCATAGATTGCATTAGGGACCAACTAGTAATTTCTTTTGGCGACGAAGGTAGTTCCGACACGTCAAGCGAGTGTTGTTATTTTTCAGATGAATAAAATACATATGATTTAATTAAAAAGGTGATTTATTGCGTGTGTACCACTAAGAATATTTACACATTGTATCCATATACAGACAGTTCAAATTCATAGATAAAATGTAGATTAAAATTAAAAATCAAACAAATAAAACGTCGATTACATTTCTAAAGAAAATATTCTCCATTCTTAAAAGGAGCGTATCACTTTTAATGTCAAAATAGAACTGTCCTATTCGCCTTCACATACTGAATGGACTATAGCATGAACTTTTCGAAGAATCGTAGCGTATGCGTATCGTAAGCAATTTGTATGAAAACTGAAGAGCTCCCTCTATCGTACGTAAGCAAACTATCTTCTCTCTCATTTGGAATTAAAAGGTGACAAAGTATTCCGTGGGCATGCTACGAATTCCTTGAATGTTAGTACTAGCCCCTGTGTTATGGAGCTGATCCAGTGACGTAAGGGACTACGCTACGTCAAAAGGCTGAACGCACAAGGCGTAAGAGTGGTTTTCTTGTTATGCGGATTTTGGCCCGCCACGTCCGGACTAGGCGTAAAGCTTTTTCTCACGCAAGCTAATCCGCACGCGGGCGGAAATAGAGGAATCCGCGCGTCAATGTCTCCATACCTATGCAGACATAGGTCTGAATAAACAAAAGCTTCTTAATTTATAAGACACACACTTTGACTGCACTGGTGTTGCGATCACTTGTCTGCCACCTTGAGCGATGGTAGCTCAGTAACGCGCCTTCCAACGGCCTTCCATATCGTTGAATTGTATCGTTTTTATTAACACTGCTTTTGTGTGTCTAGTGAGTTGTCACGGTCAACTTGCTTGGACTTTAATAGAGTCTTAAAACCCGCGATTGTATTAAAAGTGGTATCGGAAGAATCCGTAGGTCGATAAAACGTAAAACACCGGCGTTTTATTACATGACTATGACTTAGGCTGACTTCGCCCACCCACTTATTCTCAATAAGTTACTTGACATTGGCAAGATATCGTAAAGTAGAGCCATATTATAAAAAAAGGTGCGAATTGACTGAAGAAATTCGATGGTTTTGTATATTTTGATGACGAAATACTGCACGTGCAAAACGGTACCGTAGTCATATAGCCGGCGCAGCTAACTGACTTAATCAGCCGTTCAATCAACAGCTTAGCTGGTAATATCATTCAAGGCGTTAGTCGAATGGCACCGTTAAATCAAATGGCGAGGCCGTTAATTGAATGGCTGATTAAGCATTTTCGCTGGGAAAATGCGCTATAGAGGACCTTCTAGATACTTACTAAGTCAGGAGTGATGAGATCATGTACTCTCATGTCTCCTAAGCCCATCAAGCACTCTCCTTTGGCGTCCAACACTGCAGCATAGGTGGCTGTTCGCGCTTCCTTGACAACGCACCCTGTAACAAACCCAAGTCCCATTAATACTGGTACCTAATGTGCCTTCCAGTGGAAAGTGAGAACCCACTATTCATTCTATGAACTTTCGCAGGTGCATTAGGCGTCAGGCAGTTTGAAAACTCCACTCCACCTATTCCTTATTGAAGGTCATTATGTAGGTAGCTTATTATCGGAAACTGGCGCCCAACGTGGCACAATATTAGACATAGACATCATTATAATAACATAGATAGGTAGGTATAGTTACGTTGGTCATCAACCTTTTTTGGTCGTGGGCCAATATCAATATAACACAGTCACGGTTTCATGAAAGAGCAGGCGATTTTCTTACGAAAAAGATTCTGTGTTAATATTTTATAAAAGTTGTTTTTATACCTATTGTCAGCCGCTTTCTTTGTTTCATTGTGTCTTAGAATAATGCTTTCGGTATTTACCTACCTAGCTTTTATTTTATAAAACTACGTAAATATCAACCATTCCTGTTGTCTCTTTCTCATTTTGTTGAACTGTTCTTTCCGTGGCGATGTTATATAACATAACTATACAGTTTTGCATTGTTACTCTATCTAAATATACAAACTAAACCATATGCTACTTTTTGAATAATATTCATGAAAGAAAAAGGGAAAAGCATTTCAGATATGTCTGATAGGTAACAGCACCTTATTATAAATCGCTATCTAAAGTGTTTACCATACTAAAGCTCATGTCATCTCGTTCTAAAACTCAATACCTATTAAACACTGGGCACGAATTTTGTTCCGGGACTATCCTTAGTTCGCGATTTGTAATAAGGGGGCAGATGTCTAATAGATTTAAATGTAGGTAAATAACTATGTACAAGATGTAAACATGCTCGTACCATTCAATGAGTGAGAATAATAGATAATATGCTGAAAAATTACATGTCAATTATTTTCGAAACATTTAACTAACTACGCGTGAGCGTGGAAGCACATAGATACGTCTTCCCACAGAGGGTCATATTTACTTCGATGTGGCCGAAGTATGTCGCCACCGGGCAGAAACCTCAAGACCTTCAGCTTTCTAAACCTTACCGTCTAGCAGGAGCCCCGGTGCGACGTCAGCCAGGTATTTTCCGTCGGCGTCGTCGCCCAGCGCGGTGAGCAGGCGCACCCCGCCGCCGCGCAGCCGCCATAGCGCCTCCGCCATGTTGCGTCCTACGCCGCCCGCGCATTGTTCTACCATGCACGGGTGGGTGCTGCCATCTAGCTGAAGAAATAAAAGATATTGTTTTTCTCATACTCATATTATACATTTGTTATCAATGTGTTATCAATGTATACCTATGTACTGCTAATAAAATGTACGTTACCTATTAATTTTGTTTCAATAATTTTATTGTGGTAAGCTCATGAATTTTACTACGTCGATCTGTATGCCAATGAACTAGGAAACACGCGCAATGAACTTATAATAGACAACCAGATATTTAGGAAACGGATTTAGATTAGAAATCAAATAGCGGAAGATAGGTGACTAGTCTCTACCACGTGGACCGCATAAATTCATGGACTAGAACACGCGCTCTTTGTGTAAGCTGATTGAGTCTCAGTGACAATTATTATTTTCAAATAGATTTTGATGTTCTTTAGAGAGATTTTAATGAAATAGGTACTTAGACTGTTTTTTGAAGAAAAACCTAACATTGTAATATCACCTTTTTCATAGTAATTAAATTAGATTAACTTTTGAATGGAAAATAAACATCTAATTTTAGATTTAAAATATAGCCTAGGTACGCAATTTTTACAGTAACCTACTTCTGCAAAATAGTATACTCGCAAGAACCACATTGATGTATTTATATTTCCATAAAGTATGAATAAACACGGTCGTTAAGTATATTTTATGAAACTTGTTCTTTTTTAAGTATACACGCCACGACTTGAAACAATTTCCCCCCATGTGACCTAAATAGCAGCGAGTACTGGCACCCTCCACATTCCTAAATTCTTACCTGCTTCTAGTGTATTATAAAAACAATCTGCATCATACATATTCTTAGCTTGCAAGTACTGCAAATGGCGTACGAGTGCTCGGTTGAAATTTTATTTTTTCAATCTTTACGGATTAAGTAATTGGTACTTTATATAATTATTTATTTAGTAGTTACATAAATCATTCTAATTTATTCTTTAATTCCCTAAAACTATCTATAAAATAAGGTGCTTTTTTCATAACTTTTCTTAACTTTATTTTTTACCCGTTAGATATTTATTATCACTGGTGTGTCGCGGGTATCCATGGGCGGCGGCATCCGCTTACCATCAGGTGATCTATCTGCTCGTCTGCCGCTTATGGGATAAAAAACAACCTGCATACTGCTACCTAATAAAATCTGATTACTCTATAAAAAGGTAATCACTGAGTGAACTGATTCATCTCCTAGTTTTGAACGCTTAGGGTTGGATTTCTTTTTCCAAATTTATATGGGGCTAACTTCGGCATCCTATCCTTTCCAATTAAAAAAATAATTATCCAAATCGTCATATTCAGTAAAAAGTCCAAAGATAATATAAAAAGAATACATGTCTAATTCAGAACCTCGTCCGTTTTTTGTCGGTGAGTAAATGCGCCAGAACTAAATAAATAAAATTAAATACGATTATGCTACGATTAGTACGACCGTGCTACGGCGTAGCTACGAGTACTAACTCGTAGAATATTTGCATTATATTTCCTGATTTCGTTTTAGTATTGCTGCTTTTAAAGAGTTAAGTTCACTCTGATTTCTAGTTTAAGCATAATTTGATAAAGTAACTTAGCTCTTAAGTTATGATAAGTAGGGGTAATAGTTTTACTTAATCAGTGAGTTAATGTGCCCGTGGTTCGTGCTACTCACGAGCGGTGTGTCTGTAACTATGTTAGCTAGGTTGGTTTATTTAGAGCAGTGGTTCTTTTTGAAGCCTTAGTAGACCTACTAGTAGCTACTATAATACCTACTATAATAATATAAAAATAATTTGATTTTTTGGGGATGTCTGCCTAGAAAAACAAGTCTAACATGGAAATTGAATGGTGTTTGAGGATTCTCTATCGATCCTATTTTACTATCTACCCATATCAGTACTTAATTACAATTTTCTTATTGTACCTATTTTTTTTATGTGATTGGTGGCAGACGAGCAGACGGATCGCCTGATGGTAAGCGATTGCCACCGCCCATAGACAGCCGCGACACCAGTGGAGTCACAAGTGCGCTGCCAATCTTTATACCTGCCTTTCCCCTGGTTTGGGCCTTCGATACCCTCACTCACACAGCGAAACACAGCACAGTGCTGTTTCACACCGGTTTTGTGTGAGGCCGTGGTATTACTCTAATCGAGCCGGCCCATTCAATTCATTTATATTGGGCATAATGTGTGACACAAAGGAATCCTTACTTGTTCAGCAGGGGATATCCTATTTGATAAAATCATACTGAAGCCGTTAAAATCATGATATAGTTTTACAGAGTCAATACTTTTAAAATGTTGTCAGACTGTTTCCGTGTTACAATTCCCGCTTTTGTAGTTTTGTTATACTGGTAGAGTATGAGAATAAGGAGAGTTTTCCGTGCACCACAATTCGAGCAGATGGGTATGGCGAGGTACAATGGCGGTCAGTAAGATTTGTACGAGTATACTCGTAAGTTAAATAAGTAAGGTGCATATTTGTGTGCGCTTGTGGTTCTAAGAGTTGCACCGGCAAGTGGGGTGGGGTGGGTAACAGTTCTGAGTAGTGAGTGAATGCGCCGGCGGTTCGTGCATCGCGCCCGCTCGCGATCGCCCCGCGCGATCATATCGCCCCGCGCACGCGATCGCTGCCACAATCAGATGCTTGGCAGTGAGACTTAGGGAGTTGCCACACAAGCGGATTGCTGGCGTTTTCTAAGGCATCGTTCAGACCTAACGTATTGTTGGCCGCTGACTGTGAGCGCGCGTTACGCAGTTTATTAATTTTCCATATATATTGAACTTGTCGTTCACACCGAACTGACTATACATTATTACGTCGTCCGTTGTCGTTGACTCTCAGTGGCCGATTATTTTACTACGCGTCTATGCGCGACGGATGCGGATTGGCTACGCGGACGCAGTTGCCGAATAGCGCGCCGCGTACGCTATAGCGTATTAGCGTACTGTCGGCTTGGTGAGAACGCGTACTACAAATTGAGTCGACGTTCACACTGAGGCAGACAGTGGGAATACTCACAGTCAGCGACGGACAATACGTTTGGTGTGAACGATTCCTAAGTCTGAACGCCATTGTTTTTTTGTGGCGGCCACGCAGAAAAATTCCGGCGAATCCGTTGCGCATCCGCGGTGTGAACGCTGCGCAGCCGGGACGTGTTCGCTGCGTCGTCGCTCCGCTTTGAAAACGCTCGCAATCCGCCAGTGTGACAACTCTCACCTCATCTTCACTTGACATCAGGTGGAAAATGCGTCAAATGCTTGACTGTCGTAACATAAAAAGATATATATATTTTTTAATATTTTACAACATTACATACATTGATCCGACTCCAAGATAGGTAGCTCAAGCACCTGTGTTACGAATATCAGAACCCACAGCAGAATTACAAATATATACATATTATGGCCACGCCAAAGGTCGTGGGTTCGATCCCCACCCTAGGACAAACATTCGTGCGATGAACACTTGTGTTTGTTTAGTGTCTGGGTGTAATATATGTATTTAAGTATATATTTGTGTTCCTCTGTTGCCTGATATCTGTAACACAAGTGCTTAAGCTACTTAGTACGGAATCAGGTCAACGTATGAGATGTTGTTAGAATTAAAATAAAACAAAAAAACTTTACACTTAGCCGTGTGGTCCCCGGCAGAGTAGAATAGGCCACCCTCACTCTTACAGAGGTGTCGTAAAAGGCGACTAAGGTAAATCTGCTGGCATGATCATCAGCACCCAGAGAAGGAAAACTCTGCATTTATATCAAAACCCTCGCCAACCCGTCTGCCAAGCGTGGTGAGTATGGCAATTACCCCTCATGTGATTGAGGGAGGCCCGTGCCCCAGCAGTGGGGACTTAAATGGGCTGACGATGACTTTACACTTTATAACATAGCACCCAGACCAATACAATCAGACATGTTTATACTCTGCGGGGATCGAACCCGCAACCCTTGCATCATAGGCAGCACTCACTACCACTGATCCAAACAGGTCAAATTTACATTTAGAATTCAAATATGACGTGCTAATCGTAAGTTGACATTCCAAAAAAAGCGGATTTGTAATCTGCAGGAGTATTTCCCGACGTCTATGACTCAGGGACCTTCAAGAGAAGAGTGTACTCTTTTTTGAAATGGCCGGCAACTGATTTCGCGGATGTTCATGGGCGGCGTTGATTACTTTCCAAGAGGTGACTAGATGGTCCGCCTCTAGCATAAAAAAAGTACTTTTAAAAAAAAAGCAATCGGGAATTAGTTACGAGCTAAGATGAAGAGAGAGACATGTGTAATGTAGGCCTAACCTAACATAACGATATAGGCAGCACTCACTACCACTTATCCAAACAGGTCAAATTTACATTTAGAATTCAAATATGACGTGCTAATCGTAAGTTGACATTCCAAAAAAAGCGGTTATGGTGATTTTTGGAAGTCGAACTCAGATGACATCTTTTGTAATCTGCAGGAGTATTTCCCGACGTCTATGACTTAGGGACCTTCAAGAGAAGAGTGTACTCTTTTTTGAAATGGCCGGCAACTGATTTCGCGGATGTTCATGGGCGGCGTTGATTACTTTCCAAGAGGTGACTAGATTGCTCGTTTGTCCGCCTCTAGCATAAAAAAGTACTTTCAAAAAAGACGCAATCGGGAATTAGGTACGAGCTAAGATGAAGAGAGAGACATCTTTAATGTAGGCCTAACCTAACATAACGATATAAGTTGTGATGAAAACGTCATCTGTCGGAAACTTCGCTACTGTTTTTTCGCTACACTGTGCTTGCAACACCGACACGATGCATTATGCGATGCACTTATTTTGCACCAACAATAAATACTGGCCGGTTAAATAGGTCTTACAACGTGTGTTCTGTGAAAGGTTCTCTGCAATTATTCCTTTTTGAAATTAAAATAATTCCTTTGGACATGCAACTGATTTTGATGATAAATACATAATTATAGGCCAGTAACCGTTAGGTTGCAATAAATTGCAAAGTTCTGGTTATTTAATTTGTTGTTAAGTAGTATAGATACAAATAGTGTACTTAACCAATTTTCCAACCTTGAAAGACCTTTTTTTTTGTTGACGAGTGGAAATGCCGCCTGCCCGATTTGCAATGGTGGTAGGCGCCGTCTTATGAATACCTGTCCGCTGGGAGATGAACAGGTATTGTGGGGCTCTCCTCTGGGTTGGGTATATGCTAATCAGAAACCGTCCGGAGGCATACCCACTAAAACCACCCCGACTTTTCTCGGCTTATCCAGGCTCCGGGGCAGGACATGGGCTCGACAGACGAACCCTGGCACCGCGTCCTGCCCCACGGATTAGCGAGGCTAGCCAGTACGGCCTCTCCCATAGCTCCGAGGTTTAACACCTCCCGAAGAGCACCTACGCCGCTGAAATGCGACGCGAGCGCTTTCAAAAGGTTCCCCGCAGGACTCTCTCGCAGACCCATACCCTGCTGGCTGCAGGGCAGAGAGAGGAAGGAGAATCCGCAGGCACCCAAATAAAGCCCCGAAACCCGTCCGCACGAGCAGCTCCGCTGGATGCAGAGCCTGTCAACGGCCGGGGAAAACGGGGGTTGGCAGTCGTTGCCGCATCCCACTGGCTGTGGGACACAGCGCGGACCAGCACAGGGGGGTCCCCCACACGCAGGTGGGGGCAGCGCTCTCCCGTGAGGGAGGCGCACCTCAGTGGGCGGGAAGTTCGACATCAAAGTGTCTCACATGGGCACCGCAATAGCGAGGCACATGAGTAGACAAGCCATAAAACTTCCCTACCCATGTGCTGGTGTGGACCGATAGCGAAACCGGACACGCACTCCCAGGCCAGCGTAACAAAACGAGCTAACAGGCTAGGAAAGCAAAGGTGCCATTCATCTGCCTGGCCATACCCAAAGGCACCGAGACCCGGTATTATTGTTTAACAAGTGTTAGGGGGCATCCCTAACCCTTGGGTCATCCTCAGACCCCATCCTGTACCACGATAACACCGTGTGTCATTCAGGTCATCCAGCCCTCGGAGAGACGAGATTGCCCTGTAGCGAGGGACGAAAGCGCCCGGTCTACTCGACGCCGCAACGGTGCGCGCCAAGCGTTTGAACACCAAGCAACCTCTCGCACGCCAGGGCTGGTCCTCCAGCTGTACCTCTGTCGGCCGTCAGGTAGCAATCCACAGCAGAAATTATTATTCGCTGTTGCCCGGGGATAACCGTGCCTCGCGGTAACCGTTTCTGCCTGAAACCGCAGCTGGAATCAGAGCAGAACTGATTACCAGCAGGGCCGCTCGAGGAGGTCGATGCACCTGAATCCCCAACCTTGAAAAGACCTTTTTTTTTTTGTTGACCCAGGAGAAATGCGTTACGCATACCCATCCGTCTCTAAACGGATGGGTTATGTCGGACTCTCCTCTGGCGACGGCTTCTCATAACGAGAAGCCGGCCAGAGGCATACCGACTAAAACTCTTGGGACTCTCCCTCATCTGTCCATGGGTGGGCGGGTGACATGGGGCCAAAGCTCGGAGCCTTTCACCACGTCACCCCCCGGACAAGGACGCCCGCCTATAGGGCGGGCACGGCGCTTCTCCCCCCGGGGTCGGGGCGGGGTATGGGGACAGCCGAGAGAGTCGTGCCGTCCCCACCAGGCGTAGGAGGAGGTCCGTGCAATGCCGGTGGTGGGGTTACAGCCCCACGCACCAGCGGACCTGCTCCACGCAGGGGAAGGAGACGCAAGTATTGGCGTCGTCTCCTCCCTCTACGTGCCTAGCAGCATTGCGGGGGCGAGAGAGGGTCAGCCTCTCGCTCGCGCTCCGCCGCCTCCTTCGCCTCCATCACATGCTCGCAATATGCGGCAAAGGCCTTCCAGGCATCCTCACTCGCTAATATAGCTCTCGCTTTATTAGAGAGTGAGAGGTCCTGGCAGACCTTTGCCACCAAAGCGTGGCGAGCCTGTGCCCACGGCGCACACACCGCCAAGGTCACCGCATGTGTGGCACGAAGGCGTCTCCTCCCTGCCGATTTTGTGCAGGTAATAACCGAAGCAGCCATGCCCGGTCATTACCTGCACCAACCGGAAGGAAAACTTGAAAAGACCTGTGCTAACTTTTTGGTGCTCGAACAACCTCAAAAAGATGTATACAATCCGTGCCAAAATTCCATTTTGTCACGGAAATTTTGCCAAGTAATATTGTCTTGTAATTCTGTCTTTCTGTACAGAACGTCCTATTACAAAATAAACATTTGCAATACAATTTAACTAGATATTTACCTACGTTACAATTTAAAAAATATTATGAATTGATATCTTTTGATTGTCCAGTGTTGTTTCTTCTTCTTCTCTCAGTTCTGAAGGTTGGCCGTCAGCTTTCCAAAATCCTCGCTGTTCGTTGCGAGAAGAATCAGCCGTTCCACAGATGCGATGCCAGTCCACTCCCTTATATTACGCAGCCAACACACGCAGCCACCACTTTTTCCTTCTAGCAACGTGTCACCTTCCCTCTATTTTACCTATCATGATGAGTTGAAGCAACCTGTACCTCTCATGCCTAAGTACGTGACCCTTTTTTTTTTTGACGCTGGGGAATGCCTTCTTATGCATACCCTCTTGCCGGGGGGCAGGCGGGTTATGTCGGGCTCTCCTCTGGAGGGGGCTTCTCCTAGCGAGAAGCCGGCCAGTAAGTACGTGACCTAGGTATTCGATTTTCGGCTTTTTGATGGCATTCACAAAGTTACGGGTTAGTGTGGTTTAGAAAATTGCAATATGTCCGGCCGATGCCCAAATGCATCTTGAAGTCCACCCCCCAGAATTCAGGTGCTGTTCAATGCTACACATCCAGTACCACAGCGAGGACAGCGGCTGTTCTCCTCGGTGCATATGAGGCTCAGCTCTCGTCACTCTCCTGCAACGGCCACGCTCACGTACTCCAAGAGTCAGTTCAGTTGCTATGTTTTAATACAAACAAGGAGTACCTTGGAACCACACGCAAGCGTTTGTCATTCCACCCTCATTATCTCGATAGATGACGGTCTATTAGGGATAGGGACCTTCAAAAGAAGAGCATAATATTTTTTAAAAAAGGCAGCATGTCAGCGATTTCGAAGATGTGCATGGGTGGCGTTTATAACTTTCCATGAGGTGACCCGCTTGCTCGTTTGTCGCCTCTCGTATAAAAAAATATGATCGCTCTGTGGTACAGGCACAGGGCAAAGTCTAGGCATTGTCTAGATTAAGGTACTTTTCAATACTCATGATGAAGTAAAACCCTAAAATTAAAGTGGTTTTTTTTTTATAAATTTATGATCTATTATCTAAATCAATAAGGAAGGATCTTCGAAATGTTTGTATATTATATAAATAAATTAATAATATATTCATCCCAATCCCATAAATTTCGAACGACTGTACCAATTGAATGAGTCTTGATTTTATGTATTTGTTCTTGTTTGGAGAAGGTTTGTATAATATAAAAAATAAAAAAAGAGACACTACAGCAGGTAACACCGCAGGGCGCAGCTAGACTATATATATAAAAGGAGAACCTGAGTGACTACGTGATTAAGTGACTAGGAATGCACCCACAGCACAAACGAATGACCCTTGAAACTTGAAATTTGGGAAGGGGGTTCCTTTAATAGTGAATGTGAGCACTAAGAAGAGATTTTTGAAAATTCGACCCTTAAGGGGGTAAAAAGGGGGTTAAAGTTTGTGTAAAAGTCCGCCATCTTTTATTTTAGAAATGTGAAAATTTGTATTCAGCCAAGTAATTTGAAATAAAAAGTAACCCATTTAACGTTTTTGAAAATCACCCTTAAAGGGGGTAAAATATGGACGAAAAGCTATCTTAAAGTAAAAATCTTGAAAATCGCTATACGTTCTCCTTACTTTTACCAAGAACAAGTTATTTTTACATTTTTTTAAATTCAACCCTTAAGGGAGTAAAACGGGGTTTGAAGTTTTGTGGAAGTCCGTCATCCTTGATGTTAGGAAAGTGAAAAATTGTATATACCTATACGTATAATTAAAATAAAAAGTAATTCACTTAAACGTAAATCACCCTTTGAGCGATTAAATTAGGGGATGAAATTCAGTATGGAGGATTGGACAGTTTAAACTTAGAATCTTTATATTGATGTTTGGGCACCGGATTTGAATAGAAAAGTGACTTTTGAATTTTCAATCTCTAAGGTGTAGTTCCGCGGGATTGAAGTTTGAATGAAGACTTTTGTAATAAAAACTAAAACTGCGTGAGTAACGTCGCGGGCGCAGTCTAGTAAAAAATAAATTAATATTTGGAAATTGGGTTTTAAGTGAACTCAAAGATAATTATCATATCATTGATCAGCTGGAATGATGTCACCAAAGCATTAATTTGTAATTTGACGCTGAAATTAGGCTGTGTGCACCGGTCTGACGCACTCGTCAATAACGACGCCGCAAATAGCCCGCTGGGAAAACGACACCGTATTAAGCCTCGGTATCTAACGGTGTGACCGGTGAATGTTGTGAATAAACGGGTAACTCTTGATTCCGGAATCCTGACTAAAATAGGCAAATACAGCGTGGGCGGGATGTGCGGGCTCTTGGGGGCTGAGAATAAGGTTCAATCTGGAGCCAACAGTTATTTAAAAAAATATTACACAAAATGTTTATACAATAGGCGAACTTAATGCCAAGATGCATCTTAATGGCAAGAGAAAGAGTTAATTCTATAAGTAACTTTATATTATTTTAAAACTACGCATTGGAATTTTACGGGTGTAAGTAAGTAGATAGACCGAATGGTCAGACAGAACCCTGAACTACGCAAACCTCATTCACGTTTACCCGTATATTCTTTGTTTATTTAAAAGCTATGCAGGGCGTCCCCTGAGACGTACCTTAAATTCTTAAGTTAGCATTTTGTACCTTTATTTTATAAAAGGAAAAAAAACTGCATTCAAAGTTTTTTCTTGTATTGCACGAAAATCGAACTAAAAAAAAATAAAAATATGGCATTTTTATTCTACATACTAATCGATAGTCCATACACAACACATACTCGTCTTACACTTGTCTGTTGTGAAAGCTTCCGAATATCTGAGATTTAATTCTTTAGATTCTTCATCTTGAAAAAAATTGCCGGAAGACCGGCGTGAAGCAGCGCTTGCGCTGTGTTTCGCCGTGTGAGTGAGACTACCGGAGGCCCAAGGGGGGGAAGGGGAAAAGGTTGGCAGCGCACTTGTGACTCCACTGGTGTTGCGGGTGTCCATGGGCAGCGGAATTGCTTGCAGGTGATCCGTCTGCTCGTCTGCCGCCTCTCATATAAAAAAAAATATATATATGAAAAATGACTATTTTATTCCATGGCATCACATTCAGTGGTGAAAACAAATTGTATCAAAGGAATATTAGGTCTTACACTTGTCTTTCATATAATATATCCACAGCACTCAAAGTAGTTGTATGCTAAATATTCGGTACTAAGGCTAGCTTTCACGACAGACGATTGCAAGACCTAAGGTTTCTTAGAATTTTTATATCGTTAGTAATGACTATATTGATTTGCAGAATAAAAAAGTCAATTTTTCCCGTGCAATACAATCACAATCCAAAAAACTGTGAATTAAGTTTTTGTCTTTTAGAAAATAAACTGATATTTTCTTAAGTAAAATGTTAGTAGTAATGTTATCTTCGTATAAATACTACTAGCCGTGTGGTCCCCGGCAGAGTAGAATAGGCCACCCTCACTCTTCCCGAGGTGTCGTAAAAGGCGACTAAGGTAAAGCTGCTGGCATGATCATCAGCACCCAGAGAAGGAAAACTCTGCATTTATACCAAAACCCTCGCCAACCCGTCTGCCAAGCGTGGTGAGTATGGCAATTACCCCTCATGTGATTGAGGGAGGCCCGTGCCCCAGCAGTGGGGACTTAAATGGGCTGACGATGAGTATAAATACTAAGGTACTTTCCCTTCATGTCCCATAGTCGTGGGACGCCTGTATAGTGACTACACATAAGGGTGAGCTTAAACTTAAAAAATATGATTTAGTTACTCTCCCATAATAATTTCAAGTCATTGTATATTTAGCAGTGTTTCGAGGAAAGTAATTTCCATAAGGTTACAAAGAACCGAACTTGTAATTGATCCTGTCCAGCGTGGTCACTTAACCACTGCGTTATCGAGACTGTAATTAGATTTTAATTATTCCCAGAGTCGAAGTTTAAAAGGGTTTCTTAATTACCATTTTAACATACTTTAGGGCAATAAAAAGGATTTGAACTTTTTGGTATAAAAGCTGTGATGCTACGAGTACATACATCAATCAGTGGAGTTCTACTTCATTGCTACGAGTCTCTGGTATGTTGCTACGACACTGCATAGTGCTACGAAATTCGTAGTAAATTTCATAATGTAATTCCATTTTTTTTGAGATATTCATCTTGAAGACTTTTATTTCTAAAATAAATAAGTGTCCAATAAAGCTTATTATGAAATTAATTATTGGGTATTTCTAGAAACTTTACTTGTACACCGTAACATTCACGAAATTTATTATTAAGTAGCAAGGTCATAGCAGCAATTCCAATTGCCTTCGGGGTGTAATCTCGTAGGGGGTGACAGAGACTCGAATTAGGAAAGACATTTTTTGTTGAGTCTTACAACATATGTTTGCCTTAAAATATGTGAGCAAAAATAAGTTAAGTATTTATGTGCAATAAAAAACGAAATCGAACTTTTACCGTGGAATGCTTGATTTGCGGTTGACCTTTCTCAATCTTACCGTATATTTTCTCCTGGGAAGACATCGGAAACTAACGTTCGGGTCGCACCGTAAAGACGTCAACGGACCGCAGGAGAGGTAGCTGCGCGAACGTTTTATATGTATTATCGTCAATATTTTGCAGTAAACAAGTGAATTTTTATAAATGGTTTTGCAATGTGGGAGGGCGCTGGGAAGGCGACGGTATCGAGCGTGGGCGCGCCGCCCTAGCGAGCGAAGCCCTTCAGTCGAGTCTGCGGGGAGGCACGGCGCGCACGCCCCAGTCCAGTCCAGCCCCGCGAGCCCGGCGCTTCGCCAGTCCACGTGAGCAGTGCGCGTGACGCCGGCGCGCTGCAGCGTCTAACCTCACACGCACCCACACGATCTGATTCATACTGTGATAATTTATAACATGATATGTGACAGCAGACAAGTGTTTATCGAATAGCTTGGGCGGCGGCGACTTGTCTACGTCATGCTATGGGGTATGTACATTTTTCTTACAAGTTGCTCTAGCAATGTAGCAGTTATTTTAAATTATATTCTGTAATTGACAACTTTAGCTTCATTTACTTACTAACGTTTTTCTTAAAAGATATTTGTGGATTCGTCTTTAAAAGGTTCGTGGTGTCTTCGTAATGCTAATTAATTAACTAAGAAGGTAGCAGGTATTAAAAGCAGTTCTTAATTAAGACGGGATTAAGATATTTACATTGAAAGAGTTTCATAATATGCACCGGTCGCTTATTGAATCCATCAACGCTTTTTGAGTTCGATACGATGGTAAGACCTGAATATTTCGCAGATAAATTAAATTGTATAAATTACTGGTTTATGGATATTTAAAGTAACTTAAATTTGTCTTATAGGCTATTAATCTTGATTTCGTATTGTAAGGAGGCTTAGCTGACCGTTACATTATTAATTATCACTTCTACCACAGTCATTGATAGCCACAATCGATAAAGTCATAGTGATACATACGTAATAAATACGTCAATAATTAGTTTTCCGACGTCAGTCATTTTATCAATGCGTAGGAGCTAGACAATTGAACTATTAATAACTGGTATAAAAAAGCTCAGTATTGCTCCTAATCATTGCAGTTTAGTTCAGTTTTTATTCCAAAATTAAGCGACCTGTCCCGGCTTCGCACGGGTGCGATATTATACATATAAACCTTCTTTGTGAATGACTCTATCAATAAAAAAACCCGCATCAAATCAGCTGCGTAGTTTTAAAGATTTAAGCATACATAGGGACAGACAGCGAAATGTTTTATACTATGTAGTGATACTCTATTAATAACTGGAGCCCAATTCTCGTGCTCGTGATATTCATACGACATATATCACTAAAACACAGTTTTTTTGTATGGTTTTCATGTGACATCCGCCAAGTTTTCAAAATATCACCACGAGAATTGGGCTCCTGGTATAAGAGCCCAGTATTGTTCATAATCATTGTAGTATTTTGTCGGTATTTATTCCAAAACGAAGCAATTACTTCGCCACGTCAAAATGTTTCCATATCTAACTAAATAAATATTTTGAAATAAAGTTAGGCATATTGAGAATTAAGGGGTAAAATATAATACATGCAAATCTGGATATTAGGTAGAAAAAAAATACGGAAGCAGTTTAAGTGATGCTCGAAGCAACATATCGGGTAGAAAACATTTAACAAATTATTTTTTTATATCCGATCTACATAAAGCCTAAACGGATGCATCCATGTTGGCGAATCAAATCTTTCATTCTCCATTTATATACAAGGTTATATGAAAATTGTATCTGATAATCATTTCTGATGGCATTGAATGATTTTCTCAGAGAGAAAAAAGAAGGGTCGAAGTATAAAATATCCTTATTACTTTTTTGAACATACTGGCTAGTCTTTTGATCGAAAATTGTTAATTGTACGATAGGAAAAAAACAAATTTTACTGTCAGACAGTAAAATATGTTTTTTCTTGTGCTAGTTATACAGTATCTAAAAGGAATAATATTATATGTGTTAACAAAATAAGAAAACTTGAAATTTCAATATTGTCTTAATAATACATATAAAATCAAATTGTGTGTCTAATTTTACATAATGTCCTTTGAATGATATTTTGGCTACGTATGCCACGTAGCCAAAATATCAATAAGGGTTAAGTTCTCTAACCTTTTTGTGTAATGAAGAGTATCTATCTACGTGGCCAATCTCAACGATTAGCCAATAGCAGGTATTTTGGTGCACAAACAAGTGTGTTCGCAAACACAAGTGCACTCTCTTAAGTGAAAGGAACATCAAGGTGATAAGGCAGGAGAAGGATCAGACGTGGAACCTCGGCTAGGAGTGCAGAGGTACAGACTTCTTCCAACTTCCGTATTCCGGGAGTCCGGGCTCACATGTCTATTGATGCACGAATGTACAAGTAAAGTTTTTTTGGCTTTGGTGGGAGCTTAGCAATGTTCCCTCTAGAAACCATTGATAGATTTATAGGTTAACTTTAAAGTGCTTTTGTTCCACCGAGATTTCTTTTCAAACTTTTATGTTATTTATTTATAGACCAGTTTTTATTAAATATGGCTATACATTTTCTGTTTATGAAATCGTAATAATATGTTTTGTAAGGTAAGCTTTATTTGGTCGTCTTTTACGGAAAAATGGAGCCAATTGATTTTTTAAGTAAAGATAGATGAAGGAATGGAGCCTGACACAGGCTACTTTTTGTGACAAACCGAATTCCACGCGAGCGAAGCTGCTAAAAAACACTACTTAGATATTTCAACTCTAGCCATGTGTGTACAGTCATTACCACTAAGAAAGGAAATAGTTTTACTGGTTTTTCATATATAGCAGGTGTTGTCCCAACAGCAGGCACACACAACCACACACTGGGATACTACAATCCTCTAAATCTGAAGTGATATTAAACCCAATGTGTTAGACATTAAGGTGCAAAATCGCAGAGAAAACTTGACATTATTAGACATAAAGGCGTACGAATAAAATAAATAACTCCAAATGTTGTAGGGAAATGCGCCGTTCACCAGTAAATATAATTTCTGCTTCCATTCACTAAATCTTTATTTATAGAGTGAAAGTTATTAAGTTTGAAATAGGGTGTTAGTTTTCGATTGTGTTTATGGAAAGGACAGCCAAAATCCGATAATCTTTTTATAGGTCAATGATATTGCATCTTTTACGAGGGGATTTAATGGATAGTTTATGGAGACGCTGAATTAGATACGGTGGTATTAACTCAAACCTGATATCATTTTTGCCTTATTTTTGTCAACATACGGATGAATATAATTTAAATGTTCAGTCTTTTAATAAAATAAAAGAAAGTCACGTTAGTTACACTATAACGGCTGTACTGATTTCGCTGAAAATTTGTGGGAAGGTAGCTTAGAGCCAGGAGACAGATATAAGAAGATACTTTCATCTTGAGAAATTACAGCTTTTGTGGGATAAACAAAAACGAATGCTGGGAAATCTAATTGCTTATAATACAATCAAGAGTATACCTGAAAGTTTGGAGTAGTTACCTACATAATTCTGTAAATACGCTAAAACCTGATCATATAGGTACATATATGTAACATTAGAACATTTGCATTTGAAAATAATCAATTTACGTCGTTCATTTCTTTTATTCATTTATTTTATTGACTGACCGGATGGCACAATTGGTAGTGACCCTGCCTCTTACGCCAAAGGTCGTGGGTTCGATCCCCACCCTGGACAAACACTCGTGCGATGAATACTTGTGTTTGTTCGGTGTCTGGGTGTAATATATGTATTTAAGTATATATTTGTGTTCCTCTGTTGTCTGATATCTGTAACACAAGTGCTTAAGCTACTTAATGCGGAATCAGGTCAATGTATGAGATGTTGTGAGAATTATTATTATTATTATTATTATAATAAATGTGATGCAAACTTTGCAGTATCTAGGTACCTGTATTATCGAAGTCTTTCAGTGAGTTTTTCACTAATTGGATGCTGATACTCCAGATTTACTTATACAATGCTCATTAAGAGATTTTAGTCCCAGAGGAAAATGATTTGAACATTTTCATCCTCCTACTGATTAGAATAGAACAAAATATATATAGAATTAGAACGAAAGTGAAAATACTTACAAACCGTATAAGTAGTGGTTTAGTCAGAATTCTGATTTCAGTCGGAAGAAGCCCTACGTAATCCTTTTTGGCGAAGTACATAGAGGGTGGACCAGAGGCTTCTATCTCTAAATCCTTCATCTAGTTCGTTTCGTTTGATTTCTAGTCTAAGAGCTTAATTAGTAAGACAATGCAATAATATCAGTCGCTGATTGCGGATGGAAGTAATTATAATTAATTTACAAGTGGCTATAACTTAGACGTCACAAAAGGTCTAAGCCCACTCGCCGAAGAATAGAGCTGGTATATTAAATATTTATGATCGGGACAACAATGGAGAACAAACAGCCCAGGCGAGCTTGTTTCGTACTTGGCTGATATAAACTTAAGTTCGCCCGTGGGGTCGCCGGAACTCAGATCAAAGTGGAGCCACTTTCTGTTCCCCGGAGATTTCTGCTATAGAATAAACATTGCCAGTAGCAAGTATACATTGACGATGGTCAACGTTGGGGTATGGATCACGGCAGGTGGCCAGTAGGCGCGCAGAGGCTCGTTCCCGATATTCAATATACATGCTAGGTAGGTACTATGGTTTTGCCTTACTGGAATACTAGCCGTCATTTTTCGGTCCCAATAAGTTCCAATACACAAACATTCGAGTGGTAGGTGCCGATTTCTGGGACTCTCGCAGCACTCACCTTACCCACTATGTCCCAGAACAAGCGTGGTCCGATCGGTAGGACAAAGGCAGTAGGACACCGTGGCCAGAGGGGAACAAGCTTGCGAAATATCCCATGCACTGTTTTGACAATCTTGAAGTCCTATTTACTAAATGACAGGTTGAACATTATAGTGTCTTTTTAGTTCCTAACCTGGGGTAAAGATTTTAAACAAGTTTTTGTCAGAAATCACAAAGGTAATAATATTATAAATATTAGGAATCATTACTCGAGCTACTATTACAAGGAATCTTGATACTGTGCCCGTAACAATAGTAATTAATATATAGGAACTACCTGAGGTAAACTTCGGGTTCAAATTAATTTAATAATTACTTATGCGTTAGGGAACCCGCAATCTCGCCGTTCAGTTTATTATAGTGTTATTTTCTTATTATTTCTCCTTTGATTTTCATTGATGAATTATTTAGGTAAGATTAATAAAAACAAATTTCAAAATAATCTTGAAATATCTTAATTCATCAATAATAATAAATATTAACCTCACAAAAGTGGACCGCACAAGGATGCTTAAGCTGATATGAAATTGTGTGAGCTCGCTTTGAAACATCCTACTAATTAAGTAATACCGTGGTAATACGTAAACGGTTCTTGTATGTAACAGGATCATTTTCCAATTAAGTCCGGCGGGGGCGGCGAATATCGCAAATGTAGTATGTCCCCGCTTCCCGTTGTCCATAAATTAGAGGCTTAGGCTGTGCCGCTTCTTCTATAAATAAATCATTGCATGGACTCCGGC
Source organism: Marasmia exigua (assembly GCA_019059595.1). NCBI lineage: Eukaryota > Metazoa > Arthropoda > Insecta > Lepidoptera > Crambidae > Marasmia > Marasmia exigua. Next base: position 4,365,663 of record CM032464.1, on the reverse strand, counting down.
CTGCACACTTTTACAATATAAGTATGTACTTACATTGTTTACTCTACTCTTGCGTTCGGTTAGGGTTGTAACTTCTGCGAATACAAGTGAGTTAGTGAAAGATTATAGCGCGCGATTACAGTGCAGTCTTAGTACAGCCCACATCGCCGATCCCCCATGCGTACCCATATCGTATGCCAATAGCCCGGCGCTAACGCACACCCTCCCATCGCCTGTGGCACTGCTGTGTAGATACTACTGGACTAGATACCTATAGTGTATTTTTACCTTGTCCATGACATAGGACAAGGTAAAAATACACTAGCTATTTAATCCGTGTCGTCGAAATTGTCGTATTTCCTAGGTCTCACCTTTGTTTCGAGGTCACCTCCATATCTAAGATCCCATACCTTTTTTTGATTTCGCAGGGGGAATGCCTACCCTACTAAGATGCCGATTTTCTCCTCTACCTGAAGGTTGTCTAGAAATAGTTAATAATGATGATAAGACTGCAATATTTTACTATGATCTGTTGTGGCTTTTGTATCCTTGTTTAATTTTGTTTAAAAATCATCTATCTTTCCATAAACTTTTTTTAAAGAAAACTCTTGTAGGTATTCCTAAATTATGTAAATCTTTACGTTTTGTTTAATCATTTAGTTAGCTCTCAATTAAAAACAAATCGCAAGTATGTGGTTTCTTGTTAGCAACACCTAATTTTGTTTCTAGAATTAGAAACAAGTTTAGTAAACTAGTAAATTAGTTTGGAACGTCTTGTTTGGATGGACTATATCTATAAAGTCTTTAACTATCGTTGGATTTTATCTCTCGAGAACTGGTCGGTCTAAAACTGCGGTCGACTGCAGTTGTTAGTTCGATTTTTGCAGTCTGTGGTCGTAATCTGCTCTGTAGTCTGAATCGGAAGTACCTTAAGGTGACCGGTAGGGCACACTAGCGACTCCAATCGATTTTAATTTTTAGCTACTATACCGCATCTATTTTAACAATTTTGGGGTTACAACCTCTCGGCAAACACTTATACTATTTATTAAACAACCATATATATATATGACAAGCTAAAAAATGGTCCTAAAAACCACTTTATCGATATAAAAAATAAATTACAACTTAATATTACTCTACGATAGTAATATTCTTGAGTTTTAGTTCTTTTGGAAGAGAACGACTTAACCATCATTTGCCAATAAATAAACATTACGTTTAAATATAGGATATACCAAATACCATCGGATATATAACAAAAAATATATAGACACGCGAAAATTTTTATCAGTTCAATGAAGACATTCTACACAGGATATTCTACTTAAAAAGGATTTTGTACATGTATATCGAAAATCAGACGATGATTATTCAATCAATCAATTAAATATAGCATATTATTATTTTCGTGGGTTTTTGCCCCCTCTACCTGAGTACCGCAGACAGTATGCTGCACAAAAACGAATTATCATAAAGTTGAATTATTACACTTCTTCATATAATATGGGTTGTTAAACCCTGGTGGTAGAGGCACAAAATAAATCAACACAGAAGGTAGGCTCTAACTGACATTGATATCGAAGAGTTCGTTGAGCTATGCACTAGGCAGTACTTATGTCGTACCATGTCTCTTTCGCATATGTTCGCGTATAGTGTGCCTCTGTCTGTCAACGTCGAGATCATTGTACGCGCGCATCTACGCAGCTAGCGTTCTGTATCAACCACTGCAGGTACCAATGACGCGGTTTAATAAGGACCACTATCCGGACCAACGCCGACTTGACGCGTCCTCCAAAACAAGGAATCTTTTTTCTTTCGAGTAATCTGGTAATTCAATGTCGTAAGCAAACTTTGACCACTTCGCAACAAAGTGGTGTGCCTCCCGTCGGTTTGGAACGTTTACGACCTCTGGGTTTGATTGTTATTGTTTCTTATAATATCTTTTCGTTAAAAAGTTACGAATTTATAAACGAATATTTATTTACTTTGTTCCGTTTAATCAGCAAAGACCTCATTATACTTCTGTTATAAAATATATTTATTAACCTATAGGTATAGTACTTGATATAGTCGGACAGTGGCGCCATCTCCTTTCCTTCTTTTTACGACTTTGCCTATAAAATACCTAAGTATAAGAAATAAATCCTGATTAGAAGTTCAAACATTTCATCGACCAGAACAGTCAGCCAGGAAATAAAGTAAATGTTATCTTTTGGAATATATTTAAATCCATCAAAAATGTGAAAGTATGTGTGTATATCTGTTTGTTCTTCTTTCACGGCCAATCGGAGCGACGGATTCACGTGATTTTTTGTGTTGAGATAGTTGAAAAGATGGAGAGTAACAAAGACTATTTTTTTCTCTTTCTAACGCGAGCGAAGCCGTAAGCAATACCAGTGATTTTATAAAATGTTTCAAGCTTTATATAGACTTAGTAGAAAAATACTTATTTGGAACCACAATTATCAACAATAATAGAGGAAGAACCTATGTCAGAACCTATTTCAAAAATTCAATTTAAATTTAGTTCTTTTTTTTACTTTTCACATATTTCTTTATCATCATAACTAATCATATTATCCAAATAAAACTAAAAATCCAAGAAATAATAATAAAGAGCACACGCAAATGTAATATATTCGCCAAGATTTCATGCTTTTGGTAGGGGGATAGTAGAGTACCTACTTTAGCAGTTTTTGATATACCTATGTACTTATGATGACAGTCTTTATTGTGGCACACACACAACTGCATTGTACATGTACACGAGACTGTTTATGAATAGTTGACGTTAGCATTCCTAGATAGCACAACGTACCTAAGTAGATACAAAAACCTTGGCCTTAGTAAATATTCGCGGTGTCGCTTTGTGCCCTTGAAAGAAATGAGTCCTTGCCTAATTATTTGGGCTCCGTTATGTGCGGTTTCATTACGTATGTTCGTGACGTCACTCGGCCTTTGTAGCGTTTATGTAAACTATTGAACGTTCTAGTTACTTATGTAAAAATATTAATTATAATACAGGCCTGATAATTAGTATGAAAATCTCTGTTCCTTGAAATGAAGGCTTAAAGTATTTTTAAGTTTTTATTTCAATATTTTTTACTTGCATAATAAATGCAACGTTATTGGAATCCAATTGCATTATCTTTTGGCTCTTTTTGAAGTAATTTGCATTATTTTTTGCTTTTCGTTTGATTCGTAACAGAAGTCTTATTTAATAAAAGTATACATTTTATTAAATAAACAAGAATTCAGCTTCCAATTTCAGCGTTTATAATGTTATTTTTTCAGCGATGCAATGTTTTCCCGTAATTTGATAATGTCACATACATATGTGATTAACCTCTCTGAATTTTCCTTCTACGACGAAAATATCGAGGGGTAACATATAAAATGTGAGTTCAGGGGAATAAAATGCCTGTATAACAAACCAAGGAAGGTAAAAATCCCATTTCTGGCATAATTGACCGATTGTCGAAGGTTATCGCTTCACGGCGAGATAAAATGACAGCAACGACATTTGCTGCGGGAAATGACACTTTCTGCGTACACTATTAAGGTCAGTTTGTTATATTTTTGTCAGCCAGAGCCATTTTTGATATTCAAATCAAATAAAGGGGGTAACTAATGGTAAAATAGTAGGTAAACGTTACAAATTGAGTCTTATTTATTTATTTATTTATTTAATACACATTACAGATTACAATTATACAGAAATACAATATCAATTAAAAGGTTTTGATCCAGATCATAATCCAAAAATATGTGTAGTTTTAAAAACTGTACGAAGAATTAAAGGAAAAATCTATACTATATTTACTATATTCTTATCCAATGTCGATATAAATAAATAAAACTTATCAAAGAAAATAGACAGATTTGGATAGTTTTGCGTGTGGCTGTCAGTACAGTATACTACAAAAAGATGTACATTCCAGTACCTTGTCACAATAAAAATAGGAACTAAAGGAGTTCGCATGTTATAATACTAAAGTGATTATCATATTATTAACCTATGATGTATGCGACAGTGGAGCGATCAATTATTGCAATGACTGTATTGACAGAGTATAGGCGTGCTTTGAGCGAAGCACATGAAATTTGTACATAAATAGGCTGTAGATCGTCTGCCACCTATCACATAAAAAATAAGTTACTGTAAAAAAGTACAGGCCCGCGACGTGGTTCCGTGCGGCCTATGCTTGTATAATAGCACCTAATAGAGAGATGTGTCAAAGTCGACTAAAAATCGTTTAAAGTTGATCTGTCTCCTCATTCATTACACAATTAGCGCAGATTGATAGGGGAAGCAACGGATAAAATCGTAAGATGAAAGTAAAACTACTTTTTCAAGTCGATTTTGCTAATCGATTCGTTTTTACACCCCCCACCCTCTCAATTTAATAAAGAGAGAGAACGAACCATTATATAAAAAATCCTAGTAGAAATCCTGCAAGCATAAACGATGCTTTTTTTATGTGATAACTGGCAGACCAGCAGATGGGTTACCTGATAGTAAGCGATTGCTCCCGCCCATGGACACCCGCCCGGACTGGAGCCCAGATATTTTGAAAACATGGCGGATATCACCTGAAAACCATACAACTCTCACACTCTCTTTGTGCAATGTACTCACTTGTGTAATGTAAATACTTTTGTATGGTATGTATATTGCAACCGGATTGTGTGAGAAAAAATAAATACTTTTTATTTTTATTATTTTATACAAAAAACCTGTGTTTTGGTGATATATGTCGTATGAAAATAAATATCACGAGCACGAGAATTGGGCTCCAGTGGTACAGTGGAGTAACAAGCGCTTTCCTCGGATTGGACCTCCAGTACCCTACTGACTCGGCGAAACACAGCGGAGGTGCTGCATCCACAGAGTACTTTATTTTATAAGGGGCTGTTTTCTGTGAGGCCGTGGTATCCCACGGATAGATTCTGAGAATCATTCCGTTATGAATATTCAGTATCACATTGGCCATGTACGAGTAGGTCGATCAACGCAAAACACCGAAGTGTAGACTGTACCTATCTACATTTACCGCGGAGTTATAGACATGAATAAATAACAGAGGACAGTTTGGCGAATCACCGCTTTGGTGTGGCCGGCAGTAACGTAATTTGCTAGTCGTTGCGTAACCGATGTACGTGCTTTGTTTAACGTCGCCGGTACTAAGCCACAGCGGTGCGGAAATAACAGTAAAGCTGCTAAGAGTACATAAGCATAACAGCTAGTCTTTCATACCTCGCATAGTACAAGTAACTATACAGGTGTATCTGTGAACATTTACATCCCTTTAAACACGTGTTCTACCAATCATTCTAGACAACATTTGAAGGCTACAGGGGAAGAAAGATCATAGTTCTTTTTGTAAATTTAACATATTGTTTGGATAAAAAAAGTCTTACATATTTTTTTTCTAATTTAGCAAAAATCTGAATTGATGTAATTCGATTTTATAACACATAATATCATAGCACAATCTCACATAATATCGTAGCAAAAGATGAACTGATGGATCCAGTATCCTCCATCAGTTCATCTTTTGCTACGAAGAGATCTCCGGCGGTTCATCTTTTGCTACGAAGAGATCTCCGGCGGCTCATCTTGCTACGAAGGAATCCCCGACGGCTTATCATTTGCTACGGTGGCGTACCCCCGCGGCTCATCATTTGCTACGAAGGGATGCCAGCGACTTATTGTAGTATCATTTGCTACGACAGATATTTCTCTAGGATGGGCCTTAATCACGAGATTTGACTTATTGAAAAATCACCTACCGTATTTCTTTTAATTATGGAGTTAGAGAAACGTTACTTCACTGTTGATTTTGTCCACAGGAAATGAAGCCTATGAAACGGTACGGTACGTTAGTCTCAGCTAGGCACTCGTAAATATTAATGCAGCCGATACTCCCACCTGCTCAGAAATTGACGAATTCCATCAGTTGCTTTGGCCGGTGTTGGCTCCATACCATTTGGGAATAAAGAATTTCAAAACAGCACTCAAATATAGAAGTGGAAAAATCTCATGTTCCGTTGCGCACGCTTGCCGGTGTCAATCCCTGATGGATCGAATATCGCAGTGGATTCTTGCAGGCATCAGATGAAAACATTTAATGTATCAGTGAAGTAGATCGAAACCAAAACTGTCCCGTTTGGATCGGTGGTAGTGAACGCTGACTTTGGTGCAAGGGTTGCGGGTTCAATCCCCGCACGGTACACACATTGGTGTTCATGAACATGTCTGTCTGTATTGGTCTGGATGTTTTCAATTATTATAAGTATGCATTTACAAAAGAAAAGTTTAAAATGGCAGTGGCAGTTGCAGCATATGCTGAGGCTGAGCCTTGTTGGCCGCAACTTTTTGTCTCTGTACCTTGTTTTCTCTGTTTTGTTCTATGTGTAATGTGTTGTGGTCAATAAATTATTTCTTATCTTATCTTATCTTTTCTTAAATGTATATATTTGTAAATTCACACACACATCAATGTATGTGATGTTGTGAAATATTTATTATTATTGAAGATCACAGGTTTGCTGATCCGCAGTTCTTAAAAATAGATCCAGTTTAGTTGCTGAAAAAAATATTGATTGCCGTCGCTATATTATTGTACAATACTGACCAAAGTGACTGAAATAAATTATTTTGTATTTGTATTTTTATTATTTGTATATTATTCGCCCCCTTCGCCTCAATATAAGTAATGGTGTTTTATACCTATTAGCGCAGAATATAAAGTATTTGTAATATTGGTGCTGGGACGCGACAAGTATTCGTAGGTATTTAATCGGGTAAATTTTATGAGTTAAAGAGAAAAATGCCTTATTAACTATACACTGACTGCTCCGTACAGAATAAGATGCTATTTAAATTCATGTTCCTCGGAAATTAAAATTTTGCTATGTTATTTTTTACGATGGCAAAAATTGAATGTTTTTAATACTTTGAGCATAAAAAGTAAAAGGAAATTAAGGTACCAGAATAAGGTTCTCCACAACATTTTCAACTTTGGGATTGCTGTTTGGATAGTAAAAGATCTTTCAAATCAAGTAGGTATATTATTAAATAGATATTCCTCAATTATACCTACCTGCATGTGATAAACTTCAATTTTCTCTGGTTTTGGTTGTATTTTCAGGCTTCCCAAATCATGGAACATGGTCCAGGCGACGACTTTGGACCATACTAAATTAAAAGACGGTCATTAATTCATTATGAATAAAATAAGGCACCGACCTCCACGAGTATTTGGCTCGAATATAGGTGCTACTTTCTTTTAAACTTACTGACCATTTTGATAAACTTAAATTTTTTTATGGAATAGGGGGCAGAAGTATCACTTGATGGTAAGCGATTACCGCCACCGATGGACACCTGCCACGTCAATAGAGTCACAGCGCACCTGTGCCTGTGCTGCTTGCTTTAAAAGGGAGGAGGAAAAAAGGGAGTACGCATTTTTCTTGAAGGTTTGCAGGTCGTATCGGTCCGGAAGCACCGCAGGCGAGAGTTCATTCCACAGTTGAATAAAATACTCTACTGCCTGCCACGAGCCTTTTCGTTTAGTGTTACTTATAATGACATGCTAAGATGACGATGCCAAATATATACTTATACCAAAATAAATAAACCAGAATAAGCTATGCTAAAACGCTACGAATTGTAGGTACGGTATGCCAGTGTTATACCATACATTTATTCTCGGATACAGATTGGTCCAATCGACCCTTACTCGTACAATTTATTTTGACCAAAGCCGTTACATGGCGAGGTCCCACAATCCCGGGCTTTAAATGGAACATACCGATGAGCAGGGCTGGCTGTCGCGCAACAATAGGTGGCAGGAATTTATCTAATCTGTCGGCGCATACCCTATGTACCCGGGCGGTCGTTGTCACTTGTATTGCACAACGGATGGCGACGAAGGAATGGAATCACGGATAAAATGGAGAAACTAATGTTATTAGAGTTCTTAGAAGCTTTTAGCAAACGCATAAACTTTACATTACACATACCTACATAACAGCATTTGATAAGAAAATACATTTCAATGACGCTCTCCCTCTCTATTTACATTAAGGACTGTGGAGACGGGTAGGTCACACTAGCGACGCTAATCGATTTCAATTTTTAGCTACTAAACTGGATCTATTTTGAACCCTTTCGGGGTTACAATCTCTCGGCAAACACTTATACTATGTATATATAAATGTTTGCCGAAAGTAGCCTAATAACCATGAAAAGTATAATAACCGTGCACAAATGTTGGGTCCGTTTTTGTGCGCGAAAAATTGATTCGCGCCAAATGCGGATTGGTGATAAAAAACTGAGCTATGTTCGAAAAAATCGAAATACTCGTATACTTTTTGCTAGACCCGGGAATTGACCCCGAGATCACGGTCCAGTACTAATATTCACATAGGTAATACCTACATAATAACTAAGTATGACGTGACAATTGGGATGACGAAGACGCGATGTATCCTCCACTCTTGTAAAATATCGATTATTTATTTATTTATTTTTTATATGAGAGGTGGCAGACGAGCAGACGGATCACCTGATGGTAAGCAATTCCGCCGCCCATGGACACCCGCAACACCAGTGGAGTCACAAGTGCGCTGCCAACCTTTTCCCCTTCACCCCCTTGGGCCTCCGGTAGCCTCACTCACACGGCGAAACACAGCGCAAGCGCTGCTTCACGCCGGTCTTCTGTGAGGCAGTGGTATTACTCCGGTCGAGCCGGCCCATTCATGCCTAAGCGTAGCTCTCCCACATTTAAAATTATTTATCATCGCAGATTAGCATTGCAAGGGAAAATTCCCTACTCAAATGAACTAAACAAATGGTCTAGGTAACGCTTACATGTGTGCTACATGCACCGCACACCACAAGAGAGCTTTAATCAAGGCCAATTAGATACGTTAACTAATCGCAGTATAACAGACCCCCGTGGCGAGCGAGTGGATTTGGCTTAGTTTCAATTAAGGTTACACTGTACTGTCAGCTGGATACATACTACTCAGGACTCGAACAATAACGATTCCAACAGCAAGATTTCTTATGCGGGGTTGATGTGTATGTACATTGATTAGGTGACGGGTAGGGCACACTAGCGACGCCAATCGATTTTAATTATAGTTTTTTTCGATTTTATTTTAAACAATTTCGGGTTTACAATCTCTTGGCAAACACCGATACTATTTATTTAATACTTATAGTTAACTGTTTGGTCTGCTTTTGCACTCGAATTTCGGATTACCGCCAAAAGTGACCGCTTTTGGCGTGAACTAATTTTTTGCGTACAAAAACGGACCCAACATTTGTGCATGGTTATTTAATAAATAGTTTAAGTGTTTGCCGAGAGGTTGTAACTTCGAAATTGTTTAAAATAGATTCGATTTAGTAGCTAATAATTAAAATCGATTGGCGTCACGTGTGTGCCCTATCCGTCACCTTAAGGACCGATTCGACCAACCTTATTCCTATACTAAGTCTTCATAGTTTAGCGGTATACCGCTGACATTCTATACAAATCTGACGTTATACCATAGATTTATCCACGCATCCCAACGTTGGACAGATTTGTCCATGGTTGGGATCGGATCTACGGTCTTTGGCGTTTGAGACAGCGTCACTATCAAATGCGCAATCGGATCAAATAAGTAAAGGTGTGTTGTGTTATAGGTTATAGGTGGCAGACAAGCGACGGATCACCTGATGGTAAGCAATTGCCACCAGTGGGGGTCACAAGTGCACTGCCAACCTTTAAACCGCCCTTTTCCCCGGATTGGGCCTCCGGTACCCTCACTCACGCAGCGAAACAGCACAGTGTTGCTTTCGGTTTGGCCGGTCGAGCCGGCCCATTCATGCCGAAGCGTGGCTCTCCCATGGTTGATATAACTACTCACTACTAAGATAAATAATTACTCAGCTTCCAGCCTCTAGTGTCAAGTCAGATTTTGCCACAAGATCCCCCGCCCCCTTCCTCGGTACGCCCATGATAACATGACTTAAATATACTACTATATTATTACGATACGAATGTTATGTAATTGTCACTGAACTGTATATAAGTAGAAGCGAGTGTGGATAATGTGTTAATTAATTGAACAGCTACGTGCTACAATAATAGCTACCTTTGGTAACATTCCACGTGTAATCTATGTTAGGCTAACCTACTTAACATTATTATGTATCTAGAGCACCACTTCACGAATAATACTGATAGATAAATCACAGACTAGCCGAGATTCTGTGCAGGCAGATAAATAGAGAAAGCTTTCACAGTAAGCTCCCGGCATCACTTCCCAGGTCAACGTCTCATTGGACCGGTAGTAACTTCATTTCACCTTCAGATCTTGTTAAACCATCTATTCAATAAATTAATTTACAACTCAATCGTTACGCTGCTAACTTTGTTATTTAAGTTGTTATTTTGTGGATGTTCTTATGAATCTGAAATATGATATAAGCCTTAATAAGTGGACGCTGAGATTTAAGATTAAAATATACGAAAACTGGACCCTGTCAACAGTACCTTATCTATAGGTAATTTAAGTATAACTCTCGTATGTGAGATAACAAGGAAGAAGAGAGCGTGCTGCAGGTCTCGCACAATGGAGAAATTAAGCGAGTTGGTTTAGTAAGTATTTAGTTATTTAGGAGTTAAAAGCTTTTATACATAAATACCATTATAACATGTAGTCAAAAGGTATAATATGAGATGATAATTTTTCATGTATGTATAAATAATATAATATAGCTAAGGCTTAGTCGAGGCTAGTGATGCTTAGAGAATTACATTCCGGGGTCTCAATTTACATCGATTCTGGAACACAATTCAATGTGAACAAATTCAAAACTATCTGGATGATTAATATAAGCTTCCGAGCTGAAATACATTTTTTTTACATAAGATATGTCAGCAATTTGAAGATAATGTGACTAGGCCTAGACCATTATCTGACTAAAGACAATCATATGACCAATGTGTTTGCAGACAGCTCCAGCTTCGCCAGTCATGATGTGATTAATTCAACATACCTAATTAGCAGTTAGCGGCTATGAACATGCTCATTAGCCCGTCGGCGCTTGTTACAGTGTGCAGATCTGGAGATAACTTGTCTAGTTACCCTACTTAATGGAAAGGAACAATACGCGTTGTGTGGATTAGTTCTCAGTTTACTTATAATTAAATATTGATATGGTAAACAGTTTTTATTTTACACGAATAATTCACAGCTACGACTACTATGGACGAGGTCGCTTTATGTCATATTAAAGACATGACAAATATAACAACTATAGAGATTTGATTCCTGTGCATATCTCCTATAGCAGGAAAGTTAAGAACTTGGGTGTATTTATGGACGATTGTTTATCCTGGGATGCGCAAGTGGGAGAGGTCAGTAGAAAAATGTTTGCTTCAGCGGGCGCGATAAATAGACTGCGAAATTTCTTGCCGATACCTACCAAAGTTGCTCTTGTACAGGCTTTACTTTTACCTATTCTCGATTACGCAGATTGCTGTTACCTTGACCTCAGTGAAAGACTTCTCGATAAGCTGGAGCGCCTTCAAAATTTCTGCATCCGCATCATTTTTGGCCTACGCAAATATGACCATGTGTCTGAGTTCCGTGCACAGCTTAACTGGCTCCCCATTCGTCGGCGTCGCGACCTTCATGTCCTCTCCCTGTTATATACCGTCTTATTTAATCCTCTGGCTCCAGCTTATCTCAAAGAGCGATTCCAATTCTTGCAACCTGCCGACGGTCGAGAAATGCGGTCATGCCGCAAACTCCATCTTAGCTTCCCTCCTCATTCCTCAGAATCCTATTCACAATCCTTTACTGTTCAGTCTATTCGTCTCTGGAACTCCTTACCCCTTCCAATCAGGAAATCACAATCCCTTCCTATATCAAGATCGTGTCAAATCTCACTTCCTATCTCTATAAATAGGTACACTGTCTTTTCCTTGTCTCTTTTCCCTTTTTTATGTGGTCTGCTCTCTGGTCATTTATACCTATCTATAAGAAATATTTTTATTGAATTTTTGTTATAAATTATCTATGTATATATTATTGGGTATGTATGTATTGTTTATTATTATTTATGTAATGTAATAATATTAATATATAAAATAATGTATATTTCTGCCATTCTCAATTTCATTTGTTAAATTACTTTGCACTGCCTTCCCTTATTACGAATACGATATTTCTTTCCTCTACCCAAAGGTTGTCTGGAAGAAATCGCTACAAGCGATAAGACCGCCTTATTGTACTGTCTGTTGCTGTTGTATCATGCTTGTATTTTATTTTTGTGCAATAAAGAATATCTATCTATCTATCTATGTTTACTGATGTACAGTGGCGGACACATCAAGCTATACAAAACTGTCAAATTTCTTCTTCCGATTATATTACCTTATATTGTTACACATTGAGTTCGAAATCGATTGAGGAAAATTGACAGTTTTGTATAGCTTGACCTGTCCGCCACTGTACCCATGTACGTAGTACGGTCAGCATCAAAAGTAGCTTAACACTTTACTACCATGTCAAAGTAACTGTTCTGACTATTATAGTCAGTTTCTAAGAGGTATGTACAAAATGTAACTTCGACATGGTACTAATGTGTTAAGCTACTTTTGATGCTGACCGTACCTCCGTTATTTTGACAGGTGGTACAAAGGAAAAGGTTAGTTTGTGTAAGACCAACTTGTTTGTTTAGGTAGTTAATTTTATCATCAGTTTAGTTCTGTGTTTACTTAGGTACTTACAAGTTTTTTCTAACTAATCCAATTACACGCCGTACTTTTAAACAGTTATTTAAAACTCTCGGGGGGAGGTCATCAGCTGGTTCGCTTTCTAAGGTGGTTATAAAAGCAAAGTGTAAGTAAACGTCACTTTTAAATGAGACTCACGTAATTCACACTGAGACAATTTTTAATTTATATTTCACATGAGTAGCTCGGTGCTGCCCTACCTTTGCTTGCCACCAACTTTAGGCGGGCCAATGGTGAGGCGACGGGATATAGTATTTTTTTAACAACTTAATAATCATTTGCACTACATACTTCAATTGCGTTAAATATTTAAGTTTTATTTGGATTCATTTTTGAAACCTATTTTTAAATTAATATTTGAAAATAATCAAATACTGAATTTTAAATTGACGGCGATAACATGAGTATGGGACGTATACTAAGTTATCAACTGACTTCGTATCAATAATTTCAATATCCTTAAGTAAATAACACACTTAAAAATTTAATCTCGTGTTCAGGCGGGACTCGAACCCACACCTTCCACAATCCGGGTGAATGTACTACCAATTATACCACTGAACGCGTTACTAAGTCGACGAAATTTGAAAGTGCTTGATTCGACATGAGCTGTCGAATTTCAATATCGACTATTTTAACATATTAAAAAATCGTTTTGGCAGCGCTTTAAAGCAACTTAGTATTGATTTGAGTCAATATTTACATCCATCCCGCTTTGAATAGATTAAAGTTTGACCATTGATTCCTGGCATTCGCCAGGGTTCATTTGGCAACGCAAAAAGTTCACACCACATTAAGTCCTGGGCTATTGGCAAGGCGCCACAGGCGTTCACCCCGGGAACAGATATTATTTTTCAATGCTGTGTCTAAAATGCACGTTTGCCGCTCTCTACTATGCAAATGCACAATTTTATTAATAGCAGGATTTCCCAAGATATTCATCTCGTTTTTAAGTGGTACCGTTAAGAGAGATATTAAAGCGATTTTAGTTTCAAGTCGGCACTGCGTTTCTAAAAGATGATTTAGTTTGTACTTCTGGAACGAATACGCGTGTATATTAGGAAAGATTTCAGGAAGTGCAATAAGTCTCAATAGAAGATGAGTCGAATTCGAAGTGCTACATGAAATAATAAGAAGAATATTAAATGTTAATTTGAAATTCGGAAACATGTCATGTAGGTACCTGGGATTTCCCTAGGTATTTCCCTAGGTAGGTAGTGATTATTGTGTGTGAGCCTGCTTTCAATTGCTTCTACCTACCTACTTTTACGAGTCTCATCTAAGCGTATTATTCTAAAGCTTTCCTTGGAACCTGGAGAGTTTAAAGGTAGGCAACTGTATATCTTTGAACTCAGTCTAATTCACATAAAAATGTCCTACAGAAGATCCATTATTTAATATAATCATTATCTCAGCATGATTATTCCCTGTTACGTTCAACGACATGGTTCAAGAGTCCGGGGAATCCTTAGATCATAATCCAGAATTTAAATGACGACAGTGCAGTGGTTTGAGCGACGCTTGAGTCGTAAGGGTCACGGGTTTGATTCCCGCACTCTTCTTCTTCTTCTTTGCCGGTTCCCGCTTTAAGTGGGGTCGGCTCTCCTTATCCTTCTGCGCTAGGACAATCTGTCCTGGGTTGTCCGACCACCTAAGCATCTTCATTTCAGCCACGCACCAACACAAATAATTACTCGATTGATGAAACAGATATTTTTGTTGGGCTTGGGACTGTGGATGTTCGTGGTCCTTCGTTGTTCCTGGTGTCCACAGTAAAAGTACCTTAGTTTGGGACCAGGAGAATGTATGTGATATTGTCCCTGTTTATTTATTAATTTAATTAACGTGACGGGTAGGGTACACTAGCGACGCCAATCGATTTTAATTTTTATCTACAAAAACGGACCCAATATTTGTGCATGGTTATTTAATTTATTTATTTATTGGCACAAAAAACAGAATAACATAAAAAAAGCATCAAAATTAACAAATTAAATATTTTGAGTCCAGACATTATCCCAAAATCATGTGTACACATCATGACATCAAAAGCAATGAGACTAAATAAAATCGGTCTACTATTTAAAAAAAAAAACAAAGCTCAGATCTTAAAATAATAATTAATAATATTACAAGTAACGTGCGGCTATATTGGCCTAAATTATACACTTTTGGAAATATTTTTTATAGCTGCCCGTTTGAAACTTGGCAGGTTGTCATTAAATATATCTATAGAATTATAATTATTTATCAGGAGTTCATTGTAGAGGCGACACATTCTAACTACAGGGTTAAAGTATGATGTGTTCTTTTTGTATGTTAAAAGGGTATATTGTTTGTTTGTGTATTGTTTTTATATGTTAATAAATAGTATAAGTGTTTGCCAAGAGATTGTAGCCCCGAAATTGTTTAAAATAGATCCGGTTTTCCGTTTTTATTGTTCATAGTTCAGAATATAATGTGCGGATATATCGGTGTTATACTTAACAAAAGCAATTTAGTAGTTGATCCTGCCAACGTAGAATTACATGTTTATCTAATTCTACGTTGGCAGGACAATTGCAGGCTTTGGAATGCACACAGTGCTCCAGAAAGGCTTATTACCACGTCCATTATGTATTATTATGTCGTTTAACAGACAACTAATAATGGTATTGCACACAACCCTCGTGTTTGCTATAAAAATTAAAAGGGGTTAATAGCGTTCCTGGCACCATATGCCGTGTCGTGTATAGGGCATTGAACGTGACCATTTCTTTTGGTTTCCAAAGCGGGACAAACTTTGGAACGGGATTTATAGAACAACCTCAACATATTAGTTCCTCGTAAGTCATCCATCTTCGCCAAACTACCAATGATAGTAATTCAAGGAATCAAGTTATATCTTGGTAATTCACTTAAATTTATTTCGCTATAAATCATAAAGTCAGATAGAAACTAAACCTTGTTGACTCTTTTGTTTTATAAAATAAGGTTCCACAATATGTTAACAACACAGTCAATTGTGTACTTTTGGCGACCAAATTAATATACATATAAGCTTTTGACCATTGACTTCGCCTCTATCTGAAGGAAGGTGGGCTAAATAATTACAGTTAAGTATAAAAAACCATATTAGGCTATTGTTCCATATTCAGATTTAAATTGATTCTTAGTGACTACAGCATGATGCCTTTGGTATAACAAACTTTTGTATAACACGCTAAGCCTTAAATATCAGATGAGCTGTAAGCCTATTTGCCACTTATGTGGTATAACAAAAGTATTGTTCTCGCTTAGCACAATGGGGCTGACCGCTTCAAACCGGATGGACGTCGTAAGCGGCACAATCCCACCTGAAGCGGAACGCGCGGTCACCTCATGCATGGTGATCGTAAACATCGGCGCACGTAGGTATCGTTAGCGCCAGCAGAGTGGCATGATTGGCAAGCGCCTGCGGTCTGGCAGGCTGCCACACGCGCCGAGCTGATTCTGCACTAGTGTAGCCTCTCCACATCACTGCTCATACTTGGGTTAACAGCTTTAAAAATAGGACAAACATTCTAGAAAAGGAAGTTGGAACGAGCCGAGGTTGCTGAAGTATTTTATGTGCGTGCAGTTGCGGGAATGTTTTCAGCAATCTCCCGAGTAGCTGCGAGTACCGACGTTTCTCTTTGTAAGTGATTAAGTTAATTAATTAAGACAATGATTCTCGTTTCATTGTTCACATTTCAAAGGCTAAGTAAGGATTTAATGTTTGTTGAAAACTTAGCCGTAGTACCTGATGCATTTAAGTTAGATTCGTGGGGAAAACTTTTTATATAAGGTGCTAAAAATCGCAGGCATATTGGAGGAATTTTCCGTTTACATACCATCAGTTTAGAAACTTTCAGTATTAGGTATGTATTATGGCGAAGGTAAAATATGAGCTGGTAACGCAATTTGGTAGTGTATTTGAAATGAATCTATTAGAAGAAGTCAAGTCTTACGAAACATATATTTTCGGCCAAAAAATATTGACCTGCCTTAGCTTAGAGGCTATTAATTTAGTGGCAAACATTCCGCTGGTCACGCGCAGCCGCATGCAAATTGCCTGCGTATTAATATGCACGCAGTCAACACTCAATTATGTGTGGCGGTGAGCGATCGAGTTATCCCAGCGATTCCATGCACATGAATCTTTAAAGAGGCTCCGCCTTTTACAGGTCCATCCGGTTCATACATAAAAGACGTAAAACTGATTTTTGACGTCCTTTTGTTAAACTATGCAGGTAATAATAATAATATGAATGAATGTGTGTGAGTCACTAGAGGACACACCAGAGGGCAGGATTACCTTAGTCCCCAAACTTTAATGTTAAGTTTGGGAACTAAGGTAATCCGTCTTTACTTAAAGTGGTCGCTGTAGCCGTACTCGGCTAGGAAGGCATCATCATCATCAATAATAATGTGATCCTAACCTATATTTCGGCATCCTGTATCGATGGCTGATCGTTGAAGATTGGATTCAACGATCAGCCATCGATGCAGGACAGATTATTGGAGAGGGATGCAGGCAATCGCAATCCTCCAAAATATAGGAAAATTTTTGCTAGTTATTAGTTGTTATTTCAAATTTCAACAGCTAATTACAAAGAGATTTTTTTAAATATAGGTAACATACAAAAAAAACTGTTAAGGTGAAAAAACGTTCTGGGTGTAGAAAACAGCTGAAACTTGATTTGTTCTTTTTTTTTAAGACTAAGGTAATAAGGTAAAGAATTCCACCCCTATCTGTTTATATTATTTTAATTAACGCGCCCTGGACGCAATTATTTATTGTATGCGCTTGATGTAGTTACTAAAAAAAGTCCATTAAACCGGATCTACTTCAAACAATTTTGTGGTTACAACCTCTCGCCAAACACTTATGCTATTTATTAAATAACCATACAAAAATGTTAGGACCAACGCGTACGCAAAAAATTGATTCACGTCAAAAGCGGCCACTTTTCGCGTGAATCAATTTTTCGCGTACAAAAACGGACTCAACATTTGTGCATGGTTATTTAATAAATAGTATAAGTGATTACCGAGAGATTGTAATCCCGAAATTGTTTAAAATAGATCCGGTTTAGTAGCTAAAAATGAAAATCGTTTGGCATCGCTACTGTGCCCTACCCGTCACCTTAAACATATTTTATGGCTATAGATAGTCGAACAGGTAAACGGGTCAACTGATCACTAGCAGTCTCTGGTAATCATACCTGTGATGACAGATAACAAACCCTATAAAAAGGTTCAAACCTGTAATCCTACCACTATAATTATCTTATCAATAAGTTGTGAATTGCTTCAAGAACATTCTCGTAAAAAACTAGACATAGTGAGTTAAAGAACCGCTTTTTCAACTAAAAAATGGATCCAGTTATGGCATTCAATATATTAAACCTACCTTCAGCGCCATAGTCTAAAGATTCATAGTAGTAGATAGTACTCGTACCTAACAGTTTCAGGCCATCATCATTTTCGTTTAACAATTTTTAGTGTAACTAGTTTCGTGAAAAAAAGAACCCATTGTAAGTCGTCATGTCAAAAAATAATTGCAATCATAAACTTGAATATGGCGGGTAGGGCTGCTAAAACAAGCCGTGTGGGCTGATGCAATTCAAAGGTTTTAAATTAGACAATAATTGTGTGTGTTTATTGTACAAATTTGGTGTTTATTTATGCAGTGAAGTGCCGCAAAGTGATTCTAATAATAAGTATCATTGGATTGTATTGTTTTTAACACTGCTATTGTGTGTCGAGTGAGTTGCCTCGTGACAACTTGCATTGGGTCCAAGCGTAGAGTCTTAAAACCCGCGATTGCTTTTTGAGTGTAATCCGCTGAATTCGTAGGTCGATAAAACGTAAAACACCGGCGTTTTATTGAGTGACTGTGACTTTGACTGACTTCGACTGTTGACTACCTACTTATTCTCAATAAGTTACTTGAAATTGGCGATTTATCTTCGGGTAGAGCCATATAAAAAAAAAACATAAACTTAATGAGAATGAAGTCGTACACAGTGTATATCAATTAAAGGTCGGCCAAGCGATGAACTCGGTTTAAACTCCAAACTCCACGCGTCAAAGGCGTTCGTCTTTTGTACACGCGGTGCCCACGTCTAACATTTCAATCAAGATAATGTAATATCGATTTGTGGTCGCGTCTGTGGCTAAGAGGCCGCAAACCGCTGCACAACATTCTTATATTACATAGTTTTCATTGTGACTACAGTACGTAGATTTCCAGGAGTATATTTCGATGATGGAAGCGGTAGCCATCCGTCAGTGGAAGTGGAGTTACAACCCTAGTCAGTGGAGTCACGAGTGCGCTTCCAACCTTTTCCTCTTCCCCCGAATTGGACTTTCGGTACCCTCACTCACTCGGCACCCGGTATATGTGATCGGCCTCGAAAAGTTAAGGCTGAGGTAGATCGCGGTTCGTCTTAGTGCTTGTTCAGAAGATTTTATGTTCCTTAATGTAAGCTTTCTGTATATTTTATATAGTTGCTTAGTAAAAAACAATTAACTACAAATCGCTTGTAAAAGCGCCTATTCAAATGGCTGACGTGTAATGACGCATATATTTATATGCTAGCGTGCGCGATCAACAAAATATTCGGCAAACAGTTTATACAGCCTAGAGTTTTTTTCATTTTGAAAGGCTCGGCAGCGGCCCTCGTCGAAATAATCTGTCATGCTACTGGGAATCTTCATAGTGTGCTATCACTAAGTCTTACTTAAGTTTGCGCCTAGTTCAGCAGTTCTTGTTGAAAAGGGGAAATTTAGCTAATCCGCTAGTTTGAATCAATCTTAATAAAATCAAAACGCGTGGGCGTCAAGATTGTCTCTCTGAGCTGTTTAAAAATATGGGGAAATGATATCATTGTGATTTTGTATGTAGGTTACTCCCTTCCATTATTAAGCTTCAAAGCTTACTTATTGTGTTGGAACGTTATCTTTTTCAGTCCTTCTTTGTCGTTTTCAAATTTACTCGAGAATGGCGATTTTGTTCTATATTTTAAGGTGCGTTTTCAACGTTACACGATTATTTAATTACCTAGTTACGTATTATAGTTATTAATTGTATAATAAATTAGTTTTAAGTATTCCTTTAAACCAAGTTAGTTAAATCGATTCTTGCATACTATTACGAGTTAATTCGGGAGTCAAAGTAGTATATTTCCCTTAGGAGCAGTAAAGCTAGCAGTCGCTGATTTAGACCAAAACAATGTTCAAATGTACGTACATACAAATTGCCTATTTGCTGTCCAGAATTTGAACAGTCTATTTTCTAAACAATTAAGAGGGTCAAGTTAAAAATGGCGTTCTTTATGAACATAATAAGTTGTAATGAATTTTATATAACGTTGATATTTATTGATAAAATAAGAAAACTTACGAAAAGAAAAGCAATAACTGCTAACTTATGGTAAAGAATAAAAAATTGTATGTAACAATCGCAGTAAACTTACAATAATATGACTAAAGTACATTAATTCTACTTACTAACAGCAAATTTTTATTACCTTTGGAAAAATTTTGGGCAACAAATTTTACTATTCATACTATTCTAAGATTTTTACTAAAGTATGAGTAAACGTTAACGCCCTGTTGGTCTAGTGGTTTAAGTACCGGGCCGTGATCTCGGTGTCCTGGGTTCGACTTCTGGGTCGAGTGAAAAAGTATGTTTCGAATTTTTCGAACATAGCTCGGGTTTGTGATCATCAATCCGCATTTGGCAAGCGTGGTGATTAAGCCTAATATGGGATAGTAGCGATAACTTGATTTCTATGATGGAGGCCTTTGATCTGCAATGGGACAGTTTATAGACTGATACTACTACTTATGAGTAAACGGTGTTAATATGTCTTGATGTATTTTAAGATCTCTAAAAATACCTTTACAAGTAGGTACTCGAAGATGTGGAAAATAAATTGTCACGATGATGATTAGTATTCACAAGTATTCATTATAATATGAAAGCAAGCAAACTGTACATTTAATTAATGATTGGAGAATGAGTTACAAATTCTATTGCCTACTATAAAGCTGAATAAAAATAATGGATTAAGCTGTATAACGTATAAGCATACTATTGTTGTAGTTTTTAACAAAAACATGTTGTGTATAAAATAGGGTAGAGTAGAGTTAGGTGGAAATTACTAAAAAAACGAATGCTACTAATTTTTTTTTGCATTTGGCAGCCCTAGAGGGCGCAAAAACACTGCCATTTACTTTCTTGTTTCTTGTCAGTCGCCGGCTGCCACACTGTGCCACTACATCAAACGTGCCGCTGACATTTTCACGATCTCGTTCGTTTTTTGCTCGATTGCAAATGTATCGTTATAACGTCGAGCTGCAACTCTAAACCAGGGTTTTTGCTGTCAAGCTGCACTGGGAGTTTATAGAGACGGGGGCGTTTTTATTTCTTTTTTGTTTCTGATTTCAGTTCTTGGGCAAATATGAACAGTAAAGTCCAGGCTTCATTTACAACGGTATTGAGAAAGACCCGATATTTTAAGAGGCTTTTTAGTTGTATTAGACACTAAACTAAGGTATAAACCTTGTAAAGCTTCATATATGGTCCTAAGCCAGCTATATTTATACCTAAGGCCCTTGTAAGTACGGTCAGCATCAAAACTAGCTTAACAATTTAGTACCATGTCAAAGTAACCGTTCTGCCTATTATAGTAAGTTTCTACGGGGTACGTACAAAATTTTACTTCGATATGGAACTAATGTGTTAAGCTATTTTTGATGCTGACCGTATTTCTGTTTTGGGACCATACATTATTTGATACAAGGTTACATTTAAACTTAAATCTTCTTCATCTTGTCCCGCTTATATCCGATGCTGTCGTTTCGGAGCTGGTCCTCTCCCACGTTTAAACTTAAATATCATTTTAAAATCAAATTAATTGTTCATAAGTTCCCATGTTGACTTCGATATGTACTTATTACTCGAAACATTAGTTCAGAGGGCCTTACAATGAGTTTGAAATACTATCCTCGCTATCCATTGCTTTGTCTCTTTCGCATGCACGGGACAAAGCGATAGTATTCGATAGCGAGAACAGTTTTTCAAACTCATGATAAGGGTACAGATATCCGTTGACATAAACTGCGGCGCTCTTAGTAATATAGTAGGTATCTACACCTAAATCTCCACAAAATCGTGTAAAAAAACCATTAAAACTGCTTTAAATAAAAGAGATTATTACTCGTGGGCAAGTTTAAACCGAGAATATTTACAATGCAAATGAACTCTCAAAGACTTCAGGAACCCCTAAAAAGATTTCACGAGAGTCGTTTATTAAAAACGTTAAGAGTTGCAAGCGAGGACTTGGTAACTAGGCTTTTAAAGTGGCCCTTTGAGCGGAGACAAAGGGCGGCGAATTAGAGCGACTTAGCCTCTTTGAGTATTTGCCGCCGATATTACAAGTAATCAAATCGATTACGATTGTGTGTGCGTTGCTTAACAGTCTGTTTTAAACTTTATTGGAGTTTTACGTTTTTAGGCAAAGTTTTCCAAAGCGACGGTTTTGAATATAGCTATCTGGAAAAAAGCCGAAATGATTGCTTCTTTTATGTGATAGAGGGTTGACGAGCAGACGGATAATAAGATGACCGTAGACACCCCAATACCAGTGGAGTCACAAGTGCGTTACTAACCTTTTAACAAAGTGACCACTAAAAACTTAAATGATGCCAGAGATTATTTATTCATGTTTATTTAGAACGAGTTACATAAGAAAAATACAAAGTAAATAATTCAATGACGGTACAACGAAAACCATCATTTTATCTTGCACCGCAGATTCGACATTCATTCGGGAAATAAAAAAATAAAAAAAAAACATAAAAGGTAAGTTAGACGGACGCGTCATACGGACTGTTGAGTCACCGTAGGCCTCACCTAAAAATCAACAGCGAGCGTCGGAGGGTTTTTAGTGGGTAAACCTCTGGGAGTGGGAAGGTGCCTGATGCATTTTCCCTTCGTTAACAAAAAAATAAATCGCACGGGAGCAGTACTCGCTCGGGCCGATTATAGAAAACAAGATATTTTGTGGGTACGAGTAACTTGTATTGAAATGTGTAGGTCACACGGGGTGATTTTTCTGTAAACTTATAACTGAAGAGGGTTGTTAGTTAAATTAGTTAGGGGATCTGGTATTGTAACAATTGTTTTCGATGATTGTGACATCAATGGCGTGTGCAAAATCAGCTTGAAAAATCACAAATACCAACTTTTTTATTTTAAATATCTTCAATTTTTCATTTAATTTCATTACAATAATAAAAACCTGTTGACAGCGCCACTGATCCGTATAAGGACCCTTAGAGTCATGTTATGACGCAATTTTAAAGTTTTGTTGGACATCCAAGCATTTCTAAAGCCTAAAATGTAGAACTGTATACCTATCGATTTTTTTTTGTATATTGTGTAGGTACATATTATATTTATCTCTGTTCACGGTTGGGGTGACTCGGTAAAATTAAATTCAAAATTAGGAATCGCTGTCGGTGACTAACGTCCATCACTTTGGAATAGAATCTAAATATATCACCTGTTCTAACAACGCACAAAACAATCATCGAGTCTTGATAGTCAACAATAAACCCTATCATTATTCAATCAAGTAGTTTGGTACTTAGCATATTGCATGGCATTAAAAAATCTGTCCTCAAAACAACTTTATCGATCTCGCAGCGTGATTCGGAGTGCCCGCATTAAACCGAGGGCCACGTGAATTAGTAAACAGAGTCATCACGGGTCGGTGGGTCAATAATGGCACATCAATGACAGTTGACGACAGGTCACCGAAATAGACGGTGGACGCCTTACATATTAGGGCAGTGATCGAGTCTTTAGCCGCTTGCGGGCTCGATTTTTAGAGACATTTCACAATTTTACATGAGCTCCATATCTAGTAACTAAGACCACTGGAGAGGGAAGAAAATCACAACACGTCAAGTCAAATCATACGAATCAACCGGGAAAAACGGTGAATAAAGAAACAATATGTGCCTAACTAATCGACAATAGTAGATAAAATAAAAATCCTTCAACCGATTACGGCTACGTACGCAGGAAATATTATAGTGCTCAAGTATGCACACACAAGTGCACTCTCTATTCCCTTACCCTCATATTCCGATGGGACACCAGCGTGACACGACCGGAGAGGGGTTGGGCGCAGGACCACCGGCTTAACGTGCTTTCCGAGGCACGGGGATACAAGAGCGCCACCTTCCAGACTCCGGGTACTAAGTATTTCTTACCGAAAACTTAAAATTTTTTGGCCCGACCCGGGGATCGAACTCAGGATCTCTTGCGCAGCCTTCACTTTATAGTGCGACCCACTAACCAATACGCAACCGAGGCAGTGAACACTACAGTAGATAACGTTGTACTGAATAATTCTTTGCGTCCTGTGACATGCAAAAAAATCCTCCATTTTTCGTCTGATCAGACAGAATAATAGAGGATTTTTTTGTGATGAAGTAGCAAGAAGAAAATCAAATTCGATATAAGTCGACTTGTACCACTTTTCACAGGACGCACAGAATTAGAATATAGTGAAGGAGGACTGTCTCTTTCTCGCTGCGGCTTCGGGTTAATGTGACTCGAGTCGAAGTGAATACAAGTTGTAAATTTACACTCGACTAAGTAACTCGATTAAAAAGTCTCCTCAAGTCGCATCACTACCGCAGTTACAATCAAGTATTAATCAGTGAATCGATACCTGCAAGGTGAAGGCTCGCATGTAGCCCGGGACACATCAGCGAAATTCATAAACGATCGCAATACAAACAAACACACTTGCCCAAGCGACCTCCAGTGGACAAATGGACGGAGTAGGCTGAATGATTGATTGAATGGTAGCTCCACAATCAATCAACTATCTATCATCGTCCATTAGTGATGTTTCCCAAGTTGCGACATGCCTCATTCTCTGATCTATTCTCATTAATAAATACTTAGGTACCATTTCTTACTAAAATTAAACCTACACTATGAATTCACTATAATAATCTTGACATCGAGAGATTGACAAGGGAACAGGCTAAAATATTTTAAGATCTGCTAAAATATATCAGCAATTTAAAAAATAGTTTATTTTCCATGTATATTTTCATTACGTAATTCTTAGTGTAAATTCAATAGATCTTGAAATATAGAAATTATTCACTATTATCAAAGCCCTTCGTATGTCTTCACTTTAAGATTTACACTTTCGGAGCAGCGAATTCTATGAATCGGTCCCATTTATTTTCAGGAGATAGGTTCGGCTTACTCATAGCCAGACAAGTGAGGATATTGAACATTACATCATCCTTATTGGAATATGTCTTTTCTTTTGGTCCCATTCAGAATTCAGTAGATAAAAATAGAAATTGGATATCATAAAACTAGCATTAACGAGACTATGTGCCTTCTCTTATGCAATAATCGTAATAAGAGAGTAAGATTAGATATGTTAGTAATACAACTACGAGTAAGAGAAAATGTATAGTACTTACTTAGCTTCCTAAATATTTAATGCTTTGGGTCGCTGCGCCAACATAGTCAGTTAGTTAAACATTCGATTCATCATCATCATCATTTCAGCCAATAGACGCACAGCGTGATAAGCCTGTAATTCCTTAATTGGGATTCGTCACCCTTTTTGAAGAAATGCATCACCACTCCAGAGTGCCACGCTTTGGGTGTCTTTCCCTCGATGATTATGGGGTTGAATAGCCTTTGAAGGGCTTTTAGGACAGTTCGTCCACCTGGTTTCAGAAGCTCCGCTGTGACTCCATCAGCACCCGATGACTGTTAATCTCGAATGGGCTGACGTCCGGGATATTCTTCGGTGCTAATTTGCCGCTCAACGACCTGGATAATAGGTGCGCGTGATGTCGCGTAAAGCTGTCCATAAAAGTTTTCGATCTCGTCCTAAAAGCTCAGGGCTCAAGGACAAACATTCTTAAGATTTTTTACTATCCGTAACTGGTTAGGATTGCTTAAAATCCAGGTAAGAAAACTTAAAGAACGTCAATATCAGCCGGATATCTCGGAATTCTTTGCAACGGTCTCGAGTCACTTGCATTACTTTACGCTCGGCAATACTTGAATCGAACTTCGCTGGGGAACCTTACCTAAATCTCGATAGAGTTATCAAAGTTTCTATTAAAGCAAAAGAGTGATATGTTTGCCTTGCACACACGAACCAAGTCTCGATCCAATGTTATTATAACTTCGACAACTTTGGCTCCAACTGGAAAAACGAATGAGAGTCTCGGACGACGAAGATAATGTTCGACTCACTCAATATACTTGTAACGCTTTCTCACAGGAAAACACCTAAGCTAGAACAAGCTATTTCAGTCTACACGAGTATCGAAACTATTTACCTATTCTAGAGTCTTGTATAGTCTTTATAGCAGTCACCCAGTCTTATACAATGCAAACATATAAAAAAATATGGAAACCTTGCCAAATTGAAGCCATGTGTGAATGCAGTTTTGTTCTGTTTATTATCCAGTTACTTATATGTACGCGTTTTGGAGTACTGACAAAAGATATTTTGGCTGCGTTGAATGCATGCAATGCAATGTTAAAAAAAACATACTTATACAGTGTGTCCAGAGATCGGTGTCCGAATCGTAAAGGCGAGTAAATAAAATCAATTTTATCGACAAATCAAACATAAACACTTTTTTTTAAATTAATAAATATGTCGGCCATTATAATGTTTGTTGCTATTAAGTACGGATGGGATTTATTTGGCAATATCTTCTGATGTACAGGACTTACAAACATAAAAGTAGATGTGCAATAAGTTGTCAACATTAACAAATTTATCAAAATCTTCCATGCCAACAGTACAAAGTCAAATAAATTATGTAAATATTTTCAAGTCTTTCATTGTTAAAAAAACTAAAGCATTGAGAGAACTTTCTTTTAAATTTTTTAGATGCGCCATACACATCTAAATACAAAGGATAAAATAATTACTTAAAAAATATGACATGCATGCCAGTAGCCTATGCCAGATAAATATAGCTTATTGCCTAATACATACTGGCAAAGGCGTTATTTTTCTAATGTCACGATAGACAAGCATTTTACCTCCACCTTACCTCCATTCTATGTGAATTTGTAGTTATATGTTCAAAAATAACCTACTCAACGATGTTGAAGCGTACTAGATTTAATGTTTAAAGTCAGTCTAGTCTAGACTAATGAAGCGCGCCGATTATCTGGGGCGGGGGCGCTCGGGGAGCGGTCGCTGGTCAGAGTTTGTATTGGTTTAACCTTTGCTAATAAACGTGGAAGTTTTAGGTGATAACTATAGATTGGCGAGATTAAAAAGTCCTCACCTGTGGAATTCGCAGCGCAGAAGGAGAGACCGTGAAGGAAAACGGCAAAATGTCGCTCTTCTCACTCCGTGTCTGAACAATCAAATTACAATAAATTCAAAATTACAAATTCATTTATTCGTCATCACAAGTGGTACAAAGTTGACAGAGGTAATGTATGTGATAACTCCATGATGCGCCTACAATGGCATACGAAATCATTAGATGCCAAAAAAAAAAAAACAAAACTTGTCATCATACACAATATTATTAGATGAAAATAATAGGCAAATATTTAAAAACATAGGTATTCATTAGTTAGTGTTAGTACAAAAAACATTAAAAATTAGTATGGTAATAGAATTATTTTTAATGGTGATTAAATACATTAAAAAAGAGAGAGAAAAAGAAAATTACAATTCAAATGCAGTATCATCAAAGTATTCGTTAACACTATAATAACATTTTTCTATAAGAATTCGGGATAGCACATTTCTAAATTTATACAGATTAAATTGTTTAATATATTCAGGGAGTTTATTGTACACTTTCGGATCCATTTCAGTAACATTTTTGCGCATTAGAGCGGTAGCACAGATATTTTTTTCAATTTTAGTTGGTCTAGGGCGAAGATTAGGCACTTGATCTTGTTTTTTGAACAGATTTGGATTAGATTTAACGAATATACATATCTCAAATATGTACATGCACGGCAGGGTTAATAATCTAAGCGACTTGAAATGAGGCTTACATGTTTCTATAGGTTTTAGACCACACATAGCTCTAACACATCGCTTTTGGGCCCTTAGTAGTACTAGTAATCGCAAGGGAAGACTGAGTTACCTATCTGTCAAGTGGTCAATAATACTTGGGGATATTATTATGTAACAAATCACCTACTTCACGTCTAAAGCGTAGTCTAATAACTAAAGTTTGTTTAAATCGAATTTCGTAACACTAATACTTTGGTTGTAAACAAACGAGTTACGTGTGCTAATGCCGAACGACGTTGTCAACATTTTGCGTTTGAACAGAAGCCCCCTTATTACAAACCGTGAACTAAGGATAGCCCCGGAACAAAATTCGTGCCAGCCTCTTTTGACATTGCGTGTTCAAACGGGATAACATGAGCTTTAGTACGGTAATAACTTTAGATCGCGATTTGTAATAAGGTGCATTAGGACTATAGTAGATGAAGTATCATTTGATTCATCTTCATCAAGTGCTAATAGCAGACATGCTTATGTCATATGGGCGACTCAGTGCGGTGAGCGGAGTAATTAGCAATAGCAAATTGTGTTTGTATTTAATTTGAAAACGATATCCGACCACGCAGCGACGTTTCGTATTGGTAAGTAGATCGCTTATGAGCAGACTAAAGCTGTTTTAACAACATCAAGTTCGTACGTTCGAGTATATACCGTGAGCAGAGAGATAGATATTATTTTTAATTAAAAAACCAAGTATTACCTTACTCTATGACAAAAACGTAATACCTAACAGATAAAAGTAAAATAAGTCGTTCTTAAAGCTAGCAGTCTGGATTCTATGCATACATAGATACATATTTATTGTTGAAAGACTAGTCTAGAATAGAGTAACGAAGCTCGTCGATTATAAATAAAATAAAATAAAAACCTAAAAATAAATTAATCAACAAACAGCATGTTGTCATTTTGGACTAGATCTCTTTTCGCTGCGCACAGCTCTCCGCAAGATCCAGTCGCCGCAAGCAGTCCTAAAGTCATCAGCCCATCGAGTAGCAGCTGGCATCCTACACTGACCTTGCTTAACTTATATCAGATAGCGTCATGTTAGTAATCATTTTACTTATGACTAGATTTAATGTTTAAAGTCTAGCCAAGCCTCTAGTGCCACAGTAATGAAGCGCAACGATGTTACCTGCGGCACCCGGAGAGCGGGTTGTGTTGGTTTAACCTTTGCTGGGACTTTTACTTAGTTCATGTTTACATACCTACTTCATCCAGCATTTCCCAAAGATGAGAACGAACGTGTACATTAATGAATTAGAACCTAAAGCTAGAAGATATAGAGTAGTATTGTCACGAAGCCCACAACGTGTAACTTTGTTACGTGCCGTATTCGGTGCTGTTCGATTTTCGTTGGTTTTGGCAAAGGCGTGGTTGCCATTACCAAATTATTTTTTACTAGTCATGCGATCTTTTCAGTGGCCTTGATTATGTCCCATCATATGAGACATTCCTGATTTTATCTGATGAGTTGCCATGAAGCTCTGTTTCGGGGAGGGAGAGTATTAGTCAATGTTAGAGGGCATCACAGATTTTCATACAAATATGGTGTTTGACACGCTTCATGTGATTATTTCCCTTGCAATGAATCAGTCAAAAGGTCCATGGAGAGATTGCGAGTGACGTGTCAAAAGAGCTTAGGAAGACATTATTACATTGAATTAATGAAAAGTCGACTGACATCATTATTTAGTTGAGAACTTGATAGATCCGATGCAAAAATAACTTGACTAATGCTACGGGCATTTTGTGCATTGCATGTATGGTATGGTGGAAAGGCCTATGATGATGTATGGTATGGTACGAACCTACGGCACGGCACAAATGCAGGTACCTACGGTACTGCACAAATGCGAGAGTTGCGGGTATTTGCACTCTGCAATACAGGAGCATGGTTTTCCGATGCATGAGTGGTTTTGCAGCACATATAACCAGCGAGCAGCTGAGCTAGATTGCGGCTTAATTCCTATAGCACGTTAGAATATAGTGATAAAATTGTATGAGTAGGTCTTAGTTAAGTTGAAGACTTCTTTTTAAAGACAGCGCTTCTCTCTCTTTCTTTAGGAGTTATGATAAACAAATATTTTTTCTCCACATAGGAACTTATGGCCGAATTCAAAAAAATATCACCGCCCCATACTAAAGTCACAGTATAACAAGAACTTTGCTAAATTGATCAGCTGATTGATGCAATTTGTATGGGAAGCGAATTTTTTTCAAAGATCTAATATGCACCTTTTGATTTTCATTTCATATGTTCATCGAGGAAAAATATTTGATTTCATTAGTATGATGCCCTGGAGAAGTTTCTCGGGTATTAAAAAAAACACGGTGTATAAGTCTTCTGGTGGGTCTTGTTTAAAATACAAGTACACGGGCGACAAGTGTGACAGCAACATCAGCACTGCAAGGCAGTGTTATGGTCACATCTGCGGATATGACATACGTATGTGTGTACGCACCCTGATATTATTCCACGTCTGATTTGTCTACGTAACCCGAATGGCCGACCCTGCCTGCGGAAAGTCCATCAGTCCACTATGTTACAAATGAACTACATCCTCCGGTCGCTTCCCGGAAAAAATATTGTCTTGATTCTACCTATGGTATATTATGATAACAACGCTAATTAATGATGTGATCCCGAGGATAATATTAGTCTAGATATCGTAATGAAGTAGTTACCTTTTGTTCGCGCACAGAAAGTGCTACGAGACTGCAATTAATGCAGTGTGCTCGTACCTCGTACATATTAAAAGTACTATTATACAAGTTAACAAGTTTATTTAATGTTGACTAAACAGGGCGAGCTGTCCAATGTTGCATGGAAAAGCTGACTGCAGATGCGCAAAGTTATTCATAATTTAATTTTAATGCAACGCGAAAATTTTAAGTCTCACATTATCATAACCATCTTGTTGAAAATGCAAGATAAAGATAAAAAATAAAGTAAAAAAGTAAAGTATCAGCCTATAACTGTCCCACTGCAGGGCAAAGGCCTCCATCATAGAAATCAAGTCATCGCTGCTATGATGGGAATAGGCATAATCACCACGCTTGCCAAATGCGGATTGGTGATCACAAAACCGAGCTATGTTCGAAAAATTCGAAACATACTTTTTGCTCGACCCGGGAATCGAACCCAGGACCCCGAGATCACGGCCCGGTACTTAAACCACTAGACCAACAGGGCGTTTTTATTATCATCTACCGCTGGTTCGGAATGTCAATTTCTAAATAAACGCCCTGACAAGTAGGTAGGTACGTTTCTTAGTAGAATTTATAATAATTAGAAAAAAAAACATTTCCTCAAATCAACGAAATAAATGACGGTGAAGAAAGGCCATTTTTCATGGGGAAAAACTAATTTTCAAAGTGTCACTGCAAACTCAGACGGTACATCAGGAAAAAAAGAAATAAAAGTAGCAAGACCTGCCATTTGTCATGAAACTGTATCCGTAGCTCATCCACGTTCGTATTGCAAAGTTTGAAAGGAAACTTTTCCGGCACGGTATTACTTAATTACAATTTTTCGGGCTATGAACATCTGTTATTAAAAAGCTAAATTTGCTGTAATTTGTATGGGGCAAAATACAAGTGTGGCTCAGGCGGAACCCCTTCTGACGAGGGTTTGTGAGGCGTTAGTTAAAAACTGGAAACGTCGGCAAGTCACGAGGAGGCTCTGCGAGTCCAAGTGAGCCACTAAGCCGCGTCTTTCAAGCTCTAATTTAAAAAAGCCCCCGAGCATAATGCCTCTACGCTAATATGTGGAGCGTTGAGACCAGTTCAAAAATAACACAACATTTTGCGGAAAGGTCATTCTAAATAAAACTTCTGATTAACGAAAATGTATGCAGCGGAGAATGTCGTTTACGGAACATACCGCTTAATCCTGAAACGTAATTTTCTAATTACTTATATTTTTAAGCATGCTAAAACATTTTTATGTGTCAATCATCTTAAGTGATGAACTAACAGTTTCATCGACTTTTCAGCGAACATCAATCTTAAATCTCAAAGTTGGCTGGAAATAGGCATCCAATATGGTTTAGACGCTGCAGCCAATGCACTTTATGTGAGAAAACTTTAACAAATCTGGCAGTCTGCCGCACTTTTATCGCAGTTTCCTATATAAACATTCATACTCGCATATATCTACTACCTACTTAGTTATACTCTCGGCATTTAACCCTGATTGCTTACGAGTTTGGCAAAACGTCATACTTATATTTTCTTCCACCTAGCCTAGTGTCTCCATTACTAATACAGTTGATTTTTTTCATTCTACATTTGACATTTCAGTGTATTCCCAGATACAGTGTGTTACCTACATAATTTACATACATATCTCCCACTCCAAAACAATAAGTAAGTAGTTAGTATTTTTTATTTTTATATTTTTAATTCATAGGTCAATCCTTTAATTTTCAAATATTATTCTTAGTTAGAAGTTTAAAAAATTAAAAACTCCATAACAAAATCCTCCCAACCCCCATCACCCCAAAATCGTCTTGTTGGTCTATTGATTGAAGTATAGGGCAATGATCGCGGGGTCCTTGGTGCATC
Organism: Marasmia exigua; assembly: GCA_019059595.1. NCBI lineage: Eukaryota > Metazoa > Arthropoda > Insecta > Lepidoptera > Crambidae > Marasmia > Marasmia exigua. The sequence goes on along the minus strand of CM032464.1, from coordinate 4,333,184 downwards.
AAGGATCATCTGGAGCGTATTTTCTCTACCAAATTAAAGTTACATAATTACAGTACCTAAGCGGCACTTAAGCCACTCGAGCAAAACCGACCATCATGAATTTAGTTTCTGCGATGTACTCCGAAGGGATCTTAGAATTCGTGTAAAGACCTGGTGACTTAATTTAAAGCCGTCCCGTAACGAACGAGAATAGACCTGTCGCATCCAAACAGGAGAGACACTTCGCGTGTGAAAGAGAGGGAAACTCCGATTCGGTCCTAAAGTGTGCATTAAATTAGGCCCTCTGGGTGTGCGTCATTTAGAGCGTTTTTCGTAGTGTCTATACCTGCTTTGGCGTAAAAAATGATCTATTGTGCCATGGAAAACGTACTGAAAAAGCCGAACTGTAAAATTTTCGGCTTTTCACTCTCTATCAGATATTTGTACGTTGGAAATTTATTCTGTTATCGTGTATGTAAAGTAGGGTGCTTTTTCTAATTACGCCGTGATTTGATATTTATTTATTAATTGTGATGACATCTAACCCTCGTATTATTCAAAACAAAAACCCCTTCACAAGCAGACTGCAGTTATCTAGAGCCTGAATCATAAATTGCGAAGCCGTCTCATTATTCTGTTCTGCGCCGGAAGCGCCGCCATGTTGCGTGAACGGAGAACCGGAAGAGGCGAAACCGCACTTCCTTACAGCCAGCTCGGTTAATTTCTAGTTTTTGAATAAGCAAGGCGTTGCCACCATTAAATTATGTTTAGCGAAACAGGTAATAAAGTCGTTAACTATTTAGATATTCTAAAAGATTAGTTTTAAATTTATAATGATATAATACGGAATTAAACGTATATAGCCAGCTTTTTTTTAAATTAGATGAGCCAGACATTTGGCAACAATCTCACCTGATGGTGAGTGATGATGTGGCCGAGGATGGGTCATGTCAGTCTAGTAACAAATTCCTAAATTAAATTGCTTTGTGAAGTTAATTGTATTACGAAATGTTTGATATTTTATTCTAATATAGTTTTTTTAAGGATTTAGAACAGAACAGGACCATAATACATATTTCATAGCGATGCTAAATGTGCTGTAAAGGTAACAAATATAGATTTCATTGTATTTTTGTACACATTAGCGATCTCTCTGATTTCGCGGATGTTCATGGGCGGCGCTGATTACTTTCCATCAGGTGACTCGCTTGCTCGTTTGTCCGCCTCTAGCATAAAAAAAAGAAAATAAAAATAAAATATCAGTTAGATGTTAGAATTGTATAAGCCGTAAAGTGGATAGAAAGTTGTGTAAAATAAAGCATGCCAGCCAATCTTTCAGAGTTCCGAAGAGATTAATTTTGTTACTATCTTTTTAATTGATCTCCTCACCGATTCTTTCATTCGTGCTACGGGGAAGACGTTCAGTCACTAGATAGCAAAATAATATGTACATATTATAAGCTAAATAATCTTTACACATTTCTGTTTTTTGGTGCAAGAGATAACAGATAACTGTTACATACTGAATTGTTTTTAAATGGCGTGTCAATTCCGGACACACGAAATTGTCATTCCATTTAAAGTTATTTAACGTGATAATAGAGCAAGATATATAAATATTACAATTTAAAGGATAGTGAAATTATGGGGCCGTCATCACGTAATCGCGTTAAATTATTCGAGCTCGATTTGGTCGCTTAATCCGATTTGGGCATGATATTAATTATACTAAATGCCCGCTTATTACATGAATGGCTGCATGTTGATATAATTAATTTCATTATTCTTAAAGTTAGTAGGTATATAATAATATCACATTCGGGTTGCAAGGTACATTGATTTTAAACGTTATGCCTGCAGACTACCTGTCTGTAGACAAAAAATTGTCTGTTTTCTCACAATTATTCATATAAAAATATTAGAGTAACTTTGATTATAGATAGATATTTATATACTTTAGTACAATAAAATGCAAATTTAAAGCTTGGAGGAAAGTTATAAAATAAAAATATCTTTTAACAGTCGTTATTTCTATAAGCAATTGGTGTTTATTCAGTGTAACTTATAGATCGAGTATGTAGTCACTTTAAATTATGTTAATACTAGAACTTAAGTACTTAATCCGCTCTAGTAAGTAGTTCTTACTAGTTAATTTCCAAAGAAGCCCCTTAATGCCCGAAGTAGCGAACTTCCGTATACCACCTTCCAAGCCAGCGGAGTTCGTTGGCTCATTTTTTACGATACTTACATGATTAATAAGTAAATAATTGTAATACAATGAGTCACGGCAAAACCAGAAACGAGCCTAATACGAAGTGATTAATGATAAAATTTATGTGTTGTAGCAATATCCTTAGATGTCTTTTTAACCGACTTCAAAAAAAAGGAGGTTCTCAATTCGACATGTATATGTTTGTTTGCTGATTACTTTGCCATTTATGAACCAATTTTGATATTTTTTTTAGTAGGAAAGTAAATAGTCCCGGATTCGGTACCATGATAAGGATATCAGGATGTGATGATAGGGATCCTGGAAAAATTGAGGGAAACCCAATACTATCTTGTAATTTAATACAACATTCAATTATTCAACAGAGATTAGGCGACGACTTCGGTAACACCTTTTCTCGAGTGTACTGTTATAAAATGTTATTTGAAATGTATAAAGTGATAAAAATATTATTTTACACTTTTTGGTTCGTGGTTTTTGAAGGCAGTGTCTTTTCGCAGAATTTTTTTTTAGATGATTAATTTATGCTCGGTTAGTGAGCTCATAAAGGTAGGTTCGCATTTGTACCAGATGCGCATTAACTAGTACGTCGATGAGTATACGCGCCTGTTAGCTCGCATAGGCTTTCGAGAGCTGAGCGTAAGTTTCAAAATAAGACAAGGTGACGTCAGCATTGTGTTCAAGGAGGATTTTGTATACACATGTGGGATGGGGTTTCGAATAAAGCCAGGGATTTTCTGAATAAGTATTTTTATATTTATTATCTTCTAGCGTCGTCTTACACCGTCTTTACGTCGTCGGCCACTCGTCGTCCGTCTTTTCTATCCCGATCGTCTTTTTTTTCTCTTTATCTTCTTTGCACTCCTTATTTTTCCTTGCCTTATCTTTGATCCTCCATCCCGGACGAGCCCCCAAAATTGTGGGATGGGGTTCCAAATAAAGCCAGGGATTTGTAATTAAGTATTCTATATTAATTATCTTCTTAAAGCGTCGTCTTCCACGTCTTTACATCGTCTGTCTCACTCTCACACGTCATTCTAATTCAAACATCGAACTCATACACGTTCCTTATCATGCATCTACCGATCACCAATCCTACACACATCTAAGTTAGCTACGTTACATTACAATTTTTAACATGAACGCAGGATTTACAGATTTGACCGAAGTCTATACATGCGCTCTTTAATTTCTATCTACTATAGTGCTCAAATCGGAAGTATTTACCTGAGAGGCTTTATGAAATTTTTCTATTGTGGTAAACGACTAGGTATATCTAAAAGTCATTTCATATCTCCACCATAACGTCTGTGAACAGTGTGTACACATATTTACTCGTACATCTATTAGATAGAGAACACAGTCTTCAAAATCCATTTAGGAGCGACTGCTTTTGCAGCGTCTCTGGCAAACCATGTTAGGTTATATCCAAGTTTATTTAAAAGATTGGATGTTTCTTTCGGAATAAAGGGAAAAGTCATTTTGAAAGTGAATAGCATGTGTAAGGCAATTAAATTAAACATTGTGTTACTTAGACAATACTTTTATATGTATACGCGTAGAGTTTAGAGTAGCTATTTGAAAATTACTTTCTGTTTTTTTTTTCCATGGGAAATACTGTAGCACAGGCATCAGGACGAGCACAGCAGTAAATAATAAAAAAAAAGATAGTCGATTTATACCTTCTGACCTGACCGTTATTTGGTGCTGTAATTTTTTACATTCGTTACAGAAAGAAAACGGCCAAACATTAGGCCAATATTTACAAGGCCCATTTGGGATAAAGCACACAAACATGGCGGTCGTATTCGATGGCCCTATCCGATAGGGAAGTTGTTTACGGCATATCCAAGGGATTGCCGGGATAAACGTCAGTTTGGTGCCGTAAAAATATAAATTATATGTAAGTGATGTGCTGGGCCTGGGATGGCTAGCGTAAATTGAACATATATGAGCTTATTAAACAGGGTGGTATAAAGTGAAATTATTGTTTGAAATCAAACATGACAGTTCGGTGCATGCCACACAATGCGATTTCCATAAATAAATAAATAAAAATTTCACAACATCACATATATTGATTTGACTCCGAGACAGGTAGCTCAAGCACCTGTGTTACGGATATCAGAACCAACAGCGCAATTACAAATAGATACATATAATACTTTTCTCTTGTAAATACATACTTATAATACATAGAAACACCCAGACCAATACAAACAGACATGTGTATGAGCATACAAATGTTTGTACGGTGCGGGGATCGAACCCGCAACCCTTGGACCAAAGGCAGCGTCCACTACCACTGTTCCAAACGGGTCGTCAAAATGTAGATTTTATTCTACGAAACAATAACTACCTATAGTAATATGAGATCTCATGCTATAAAGGAAGCACATACATACTTATCGCCCTGAACGCCCTGTTGGTCTAGTGGTTTAAGTACCGGATTGTGATCTCGGGGCCCTGGGTTCGATTCCCGGGTCGAGCGAAAAGTATGTTTCGAATTTTTTGAACATAGCTCGGGTTTGTGATCGACAATCCGCATTTGGCAAGCGTGGTGATTAAGCCTAATCCCATCATAGTAGCGATGACTTGATTTCTATGATGGAGGCCTTTGTCGTGCAGTGGGACAGTATATAGGCTGATACTTTACTTTTTTTTACTTTACATACTTATCGGGACTATAATTGTTTGAATTGACTTGACTTGACTTGCAACGGGAAAATTAAAAAAACTTCATACTTATCGTACCTTCCGTTGCCTACGTCAGTCAGTTTTAATATTCTTAAAGGTCGAGTAATCCCAATACCCCATAAGTTGAACGCCGTGAAGCAACGTCTGAGCTGTCTTCTGAGCCTAAGTGGGGTTAAAAGGTTGCCAGCATACTTGTAACTTCCACTGGTGTTGCGGGTGTCTATGGGCGGCGGCAATCGCTTATCATCAGGTGATCCGTCTACTCATTTGCTACCAATCAGATAACAAAAGTGGCTCTGTTAGGTTGGATTAGGTTTGGTTGGTTTTAGAAGACTGAATGAATTCGACTTGAACTCGCGTGTAGAATTTCCGAACCTAAGTTAATTTTATCTAAGGAACCAAGATAAAATTAACTTAAAAGTTGGTGGAAAGTGGTTCTAAATCTACTTTATTAAATGCTTACTAAAGACACGTTTATAAATCTAGAAGACGATTTAATTCCCGCCCCCATTGAAACCGACGGTTCCCCTTTATTACGGGTAAGAGGCGAGTCGCAATTTCTCAGCAAGCACTTTGTAGCATTTAATCGATAAATTACGTACATTTATTTTGAATGCTTACTTGTAATTAAGACGGGACACACACGATTGGCGATGTGTGGCAGAATCCACACGGAACGAGTAATTAATAGGTATAGTAAGTCACATGAATGGGCTCGACCTGATCTATAAGTCTTTCAAGCCGGTAATGGCATGATTTTTTAAAGTATAAAATAGAAATAAAAAATCGGTAAAAAAACTTTTAAGTTAAACGGTTTTATATTATGTGCACTGAAAACTAGAAAATAAGAATAACAATTAGGTATTTTAAACTTCTATTTCAGAAATATTTTAGTACTAGGCAGAATAGCTTTTAGGCATATTAGACTAAAATAAAAGACGTGGGGCCCATTAACTATTGCTGTAATACTTTCTTCTATACTAAGTGTGGATTGCATCGACATACTATTATCTAAACTGGAGATTTTGACAGTCAATAACCAGCCGTTGCAGCTTCACCAGCGAACGCCGAGCTCATGATCTACCAAAGTATAAAGATATGCTTTGCCATAGGTAGGAATTTAGAGGGACCCCACGTTTTTATTTTAGTCTAATATGCCTAAAAGCTATTCTGCCTAGTACTAAATTATTGCTGATCTAGAAGTTCAAAATACCTAATTGTTATTATTATTTTCTAGTTTTCAGTGCACATAATATAAACCGTTTAACTTAAAAGATATTTTACCGATTTTTTATTTTATAGTTTTTAGTATTTAACGGAAATGCCTACCGAATATTCCGTATTCTATTTAATTCATTCAGTGCATCATTACCTATTACATGGTTTTTTTACCTGATAATTTATTACAATCTAATTCCTCAATACATAGCCCTTCCAGGGACTTGACTCGACTTAGAGCCACGTGTGCTAGCCCTTCCTCAAACAATTTTGAGCCCAAATACACTAACTGCATGGTCGACTGTGCTGCCCTGCATTTTATGGACGATGGATGCCCATGACAAAATTAAGGGTAACATCCTTCTTTCAGCTGTATCATTTAAGCTATTACCTCAATTTGGGTGGTAAAGCTACCGCTAACTACGTGGGTACATCTAATCACCTATTTTTTTTATATGTCCTTTTAACGTCACACAATCTTGGACACAACTGTTCTGGACACGACTACTCATGCCCGCACCTAATACGCCATTTTGTAAGGACGTCCATCTTGGATTTTATATTTTGTCATAATCACAGTATGAAATTGAGGGGGTTGTGGAAAAATATGAAATCCGGCATTTTGTACCGGCGGGTATCTTAGATTTACATGTTATTGATATTACTATATTGTATTTTCATCGGAACTAAAGGTGTGTACCAAATTTCAGATCAATCTGACAACATGAAGGTACTTATATTTCAATTTGTAATTTTGACCCAAATAAATAAATACCGTACGAGTCTAGCTAAATAAAACCGATTAATTAAAAAATCTTTTAAGTTACCATTATTTCAAGGTTGTCTGGAAGAAATCGCTACAAGCGATAAGACGGCTAACCTTAACACAATCCGTAAAGCCCTTAACGATAGCTATAAAATCGTAAGCTCCTTAAGTTTATAATCAAAAGTCGTCTTCACGCTAGTTGTTTTTACGATAACCATAAACTGTGTAATAAACACTCAATGGGCTATAATAGAATCTAGAAACAAACCCGTGCAAGCAAACGGGCTTTAGACAATGCGTGGACTATTTGAAACTATCTTCAAAGATATTTGGTACAATGCCGCTAATGTTATTGTGTAGCTTAGTCCGACCGGAAGTTAGTGATGTGTCTAGAATCGTGTAGTAATCTTCACTCGAGTAACGTCAGAAAAAATCCTTCGTAATCGTGTCATTCTAGTAAATTCGTATATTTCGATCCACTCAAATTTGATTTGAACGAGACATCCTCTTACTCTTGAGATCGAGTGAAAGATTTCCACATTTTGCCGGTAGGTAGGAATTTTCTTCATAAGCTTTGCCATATTTTAATAGTTTTCTGTCAATATGTTTTACATAACTTCTACTATATCGCTTTGAGTGGGGGCTATATACTCAAAGCTAAATCGTGAAATAAAGAATCAAATTGTTATCTACATATTTAAAAATAAAAAGTTTTTTTTAATGTCTGTTTAAGTTGCCAGTGCTTAAAACAAATGGCCACTATGATCGTGACATGAATGGCTGGTGTAAAATAAGCTTGAAAAATCACAAATCCTTTTTTATTTTAAATGTCTTGAACCATTTTTTATAGCTATTGTCTGTATTTCGTTACAATTAATACAAAAATCTGTGGGAGGCGGCACTGGACCGTAAAAGGGCCTTACTCCGGCCAAAAGAAAATCTAAGTGAGGAAAAAGAAGTCCTTTCGTTTCCAGTAGAAAGCGTTGGGTTCGCATCACTAATTCAGGTTGCGTGAGGGAGGACCTTCGGAGCCGGCTCTTTATTACCATACATGACCCATTACGTGGAGGATGTATTATACTGAATTGACCTTAATTTCTCGTTTTGGGACCGATTTATCTACAAACCCCGGTATAAAGATCGACGATAAAATTCATATAAATTAATAACGCTGGGAAATGGGGCCGGATTCAACAATCTTACTTATTATTTTGAAAGGGTTTGCTTATTTAATAATGTTGCTATCTTCCGTAAGCGGCTTTCTGTGCTTAATATTTGCTCAGAAGGAAAATGTTTGTACTTGTCTCCTATAGAAATTAAACAAGATGAAGAGTCTTTGACTTGGGTCGGATTTTGTTATGCTAGAGGTGACAAAATGCAAGCAGTCCATGAACATTTGCAAAAGGTTCCTCTAGTTTCCACGCTAATATGAATAAACTCACCCCGGCTCTGCAACCATAGGCATACTGTAGAATCTACAGACGGATTTCCACCCTCAAAGGGTTGAAATCCTATCCATCCGCAGAACTTATTTTGTGGATTCCTTTGTAATGTGAGCCAGATAAAGATTAGAATATTGATGTTTTTCCTCAGTACTTGCAAAGCTTGGAAAAACATGAGTCCTCTATGGAACTAGCTAGAATTTCTCTTTGGCAGTATTTATTTTCATGGGTTTTATTTTATTCCAAAGAGGCGGCAAAAATGTCGTTGCCCTTCATTTTGCAAATGAACGGAACAGTTAAGGTTATTGTAATGATAAGTGAGGATTATAAACAAGCATTTGATTAAGTACCTTCATTGTAATAGTAATGGGTCATACATTAGTTATATACATAGGTAACCTACCCACTGAAAATGTTGTACCTACACAACCTAAAGATCTGAAAATATTTGGCGAGCAAAGTAAATATTCCGCAATTGCTTTGATAAATATACATTTCAAAGAATTTGTGGTTTCAATAATATCAATGTATACTATAGTGAAATAATTAGTTCACACCTAATGGAAACGTCATAACAAGATATTCTTATTTACATGTATTCTTATATTGCAGATATGTAAAAAATAGAGAAAAAAAACACCATAAATGTCAGTAATTTCGACGAAAATAAAGGGTATATTTTCGCTCACTAGTAGGTCCTCCCTTATCTTATTTCGTGAGCGGGTATAATATACATAATTCATTCTTAGTGAAATACTGACCTAACTCAAAATTGTTGATATTTTTATAGCAATTGTTTGCAATTTATGGGTTATTGTACATTGACCACAAAGTAAACTCGCCACAGAAAAAAGTAAGTGTAAACTCACCACAGTTCTATTTTTATGAAGTAAATTGTTTATTAATAATTTTGGTTATTGTAAACTCACCACCATTGCTTTTGTGAAAAGGTCTGCAGAAAAATCAAACAACAAGTAGAATAAAAAATTATTTATTTTTTCGATATGGGAAAAATCAGGAGGTTACATAATAAAATATATGTACAAGTAGGTATGCGAGTGAGCGAGCGCGTGATAGAGTGTGCAAAAGCGCAGGAGAAAAAAAGAAAGATTTGCTTTACTGTTAATTCTTAATTTCGTATTAGTTTTCATTGGATATTAACTTATAGGTACTCTCTTAATTTTATCAATATAATTATTCTCTAAAAAAATCAAAAGATTGTTTGCTATCGTTACTTTAAGCAAAAAATATGTGAACTGAGGATTTGTGGCGAATTTACAACAAACCTCACCCGCCTGTGACTAACTTACACATATTTTTAATGCATGTGGTGAATTTACTTTCAATGTATGGAGTTTACAAAATGTGGTGAGTTTACTTTGTGGTCAATGTACAATAACCCCAATTTATTCTTAAGTAAATAACGCACTTATTTAAATTTTCAAGTGGAATTTCTTGTTTTCATGTATCTGTATTTACTCAAAAAATGGTTGTTAGATGACCTTTCATCCTTGGATTATAGCCGATGGTAATTTGTATTAGAATCTAAAATTTTACTGATGGCGCGAATGTAGAATTTATATTCTATTGCAAGAGGAAGGGGCTCCTTTGAAAATTCAATTTTGAGAGCGTTGGCACTTTGTGGCCGTCTGGCTGTGGCTAATGGCATTAGCTGACGCTGACGAGCTTCCCATATCGGGGTTTAGTTATAATCCCGTCCGGTGACAAACTTATACGTGGGTCATACCTGCTTATTTTAGGTTTGATAATATACTCGATAATATTTGCACATAGCTTTATTGTAGAAACACTGCATGTCTCAATATTAAATTAGGTATTATTACAGTTGTAATGATAGCTGTAGCAAGATATATGAATGTTACAATGATAGCCGCTGAAGGTGAATCTGTGCCTTAGCGCGGGACAAAGGCGGATTATCAAAGAAAATAATACTATTTTACCTCTAAGAAAAGTAGGTACTCTGACGGTATTTGGATAAAGTAAGACACTCACTTTAGTTAGGAAAGTTCAGAAACTAATAGAGCTTACCGGTTAAATATACTATAAAATGCTATGCAGCAAAGGTCTTATGCTATAGCGTTGGAAGAATATCTACAAACAAATACTGAATCACGCAATATCACCCCCGTGAAAGGGTCATGAATTCGCAATGCACCATGTCGAGCCAATTTAGGAATCGTTTTGACGTAGCCCTTGGCTTGGCAACGGTGGGCCATTTAGTTTACTATAAATAAATAAATATTTCACAACAGCATAAACCTACATTGATCGGACTTCAAGATAGCTATTAGATATAGCCAAAGAGATATTAGGGATATATTTTTATCTTAGGTAATTTGAAATCAGGGCTGATAATAACACGTTTGTGTTGTCTTGCTAACTGACAAAGGAACATGTTAAGTCACTTTGCCAAACGATTGAAAACCGTCCAAGTTTATTTATATTATTTCATTTCATGTATCATAGATTGTCGACATAAGTACCCGTACCTCAGGCATAGCCTCAAAAGTTGATAAAGTATACTCAGCGTCAGATCAAGTTACCCCCCTGCAGTGGAAAAATAGCCCTTGTGCCGAAGATATAAGGACGGTCTAAAGGTCAATAAGGGTAACTTGACGTGAGACCTTGTTTACCTTTAACTATTACTAGTTATCGAGTTGCATTATGTTGCTTCAAAAACCGCGTAGATACACCGAAAAATCTAATCACGTTGTTATTTTGTCATGTGTAGCTGTACTAATGATATTCCCATTCATCTATTGCAGTGTGTAGCGGCCCTCACCGGACGAGCGACTGGCCACAATGGCGCTCATCAGCCACCGCCAACTGAAAGGTACCACAGGAACACAACAAATTAACTTTGTTTTGCTGACCTATTTTAAACAAACAATTCCATAGATTTTGCTGAAAATCGCTGGCTGGCAAAATCTGCGCTCCAGATTATTCTCCATTGTATGGATGTGCGTTAAAATATTCTATAACTATATGCGATTAATGCCTTTGTATGCTTTGGAAAAAAGGTTTTATAGAATAACTATTGTTCAATTGTTTTCGATTTCTTAAAAGCAGTTGGATCGGAAGTGAATCTATAAAGCCGTTTCAGTTGAAGAGGTTTTACTGACTGAGTTTTAGCGTTACCGATTTTAACAGGAAAAAACGGAACGCTTATAGAATCACTCCCTTGTGTCTCTGTCTGAGTTTGAAGTTCGGGTCTAATCCCTGATGCAATCTTAAAGTTAAAATATTACCTACGTTTTACCTCAGAGAGCATCCTGATTCTCGAATGGATCAGGCATTTACCAAGCAAACATTGTTAAACGACACATACTCCTACAATTGTGATACAAAAAAACCAAATGACAAAATAAATAATAAATATTTCACAACATCACATACATTGATAAATGTGTAAAATGTAGATCAGAATAGGTACAATTTCAAATTGAATTCCTGATTCAGCTAAAATCGAATCGTAAACAAGATGTCAGTGGCATTCGTCGCTTGCCTTAAAATACGGCCAAACGAAACGAATCAAATAGTTCGAACTTCGAATGTATACGAGTCAAATAGTTGGACGTACTCGTACGTACGGGATGTACACGTTTAGCCGGATATTTGGGACATATGTGGAAGGATAATGCATCATATATCTCTAGAAATGTAAGTGCTTTTTTATTCATAAACTACAGATCTTAATTTTATAATTCATGTTCATTCAACGCCGTGTGTTCCACGGCAGAGTAGAATAGGCCACCCTCACTCTTACCGAGGTGTCGTAAAAGGCGACTAAGGTAAAGCTGCTGGCCAGTATCAAAACCCTCGCCAATCCGTCTGCCAAGCGTGGTGAGTATGGCAATTGCCCCTCATGTGATTGAGGGAGGCCCGTGCCCCAGCAGTGGGGACTTAAATGGGCTGATGATTACAATACTATTTTCTGGCGCTAATTCAATACAACACATAGTAAATGCAAAAAGGAAATAATTGATTTGAATAGGCCTAACGAAAGCCGCACAAGCCAGCCATCGTTTAATTCGGCTGTACACGCTACCAAATTGTCTCACTATGTCCGCCATCATCTGGTCACCCTTGTTGGCCGGAGTTCGAGCAGGTTTGAGTCAGCTTCAATACACCAAAACGATTGAAAACTACGGGTCCTCTCACTTGGCATTTAGCAATTTGCAACATGGACTAATTCAGTGGGAGCGAAACTCATCTAGTATCGCGTAGATCGCTGCATTGTCGACTGGAATCAAATGCGGAGTCGTCGTTTCAACGAGACATTGTCTTGATGCTCAGATCGGGGACATAGTTTCTACTTGGAATCATGGATTTGTAGCTCTCAGTTTCTCTGCTAGGTTAGCATTGCTGAGTTAATATTATGTCTGCTTCAGACAAATAAATTGATTTGTCTATTCAATTCGTATATTGCCCGCTATACAAATTCTGGGAACTGACTTTATATTACGCTGCTTATGTGAAATATATCTAACATTTGGAAGCAAGTGCAACAGTTGAACGTCACGAGACAGCTTATACGCGTTTTACCTGACTTTTGGAAGTAATTTAAAACTTAAAGCAAAAGCTTTAGTTAGTATTATTGGAGAAGTTTGGATTTTATTTTTGGATAGTTTTGGACTTCCTATGAAACTATGCTATGATGCGTTCACATCCAAGTCTGAAAACTTTATAACTATTAGGTAATTCGTTGACTTAGCTTCTACATATTTTGAGATAAAATGAAATAAAAATGGAATAGCCAAGAATGATACCACCACCTTTACGTAACTAATTTCAGCTCGTTAGGTCGTAGCTACGGCGTCATTCTTCAACTATTGATCTGCGGGCAGCGACGATCTGCCGATGTCGGCTGCCAGATAGCGCCCCTCGCAAAATAGCCGTCCGGATTACAACTCGACTAGAACCTTCTGGGCGAAAACTCTTTTTGGATTCGCTTTGTAATAAAAAAAAAACTACGAAAAAAAACCGCCTTCAAAAACCACGACTTCATTAACACATTTTTTCGAGTGTACTGGTATAAAATGTTATTTGAAGTGTTAAAAATATTATTTACACTTTTTAGGTCGTGGTTATTGCAGGCGGTTTTTTTATTCGTACATTTTTTGTTGCATGTTTTTAGTATCTCATCTTATTGAAAAATCATATAGTTATAGAACATTTTGATGGTAGCTTAGTGGTTCACTACGCGTCCTTCTATACGGGGAAACCGTTCGAATCCGAGCATGCACCTCTGGATTGTTCAAATCTATGTCCGTATTTCTACCATTAGCTCGGTGTTGAGAAACCTGCTCGTTTGGGATAGTTTCTAAAATGTATAATCATGATTCAGTTGGTCCCCTGTTCAAATGTTGCGAATGTCAGACGGCAGTCGCTTCATTGTTATTACCAGATTTTCAAAATTATGAATCATGGTCCAAGCGTACCCCGGGATCCAGAGCGACAGCTTTGTACACAATTAGTAATTACCCGCTAAGATGAGGGGGAAAAGTGTGGAATAGAGTATAGTTGCTTCTTTTTCAATGGCTTTTCGCGATCATACATTGAGTGAGGAAGTCTTATCAAAAATATGAAATTCGATCATGACAAAGGCAACGTCGCCAGTTGTGTAATAAAAGGCCAAGCTTCCATAAAACACGGTATTACACACGTCATCACGCGTGTCCTCCTGCTGAGCCGACGTAAGCCGAATTTTGCCTCGCACTGGGACGTGTAGGAGAAGTCGAGACGTGATTGTATGCCTTCAGCTTTGTAATTACAGGATAAACTTTCAATAGTCAGGTATATCTTTCAACAGTCAGGTATATGTTTCAACAGTCAGGTATATCTTTCAATAGTTTTTTAAATTTTCGCGTTGCATTATAACTATAATTAATCAAGACGGGATTTAACACGATATTTATTATGTGATACAACATTGTGTACTCACTTATTTTACTCGATGTTTCGGCTACGTTACAGCAGCCGTGGTCGCGAGCGGACTGGCGGAGCACGGCGTCTTCTGCTGGGGCCGGGCTGTGAATCTTCGGACGCCCTCACATTTTCCAATATTAATTCGCCACTAAATGAACTGTCAGTGAAGCTACTCCGACACACTACACTAACAGTATCGGTGTTTGTTTGCGTTAGTAACGGCCTAGCACGGGGTTTGCACTTGTTAATTACTGGATTAACTTGAGATTCTTGTATTTTTTTTAGTTTGTTATTTTATGTACTTATGGCAATAAAGATTTTCATTTTCAAATATATAATTATAATACGTAGAAAACACCCAGACCAAACAAGCATGTTCATGCACACACAAATATTTGTACTGTGCCGGGATCGAACCCGCAACCCTTGCACCAAGGGTAGCGTTCACTACCACTGTTCCAAACGGGTCGTCAAAAGTAATAACTTAATAATGGGCATTACTCCATTATAACACCCGCTTCTAGCACTTTTTCTGATTCAGGACGCAATATTTTTCAATATGTAGTTATGGACGAAGTTATTTGTACTATTTTGATGGTATTTATTCGAGTCACTCGCTCTCTTAGAAGGTACTACGCCCTTTATTTTATTTTTACTGTGTAATTAAGATCTTTAACTCTTATCTTGGATTCCGATGTTTACAATTTTGTTTTTCTCTGTAAGATACTTTTTTCATATTATATTGTATTACAAGATTGTATTCACAAAAGAAAAGTATTTAAATGTAGGTATATATTTGTGCTTGTCGCACCTTCAGAAATATAGAGACCTTATGCAAAAAACTAAATTTGGGAAACAGCCTATAAAGATTCGTTTGTCACGCCATTAAAAAGGAAATTAATGTTATCTACATAGAAATTGTATACAAAGAGGTTATGTTTTAAGAGTTGTATATATTACTATTGATTTACACATTATAAATAAAATAGGTCCAATTAATTTTTGGATTAAGTCTCTATAATTCTGAAGGTGCGTTGTGCTTGAGCTACCTATCTCGAAGTCAGATCAATGTATGGTCGACGAAGTAGTGAAATGATTATAATTTAGAAAAAAAAAATGTAATTCCTGGCTTTTGAGTTTATTTTTACGCCAGCGGCGACTTAACATTTTAAGTTATAATAAAATAATATAAAATAATATAAATTTGTTTCCAAAAAAAAATTACAAAGGCGCTTTTACATTACCTGATCCTCACACTAGGCTAAGCCTGTCCTGTGAGGGCAGGGCAGTTTCCATGCCATAAACTATAAAATAATTATTAAAACATAAATAGTTTTGAACGACCCGGTGATTGATTAGGTACGTTTTTACTTATGGTAAAGCCAGTAGGTGCTATTGCATCTATATGAAGTTGTTTAGGTAATAAATAGGTAACTACTAAGAAAATCCTTCCGTCGGATGTTTGGATAACTTATTTTTCTTTATCTCCTTCACCTGGCCCGAGGCTAGAAAAAAATGAGTAAAAATTAGGATGTAAAAGTGAGGACTTTTATGTCCTTATGGCTGCTGGTTAGGAGCACGACCCTATCAACCGTGGATTAGCCTGGATATTGCTTCTTCCTGTGTAGGTGTACAGTGCTATACAAGCTCTAGGCAGCGCCAGTATTACGCCGATGAGCCGGTATTAGGTGTCTAAGTAATAATAGTTTTGAGGATTAACTACTACGACTAATACGGGGTATTAGTCACAGTTGCAGACTGTGGTTCGTTTTGCTTACTCAGACCTTCGTACTAGCTGAGCCTGCCGGTCTTATGAAAAGTTTGTGTAAATTGATGTCAAAATATTAATTTGTTAATAGATACATAGATACACTGTATTGCACAAAATTTACAGATCTTAGTCTAGGGTATTATACTAATACAATGTATGTACTAATGTAATATTAATTACACATTTTATCTTTTTATTTACTTAGTACATCCACATGCTACAATTAGTACAATCGCTGACTACATACTAATTAAAGTTTTTTTTATGTTATAGGTGGCAGACGAGCAGACGGATCACCTGATGGTAAGCGATTGCCGCCGCCCATAGACACCCGCAACACCAGTCGAGTCACAAGTGCGCTGCCAACCTTTAAACGCCCCTTTCCCATTGGGCCTCCGGTACCCTCTCTCACGCAGCGAAAGACAGCACAGTGCTGCTTCACGCCGGTTTTCTGTGAGGCCGTGGTATCACTTTAGTCGAGCCGGCCCATTCATGCTGAAGCGTGGTTCTCCCAAAGTAAAAAGTACAGTTCTGATAATAAATTAATAAAATAAATAGTTCTTATGTACATTTTCAATTGCTCCAGAAACTGGCATGTTTCATTCGTTGTATTAGTGTGATTGGATCCACAAAATGCCTATTTGCATCTTTATCATCACTTATCTTTCCCGTCCATCCATCCTCACCTTGATTTTCCCAAATCTGTTGACTTACGAACTTTTGTTCATGCAATATTCCTTTAAAAATGGTACCTAGTAGAAGACGTTAATATTTAATGGAGTTTCGAGTATATTCGAATACATGTTTGCAACTTTTTATGTTTCTGAATTTGAAATTGTTACATAGAGCTTTTATTATTCATGAAATGGAAAAGATTGAATGTGGTGGAACCATAAAATCTATCGCTTAAATAGACAGTCGTAAATACTTCTTTCTTCTGATATTATACGAGTTCTTTAGTATGCTTGTAGTTTTCTTTCATATAGCTTTCGTGAGCTAGTCAATTACTTGAATTTGTCTAGATTTCCAATCAATGTTTTTTTATGTGCAGTAAATAAAAATTTAAATTTAAAAACTTGAAACAGTAGGTACTCATGTTCGTTAGGTAGAAAGGAAAATATTTCTGTATTTTTTATTATTTTAAAGTCTTGTTAATTTTGATGTTGCTTACATATTAGTCATGTGATTTATTCAAAAAATTAATAAAAGACGAAATCCCGAAAAAGGTTAAATATAAATGGGTTTTATATTCTGCAGGTTTAATTCGACGCACACATTAAATTTTATTTGAATAGATGGTACGTACTCGTCACTAGTTCTAGGGTACATCCAGAGGAGTCATGCTCAATATTGATCTCATTATTGAACATAAATTTACAACGCCCAATAATTGAACTTTTTCTTCAAATGTGCCATATCAATGGAACCCAAAAGTAATGGTCGTTATATCATGTACCTAAGTGATATTTAAAATTAATACAATCAGGCATAAATACTAATGCAGCTATGAAAAAAATACATATATGTGCCTATAAAATTTGAGAGTTGCCCTCGATTTCTCTGAGATCCCATGATCAGATCCTGAGATGGTGACAAAGGGACCAAATGAGGAGTATGCCCTTGCAAATAAACAAAGAATTGTACAAATCGGTCAATAATAGGCGGAGAAATCGTGAAACATACATAAAAGAAAAAAAAAATACAGTCGAACATAGAACCTCCGCCTTTTTTATGTCGGTATAAATTAGTAGAGACTGTAACGATAATAAATAAAGTCACAGTGTTGGTTTTAACTACCGCAATTTTGTTTCTAAACTCGCGTAGATAAAAAAAACGAGCCCGCACTTTTGAGTGATATTTTTTATGTGATAGGTGGCAGACTAGCAGATGGATGACCTGATGGTAAGCGATTGCCGCCGGCCATGGACACCCGCGACACCAGTGGAGTCAGAAGTGCGCTGCCAACCTTTAAACCTTTCGAACGGATTGGGCCTCCGGTACCCTCACTCATGCAGCAAAACACAGCACAGTGCTGCTTCATGCCAGTTTTCTGTGAGGCCATGGTATCACTCCGGTCGAGCCGGTCTATTTATGCCGAAGCGTGGCTCTCCCACGGTAAATAACTATATATATGTATGGTGTATGCGCTCATATAATGACATAAAGGATCATAACATAGACTTTTTCATTATTCCATCCATACATATAAGCAGAAGTGTAATGATAAGCTGAAGGATTGTGAATTGTTGATAAAAATTAATACTTAGTAGATAATTTACTTAATATAATATTTTAGTCGTAATTAAGTTCAAAAATGCTGTATTTACCTATAATAGGCATATCTTTTAGTTAAGGTATCCTTGTACTGGTAGTGTATGTGCGAACTGATATGTTCTTGGTAAATCTTTATCAATAAATAAATAAATACCTATATTTCATAAAAAGATTTATAAAGAAACCACTTGATTGCACAAATTTCGCGCCAGTGCAGCGGGAGCCATTCAACCACCACGGTCGTAAATCGAGTCGTGAAATTTGCTATCTACTATCATATAAGTATTAAGTGATCCTACATGTGTTGTGGTACTGCAACCACTGCGGGTATAGAAACCGCTCCGTGAGTCCATAGCCTTTGATACCTTCGATCAATACTACTGAACTTCGGTTCAATTCAAACTCAAAAAATAGAAAAAATGCATAGGCTTGTAGTACACACCATAACAAATCGTCATACATTATTTTATTTCATTTATTTTTATTTTATTTATAATATACACACAACACATTACAATCGTAAATAAACAAAGTAAGAAAAATAAAGTGCAGTTTTGAAGCAGGTTGCAATCCAAAAACAATGAGTACATAAAAAAAGCAATATTGAATTACTTAGGTTTGTCGCACTAGCCGTATATAACAATATGACAAACCAATAAAAGAACCCAAGCTATGAACAATGAAACAACAGAAACAATACTTTATCCTAAAATCATTTAAACTATTTATAAGGTTAATAATACCTTACATGCATTTAACATATAAATGCCGATACATAAAATATACTAAGGGTCGATTCGACCAATCTTAGCCCGATGCTAAATCTATGGTATATGTGGTCCCCGGCAGAGTAGAATAGGGCACCCTCACTCTTACCGAGGTGTCGTAAAAGGTGACTAAGGTAAAGCTGCTGGCATGATCATCAGCACCCAGAGAAGGAAAACTCTGCATTTATATCAAAACCCTCGCCAACCCGTCTGCCAAGCGTGGTAAGTATGGCAATTACCCCTCATGTGATTGAGGGAGGCCCGTGCCCCAGCAGTGGGGACTTAAATCGGCTGATGATGAAATCTATGGTAAGTATGGCGCTGTCATTCTATACAAATCTGACGTTATACCATAGATTTATCCACAGATTAAGATTGGTCGAAATGTATCTAAGTGTCACACTCACAATAGTAGTGTCACACTCTAAAACCTAATGATACAGGGTTACCTCGGGACAGATCGCAAATGTTTAGTATTTGTAGGTGATCTCATACTTTTTGCAGTACAATGGTTCATACAAAAATCTCAAAAATATAAACAAAAGATAAGTTAAAGCTAGAACAGAGCACAGCGGTCGATGTGATCATGTTGTCCGATAGCTAATGCCGCGGCGTAGTTTTCGCCAATTCTCCCTACATACTATATTATTCGAACTTAGGACCCTCAAAATGACAAACGATAAGTGTATGTAATTTGACAACGTTGAATGAAAAAACCCAAAAATTTGTTTTTTCGTGAAACTTTTTCTATTAACGGTACCTACTGATTGCATAAAACAAACTTGAGCACTGTCTCCGAGGTAACCCCGTGGGAAACCAAAAAAAATCTGTGTACACAGAAGAATTATTACGGCCCGTCATGTCAGGGGGTCGACGGTTTAATGAGAATATTACACTTCGTTTTACGGTCCTTAGTAATAGGTGACGTGTCTATCGCCGCGACATCGGCTCGGTTTTATGCTCCTCATATATTTTCGTGCCACAGGTTTTAACGTTTTTGTTTACCAACCACAGATTTTTCAGCGGGAAATTGTACTAAAGATAGGAAAATAGGTGCTAGTGTGGATTGCATCAGTAAGTTGTAAATTATTTACTATAATCATAACAATTATGCGGTTAAGTCTTTCCGTATACATACATAAAGTATAAGTCGTGGCCATATCGTAAATATGCTCGCTTCATGAAATGCACGATATGTAGTTGATATTTTTATAGCAATCTTTTGCAATTATTCTTAAGTAAATAACACACTTAAAAATTTCAGCTCCTGTTCAGGCGACCACGATTGTGGAAGATGTGGGTTCGAGTCCTTTAATTAGTAAAGAATTTTTTAGTGAGCTTCATGAAATGGTTGTATTTCATGATGTTGGCGACTTAATTTGATCAGATCATTAAAAAAACATCGTCGGCTTATATTAAGTGTTCAGAATTTATTATTTTTACATTTTTTTTAATGTCATAGGTGGCAGACGAGCAGACGGATCACCTGATGGTAAGCGATTGATTCCTCTAATGGACACCCGCGATACCAGTGGAGTCACAAGTTAGTACATAAGACAACCATAGAGGTTTAACTATGTAGTCTGCTCATAGACCAGAGTATTATTACCTTACTCTTTGTCATAGACTTAGGCTGCCACGTTTTAAACGTTTTTCCCTTTGAGAAGAGAAACAAATGAAGATGAGCTGTTGTTCTATATGAACCACCGGTTATTCATATATCATCTAAGTCGACATACCTAATAGTTATAAACTTATCGCTGTCTTGTTTTTACTTACCTCTAATACATCATGGTAAAAGTGACAAAAATATATTTATTCGACTTATTTTTGGAAGAATCGAAACGTCAATAATAAGAAAGCCTATATGCAGCCGGTTTTTTCATTTCTAAATGAACCTTTTTCTATGTTGTTTAGGACCTCCCGATCACTTCCCAAATAACTTTAATTTATCAAGACGGGAATTAAGATGATATTTAATATGTGATACAACATTGTGTACTCACATAATTTGCTCGACGTTTCAGCTACGTTACAGCAGCCATAGTCATGAGCGGTCTGGTGGAGCACGGCGTCGTCTGGCCCCAGCAGACGACGCTGTAAATCTTCGGACACCCCCACATTTTTTGATATTAATTCGCCACTAGATGAAATATCGTCTTGATAAATTATAGTTATAATGCAACGCGAAAATCTAAAAAAACTATTTACTACCTGGTATTTTAAAGTAATTAATTGAATAAGTAAAAAAAATCGTCCTTTAATTAACGCCGTGGATGAAATCCGGACACACTTTATAAATCTACATCGATAACAATAAATCGATAAGGGCAGCTCTAAAGAGCGCCATTTTTGATTCTGAGATTCGTCAGTTCCATTTAATTCCTTATCCGGTTTTTTCTATGCAAAAATGTTAAATAGTATAAAAAGCAAATAACCGAAATTGGGGTGTATGTTAGTGATTACTTTCTTACATCAGTCTGAGTTGCTCAGTGGCTATGTCGATGATAGAACGTAAAATACCTAGGTATGTATATCAATACCTATAAAATACACGTTGCAATCAACCACCTGATCACCATGCAAATTGATCTCGCTCGACTGAGCTCTACAAAAAAGATAACTTTCCAATATTAATATCTCTCTGATCATTTTTTTATTAAAACCTAATGGCCGTCGAAAGTTATCAAGCTAATTAATTAGAGGATAGATAAGGCCCATTACCTCCATGATTAATAGTGAAAGCCTTATGTAAACGATGTTATCAGAGTACCATGGGGGCGTTATCTCTTATATTGTGTTTGTGCTGTTGTAGGTACCGTCACAGTGTAAACACTTAAAGTGCAGTGCTTCCGCTTATGTACTTGCAAATGGCGATTTGAGGTAAGTGTCCGCAAGCATCGTCCGCATCGCAAGCATCTTAAACTTATACAACTTAAAACTAGCACTTAAGCTTAGACTAGTGGCGGTATTGTTAAGTTAGAAAAAAAACAGTAAATTGATGTAAGCAAGTAAAGCACTCGGCAACTACTAGCAAACGAAGGCACGGACCTGTCTGTGGACCTAACCAATAAAACAATCTCATACAACAGCGACTACTGATCCGCAATGTACGGATCGCGTGTTCAAGGTCCTGCCCAGCCAGCAGACACAATAGATACCAAATGCATATGACAACAATTTGTAACACAATTGATAAAGAATTATTTTTATTATAGAAAGTAAATAGCTTTTGGCTTTAAAAAGAATATTTAGGCAAAAAACTTTAAAGGGTTAGTCGGTAAACATTTATATTCCTTTAACCACGTCTTCTACCATCCCATCTGAACAAAGTTTTTCTATGAATTTTGGAAATTCCTAGAAAATTTTTCGACTTCCTTTTCGAATTAGTGTTTTTAAGTGAATTACCAAAAGTAATAGAATTTAATGTTGTTCAGAATAGTAGGTTTTACCGATACACTCTTTATAAGGCATACCAAAATCCGACACACTCTAGATGCGCGTACGCGCGTCCGTGTAATAAATCTAAACACATAATGTTGGCCACTTTATATTTCCGGTTACAATGTCACTGGACAGCTCGTCAGAAACTTTTTGTCTTTCTACTGGGAATCCCTATACTATGGTACTGTGGTACTGAGAGCTTTGCTGTGTATGAGTAGTAGACCCGATTCATCATAAGGCAATTAGTTACATGAGAGCAGGACTAAGAGAGACGAATTAGGGCAGTGGCTCCTAATGCTTAAAAAGGCCTTGGGCATACATAGCTGGGGGCTATTTGCTGCTATTTAGGCTGAGCGAGCATGCTGATAAGAATGCGCCTTCCACACAGGGGTTTCGGGGTATCGTGGTTCGGATCCCAGCATGCACCTTTGGATATTTCAAATCTATGTGAATGTTTCTACCATTAGCTCGTTGATGAGGGAAAACATCGTTAGGAAACCTGCATGTCTCGGGTAGTTTCTCAAAATTGTAAATACCTAAAATATTTGAGATAATTATTCTAACGTGTAACCGTGATACAGTTGGTAACAGTTCCCATGGCTAAGGGTTGCGAAGGTCAGACGGCAGTCGCTTCTTTGTACTTCCCAGACTTCTAGAATCCTGGTTCATAGTCCAAGCGTACCCTGGGCTCACGCAAGTGAGGATGACACGCTAAGACGAGCTTTTGCGAAAAAAGAAATATTGGTTTTTGAGCTAGCACTCTCTCCCCAACACATTTTTACTGGGCCCTTAGTCCACACTAGGCCCCAAAATACGTGTGACTAATGGTAAATCCAGCCCTTATGATTGTCACTGTTCTATTTGTCACGGAAGGCATCTAATTAGAGAAGAATTAAAGATCAGCTGATTATGAAAAACATATTTAGCATAGTAAGTTTCCTATTTCATTTTGCTCACAGCATATTGTGAGGAAAATAGAATGGGGAATTCTGAAGTATTCTGAAGTTAATCCATATTCCTCACATGTAAGAATGTAATTGCCTGATTCTTTTTCAGCTGGCCAATAAGTATTTCTATGATGATTAGGGGGCATTTAAATGGGTCATTAGTGCCAACATGCAGGGAGCGGGTAACGCATACCACAAGGCACCTTCCCTTCCACCCGGAAGGGAAGGTGCGGGAAGGCCCTAGGCAGTCTATAAAGTTATACCTCTATGATGAGTGCGCCACCTCCTTATAAAAAGTGTTCTCATAGGTTAACGCTGAGGAAAGATCAGGGCGGGTAAACTCACTCATATACTTGCTTTTGGTGTACCTTGGTACACTAAACGACAGAGGGCTATCGAGGACGCAGACACACTCGATCGCTTTTATCAACCCAAGCGCGTTCAGATTTTGAGAATCCTTAGTTTTCGTTTGGCCACCAAAGCGTGGAAACATATTTTTTTTATTTGCTTCTGTAAAAGTATTATTAATATTGTGATATTATGATGGATAGTTGTTGAAGTCATAATAATAAATAGATAATGATTGAATATAAAGAGTAATTAACTTAGTTGTAATGTATGATAGTAGGAATTCAACATACAAATAACACTATCAAGCTTCTTCATTACTCAGTCATATCATCTATTGTCCAGTCTGTTTATATCCGTGTAGATAAAACAGTTATTCGTGTTAGAAAATATATTTCGCAATTCCCAAATCTACCCGATAGGAGGCCAGCAAAATTTTATCTCGATTCAATTCGTGTCGTAGCTATAAAGAGAGTCGGAATTCAGGTGTGAAACTTTTAAAAACCGGAGAAAAAGGTAAAGTGCATCGTAAAACTAGTCGGCTGAGCGGCTAAAATGCAACGAGGTAACAGAAATACATTGGTAGCGTGCAAGTGTAGGGACGGGATCGTTCGAATGTGCGAATTTGTTCGCTGCACTGGGGCCTACATGCTTAGAGTGACCATATCCCTTTATTTGATTTGAGGATTGTCAGGGTAAAAATACGAGTTATGGATTTTTGTCCTAATACTCTTTGAACACCATGCTCACATTAGCCGACCGAATATAAAGCCAGTCCGTTATGTCCCTCAATTATTTTTTGGACTAATCAAATCAAAGTATATAACTTGATTGCCAGTGTTCGGTTTAGTAGCCCTGTCATTTGATTTTTAGTGTGATGAACTTAAAATATTTATAGAGAACATTTTCCTTATTCTCAAGAGTATGATAAGTTTGATATGAATAACGTGTATAAAATAAGCGTGTATGAAACACCACAAATTCTTTTCTCTAGAACTTTTAACGATGCGGTTTTTTTCTATCAATGTCCTGAATTCATCAAACAGACAGCAGGGCACAATAGGTATTTGCTTATCTACGAAGCAAGCCGTCATATTCACTGGTTTTTCACTTTAACAGACTTTAAATTGGTACTATTTATAAAGAGGTAATTCGTATAGACAGCAGCAACGCTTATAGGCTATTCGAAAACACGAAACGCTTGCGCGATTTAATCGACACCTAAGCGCCATCTATTGGTTTAAAATGGAACTAATGTTCCGAAACGAGGTGAGAGCGGGCCTCTAGTCTTTACTTACATACTCCCAAGGTGTTACATTTTTATTGTAGCTCGGCGGCTTCCGATAATGGTCCGTGTCTTATTTGGCAAAGTTTTTTATAGCGTTAAAAGTTGATACACACTTTTCGCAGCTAGTGACTCTTATGTTCCTCGGAATAAGAACTACAAACTGCGTAATATGTGCAGCTACTTCTGTACGTAAAATACGGGGAGACCAGTAAAATGTTTGGTCACCCCGACATAGTCATCGAAGCTCGCTTGGCCAGTTTTAAGTCCAAGTTTATTCTTCGCTAAGCTCGCTCTATCTCAGGTCGGGAACGATTTCTTTTCTGTGTTCTCATTTGCACTTAATCCACATGGGTGTACTTGCGAAAGGTCGTGCCGGCGTTATAATACGAGTAGCGCCGCTTTGCAGGTGGTAAGTTGATAGCTTAGTGCTATTGAGGTATTGAACCAGAAAGATTTTTACTTACGTTAAAATTAAATGTATGATTTGCAGGACTTCAATGTAAGGGGTAGTAGATTCTATTTGTTTATTGCACATCAGGCAGGCGGAATTTCCACTCCGTCACCAAAAAAAAAAGTTAATCTTTCTCTCCAAGTACGTTAAACGAAAATATCCGTCTACGAGTGCGTTAGATAGCGAACGGCAGATATCCACAACAGCTATTCTGTCCACAATACAGTCACATTATTTCACGAGCCTATTGACACAGTAGAAAGATTACTAGGGGTGCCACTAAGCTGAGATGAAGGCTTAGATATATACGGGGCAAGGGACGCGACAATGTGTCTTCTGTCACGTCTCTCGCTCCTATAATTATTATAGGTATGCCTACCTATCAAAGAATTTGAGAAACTATTCGAATGGTACATTTTTCGTCACGTATTCCCTCATTGCCGAACTATGATAAAAATACTCTTAAAGATTTGGAAAATCAGAGGTGCTCGGATTCGAACCTACGACTTCCCATTTGAAGACGTACGTTCTTATGCCCTGAGCTACCATCGCTCACACTAGGCTACTACTCATATTCCACTGTGGAAACATTATTCCCAAGGTTTATTGATTTTGTATCGTCTCAAAAACAGGGTGCTGACACCGCGTGGGTGACGAACCGAGAACAGATAACCGCTAACGTCGAATCAGGCTGGATTGTTTTTCCACCGCGAAATCATTGTTGCCTTAAATTCTATGGGTGCTCGCAGGCGGAATGTTCAATGAGGTCTGCTGTTTCAAGCATCACCGGCCTCGCTGGGTAAGGTTTACACAGTTGGCAGCAAACGCACTGTCCAAACTTTGGGTGGCATTGTGATCCGATCAGACTAAGGCCCGATTAGAAAATTAAATATATGGTATAACGCTGTCATACCATGCGATTCGTAGCATGATACCTCAGATTATTCTCGGTTACAAAGAGATTGGTCGAATAGGGCCTAAATGAATTTAGTAAATATTTAGTAAACCTAAATAATTGAACTTTAATAAATGTTTGCATAAAATAATAGCATAAAAACATATTGTGTGCCACAGCAGCGATCTGCATATCCTACAGCGTAGAATACATTTTGAGGCTTACTAAAAACCTTTAATTATATTTATTAGGAGTTTACAAAACTTCTCAAACGGAAATAAATGTAATCAATATCTTGACCAAGTAATCGTTTTCACATCTAAGTAGGTACCTTCGAGTACATATGTAGGTATTAGGTACTCATGTCTGCTAAGAAATGAAACTTTCGCTAGTCTTTGTTGTTGGAACCGATCGGAAGGTCATAAATATCCACATGATAAATCACAGACCGCTATATTTTTCTATTTGACATTTTTCTATACAATGCAGTATCTTCCCAGAGCGTTATATCATTGTTTTCACACCTCGTGATTTCAAATTATACAGTCGCCCTGATGTAAATTCGGTGTCAGATTAGCGTCATCAAAGTGGACGACTTGAGAATGTTTTCGGTATTAACCAGGTAGTCTTACAACGAAACCGTCCTGTAACGAACGACAATGTACCTGTCGCTTCCATACAAAAGAGACGCACAGCGCCTTTGAAAGGGACAGGGTTAGAGATTAGGTCGTGAATTCTGTTTCGTTGCAGGTTCTCAGGTTCGTTCAACCCGTTTTGCATAGATTACGCTGACGGACGTGGGGAATGGGCCGCTGCACACGCCACCGGAAACCCGATAGCGGTACCAGCGAGGTACGAGAACAAGCGATGAATTAGTGCAATATGCCGTAGTGAGTAGCGCAGTGCATATTGCAGGGTGGTAAGCCACACGCGACGCTAAAACGGTATACCCATAAAATTGCTATTCTTGATCGTTATTAGGTAACATGTTATTGACCTCTGCTGGCAAGTTAAGTAAGTCTCCAACGTTTATTTATATAAAAGTGCTTAGTGATTACGTAACCACGCTTCGGTATGAATGGGCCGGCTTGACCGGAGTGATACCACGGCCTCACAGAAAACCAGCGTGAAGCAGGAATGTGCTGTTTTTCGCTGCGTGAGTGAGGGTACCGGAGGCCCAACCCAGAGGTAAGAAGCGTTTAAAGGTTGGCAACGTACTTGTGACTCGACTGGTGTTGCGGGTGTCTATGGGCGGCGGCAATCGCTTACTATTAGGCGATCCGTCTGCTCATCTGTCACCTATCACATAAAAATAAACCATTTGTTAATGTTAAATATAGACAACGTTAAATTAAGGTACTATTTCTATATGTACGAATAAATTATAGCTGCAGACAGTATTTATTTACATTAAACTTGTAAGTAAGTCACAGTAAGTACTGTATATGTATTATACTACGATTTGATCGACTTTACTGAAGTATTTCACGTAAACGATAACGCCCACTCAACTTAAAATACACATGAGTTATGATTAGCAAAAGAAAAGGTATAAATCATTGCTTGAAAGATGTATATAAATGTAACTCACAAATGAGTTCTTGTGTAAAATAATGCACATCACTGAAGCAGTGGCCATGTGACATAACAACTTTCAAAATGTGGTTTAATACCTACAATATAATATAATATAATATTTTACAACATCACATACATTGATCTAACTCTGAGATAGGTAGCTTAAGTACCATTGTTACGGATATCAGAACCAACAGCGAAATTATAAATATATAAATTGATAATACTTTTCTTTTGTAAATACTTACTTATAATATGTAGAAAATAGATTTAAAATTAGAATGAAATAATATATCCTGGGGCTAGTTCCCTCGAGTGAGGACATGTTTTATATCCGTAGGTTATCTAATTGGCTGACCCTCGACTCTTTGACTAAAGGTTTCTTTAGCGCCAAGTCCTGAAGTTGATATTTGACACGCGATTCACGTCATGCCGTAAAACACTCGTAAAAGAGTCTTTTATCCGAGTTTTATATGATCCCACGCCCAACACAAAGTTGAAGTGTGATAGTTACAATCGATACAGAAAATGACAATAAAGACAAAATACTTAGCGATGAGCAAGGTCAAGAATTTCTACCATTAGCTCGGCGGTGAGGGAAAACATTGCGAGGAAATCTGCACATTTCGGATAGTTTCCGAAACATGTATCCATGATTTAGTTGGTCCCCTGTTAAAGGGTTGCGAAAGTCAGACGGTAGTCGCTTCATTGTAATAACCAGACTTCTTAAATCAAGAATCATAGTCCAAGCGTCTGCCGGGCTCCACTGCGACAGCTTTGGACGCAACTGGGTATTACACGCTATGATGAGAAAGAAAGCAAGTTCAAGAATCTTCCGGATATAAAATATTTCTATGTTATACGATAACAGGATTTTGTTCTGTTTTTATTACGAACGCTAAAAATATTACGCACAAACCTGATATAGATGGTATGATTAGCAAATGGTAATTTTTTTACAATTTTTTATCAATGGAATCCATTGAATACCCAACCAACATCTGCTGAATAACTTCCGATTCATTAGTAGCCAAAATAGCTCTACGTCGTAGTACTTCGTAGCACTTACGTAGCACGTAGCGTGCTACGTGGTGGTGGGTATTCGTAGCTATTTATAAACGGCAAAATTCCGGTTGAAGGTATATTTTTAGATTCTGCAAAGGCGTGAGTAAAATGAGGCGGAATCAAAATGAATGGATCCAGTGATAAGGTTAAGTAACCGTGTCGTGAAATGAATCGGTTTCCTTCAAGCGCGACGTGTTTTGTTAATTCCTGAATATAATTCCTTGCTATAAGTTCGTTAATATTTTCATTATTTAGATAATGATATTTTCTAAATAATCATCTTTAGCTAGGCTATCCTACTGAAAACCTACCAGTAATACCTATTAAGATAACTCGTATTTACAGTTTTTACTTGATACTAATAAGCCAAGGATTTTTATGGTAGTGAGAGAATAATCAGAACACAGTGATAGTGAAATTGCTGTACATGTGTAGGTGTATTTGGGGGCACGATAGTGCTTCCGTCAAATCGAGCGCGAAGTAAACACTGCCGTACCACCTTTTTTGGAACCATTACGTATTTACAGACGCTGTAAAAAGTCTACCAGTATATACTTAGAGCACGTTGAATTAATACATTTGTTAAATTACCTCGGTAATCAACATAACCTCAATTGGTATTAAATCGTGTTTGTACCCAAGTGAAAACGTAGAAATTAGACATGTTATAATAACCGAAAATATTGTCTTTACATAAGAAAAATTATAGCGCCGAAGAAAAATATGACTAACTTTAAAATATAACCATATAATTTTAAACTAGTATTAATTTGCGTTGAATGTCTCTGTTAGCAACGCGGTTATGAGCGCATTTACATTTCCACTCGAAGTGTTTAAGCGACGGTTATTGAAAGAGCTCTGCTTCAACGCTTAGTGCGAGCTCGTACGAGAACATTTTAGTACCAATTAGCTATGAGCCAGCCAATTAATGTAGGTAAGTAATAATAACAAGTACTTCCTATACACTTAATATTAATAATAAATATAAAAACTTTTTAATTTGTATTAAGCTGTATCTCTAAATAATGTAAGTGTGTGCGTGCTGTTTGCTACCAAATCCCGGCCGAATTTTGTAATAAAAAAACATAATTTTCTGATTAGAACCGATACATCACATCGTGGTTTCTTTCTTAGTTCAAAATTATCGAAGAACTTATACACTACAGTATTGTGTTAGTTAATATATCGATATCTAGTTTGCCAGAACTTCACTTGGTATAACAAAAATAAACATACTTGCACGCTTTCTACTTATTTTGTCTACTTTCTTCGCCATTAGTCTGCCATTTCATTCTCTTTAATATTGATCTTTCCTACGTTCCTCTCCAGTGCACTTATCGTTGTCTCACTCATACGGGTATATACCGGACTATCTGTTATTTAAATAATGAGATTTAATTTTAAAATATTCAATTTTCATTTTATGATTTTCTTTTTTGATGAAGATAGATGTATTGTAAATAAAGTTAAAGCTTAAAGTATATGATTAGCTATGAGTTAGAAAAATAGTCTTGTGTCAGCAGAGTCATACGAATCTAGGACTCAAATTTAACAAAATATTCACCATTAAAAAGAATTTTTATTGAACAAAAACACAAGAAAATTAAGACAATAACTAAGAAATAAAATTAAACTAAAAGTAAATAAAAAGGAAAGTTAAAACAAAGTAGGTCCCCGTGGCAGTGTCCCCAAAATGCTGGCAGCATTACCCCGCTGGATCGCGATGGAAATTCGCCATTAAAAATATATTTATTATTAGTAAATATTCCACCTATCTACTTAAAATTGACATTTGCTGACAGGTGGTCTGGTAGGAATTGTTATTAGCAAAAGACCGGCAAAATTTTACACTGAATTGCCAAGTTAATTTAGTTTTGTATTCAGTGCAAAAAAACTATTTATCTAAGTATCTATTCGTAATGTATTTCATTTGTCAACGTTTCCTTAAGTTAATAGCAAACATTTGCTGTGATATGAAGCGATTTAATTTTACACAGGCAACACCGCACGGATGTCGAGTACAGTCGATGTCAAAAATACGAGTACAAACTGGAACTTTCATTATTATGTACACTTAAGGTTCAAAACTGTTCGTATTTTGCGAGGTTCTCTCGCGATTATATTGAGAATCACACGGATGTCGGGTACAGGCGACGTCAAAAATATTTGTACGCACTTGAACCTACATTGTTGCACTTAAGGTTCATGTATCTATTTTCGGGAGGATAAAGTCATTTCATAGCGATCCCTTCGTATTGGAAAGCGTTTAGTGTGTGTTGTGTGCCAGCTCATTACGGGAGGAGTTGGTGTCGTTTGACAAGATGGCGATAAGGCACGGCCGTCTGTCAGGTGATCGCTTTCATGATCTGACGCTTGACCTCGTCATACAAGCCACGTGTAGGTTTGACCTTAATAAAACGCGAATGTTTGCTAATACATTATTTATTAAACCACGTTATCAACTTATTCGTTCACTGTTACATCAACACAACATCAATTTTGACTCACAAAAGATAGTGACGATAACAGTAAAATAAATTCCATTAAACCACCATACTATTCCGCTGGTGTCCATTCTAATTTATTATCTAATTTCTTGTATGTATGAAAAGTAATGGAATATCCTATATTTTTCTGATGATTTGGAATACTGACTAATTTGATCAACAAATATAGAGTGGTGCCTTAAGTACACACTTGGCGCAAATAGTTTAGCATTGACCAACAACCAGTTGAAAAGGATATGTAAATAATAGAGTGTCACATAATAATTAAAGAAATTTACCTACATAGACGTTTTATTGCACGGTCGTTAAAAATATCGTTTTTCTATGACAATCAATTTGTAAACGTCCACCGTACGGCGACAGGGCCAGTGTTTGGTCGGCACTGGATATTGTTGTTGGGTAGAATGATTTAGGCGATCGGCCGCTTTATATTCCCGCGTTTCACCGCCGGCTGTCACCACTGACAATGTGGAATGGAAATCGTGTTTATTTTTGGATCCAATAAATTCAGATGGAGGAAAATTATTTTTAGAAAGTATTTGTTTGTTTAGTTGATTTCAGAATATATTGTAGTAGGAAATAATTATTGTTGGTATGCTTGCTTTACTAAAAACATCACCGGTCCATCACCAGCGCTAAATACCTTTGACAACTCATATGACCATAGTCCATATTCACTCATATTGTAATCACCAGGGAAAGTGTTGATAACGACACTCGCAAATACCAGTGGAGTTATGAGTGCGCTGCCATACTGCCATCCTTTTCTCTGGTACTATCACTCATTCGGCAAAACCATAGAATAGCATCCTAAATCTATGAGTAAAACACAGCACAGGCGCTGCTTCAACTTTAATTATTTTTTCATATTCGTTTTGAAGTTCGTAAATTGAACGAGTAAAACTAGCTTATGCAGCGCCGGGTAACACACAGGACGAAGTGACGCATTTGCATGTAGGCACACGGTAACATGTAGACCTCCCACGCGGTGCCGAGTGGGCGCCGTGCCGTGCATTGCATAACCGGTCGTACTACGAAAAGAGTTGGTATACAAATCGTATAACATGTTTGGTAAGCCGATTAGAAAACAAAGTAAAACATATGGCAATATACGACCTTTTTGATTTGATCTAATCAAATAGAACGAGTAAGTACCTACTAAGTGACGTCGGTTATAGGCGTAATATTTAAACACTTTTAAAGACTTTTTTTTTACTTTATTGTTGTTAGTCTGAATCGGTATTTGTACCGGTAAAAAGGTACTTAATTTCATACTATACTTCTCTTCTTACA
>CM032464.1:64997-85404 GCA_019059595.1 Marasmia exigua | reverse complement strand
ACGCGATCTGCACAGGATATCTACGATGACGCAGCACAGGTAAGTGTTTCAGGACACTTGCAGCACGATGATTACGCGGCGATGCGCACAGGATATCTTCGACGTTACGACACAGGTAAGTCTTTCAGGATACTTGCAGCACGACGATTACGTGGCGATGCGCACAGGATATTTTCGGCGACACAACACAGGTAAGTTTATAGGGACTGTCTTTGGATGTTCCCGGGACACGGATGATGATGAGAATGCACTCTTTGGATCACTTGTTCACAACACGTAAGTTCTGGATGGGTACGGCTTATGATGTTATGAGTCTGTCGCGAATAACGCGTGCTGAACGAAGCTACTGGGGATTTCCGATCCCACCGCTGCCACCAAATGTTATCGGGTCCTAATCAGAAGGCTTTTTAAAAAAACACTTTTTAAACTAATCACTATATATTGGAAATGAGAATTTACACATAGATATTTATGACGGAAAATTAGGGACCCTTGGGCAGCCGTACCCGATGGAAGCTAGCAACAGACTGGCTCGCGGTGGCGCGAGCCGTCGGATGATGGGAGAGCTGCTGACTAAGCGGTTCTCCCTCGTCAGCCCTTTTGGTGACATATCCCGGGTATAACAGTACGCAGCCAACCTTTAAACCCCCGTTTCCCTCAGATTGGACCTTCGGTCCCCTCACTCACCTAGCAAAATACAGCAGACGCTGCTTTAAGCCGGTTTTTTGTGAGGCCATGGTATTACTCCGGTCGAGCCCATTTATACTGAAATAGGTAGTGGTGTCTGACGAAACCGTGGCTCTCCCACGGTATCGTCTGACGCCTATTACATAAAAATATCTATAATGGTTTCCGTAAGGATAAGCTCTCTTTCTTATGTGTATTATATTAATCGTAACAGAATTTGTGCACTTTCAAGCTTATTTTGCCATTCATGTCAATCATAATCATCATCTCGCAAAAAGTCGCCACTAAAAACTTCAATAATATCATCGGTGATACTAAAACACATCGACTTCGCTCACTCGGCCTCACATAAAAGCGTACCTGAGACGGCTAAATGGTCGAAAGCCAGTAAGCGATCCTAGGTATCGATGGAGAGACAAGGTCGAAAAAGACTTGCGCAGACTTCTGGCGGATGACTGGCAGGAGGTGACGCAGGCAGGACCGACCGAGATGGAGATTTTTATCATCAGAGGCCAAGGCTTACTTTGGTTCACTGCGCCAATCTAGTTAGTTAAAAACTTCAATTGTTCTACTCTTAGACATCTCTAGACTATCATCATTGTGACATAAATCATTTTTTCATCATTATCATCATTTCAGAAAATAGACGTCCACTGCTGAACATAGGCCTCCCCCAACGATCCCCACACAGATCGGTCCTATGCCGCCTGCATCCAATGGACCTTCACCAGATCGTCGGTCCACCTTGTGGGGGGCCTGCCACGGCTGCGACTTCCTGTACGTCGCCTTCACTTGAGGTCCTTTCCGCCCCTACGGCCGTCTGTTTTCTCCGCTATGTGCCCATTCAGGCAAGCAATCCTTTGGGCTTTGAGACTCCGAACATAGCCCTCTCCATTGCTCTCTGGGTGACTTTGAGCCTCCTTAATCGGCACATTGTACCCGGCCATGTCTCGCTTCCGTATGTTATCACTGGCAACACACACGCATTGATGACTATCGTCTTGAGACTCTGCCGAAAATATGTTGCGTAGCTTCCCGAATACTGCCCAGCAAAGATGGATTCGTTCATCGACCTTTTTCTGGAAGTTGGACTTACCAAGCTGGACTTTTTGTCCGAGGCAGATGTACTCGTCCACAACTTCCAATGTAGAGCTTCCAACCTTTACAATAGATGGTACGACATGAGGATTCGACATATTTTTCGTCTTGCCCATGTTCATTTTCAGACCTACTTTTTGGGAGACTAATGAGGTCGTCATACATTGTACCTAAGTTTTCCAAGGTCTCAGCCATGACTTTGATATCGTGACATTGATTTTTCTTTTATTTTAAATGTCTTGTTTTTTTATTTATTCTCTTAATTTCATTACAATCAATAGAAACCAGTTGCCAGCGACACTGGGTCGTAAAGGGCCCTTAAAACTTGAAACAACTGGACTACTGCAGATATCAAGTGTCATCGAAAGTTCACTGAGTTCATCGGCCCGTTTAGCCCCAGCCTCAGTATAATAGGTCCTTGTTAACAATTATTAACATCGTTATAGTCTGATGCCTCGATGGGGTCATATTAGTGATGCAACATTCGAGTCTTGATAAATCTGTCGAAGTAATTTAAATTCACCGAGGGAGAGCTATCAAACTCGACCAGCGTGATGCTATGGCTTCACAGAAAATTGGCGTGAGGCAGCGCCTATGTTCATCATCATCATCAGCCTATCGCAGTCCACTGCTGGACGTAGGCCTCTCCAATTGTTCGCCACTGTGATCTATCCATGGCTTCTCGCATCCAGCTCTTGCCAGCCATCCTGCGCAGATCGTCCCCCCACCTAGCTAGAGGGCGCCCTACATTACGTTTGCCAAAAGTTAAAGGTCGCTCAGCGGGCTATAGAACGAGCAATGCTCGGCGTCTCTCTCCGAGATCGAATATGAAATGAGGTGATCCGGCAGAGAACCAAAGTCATCGACTTAGCTCACCGAATTAGCAAGCTTAAGTGTCAGTGGGGTGGTCATATTTGCCGCAGATCCGACAACCGATGGGGTAAACGAGTTCTAGAGTGGAGACCGCGTCTTGGCAAACGTAATGCCTATGTTAATTTCGTCTTATAATTGAGGGTACCGGAGAGGAGATTTTTTTTTATGCTAGAGTCGCTTGATGGATAGTAATCAACGCCGCCTATGAACATTCCCGAAATCAGAGAGATCGCTAAATAAATGTGTTGCTGGCCTTTTTAAAAAACCCGGCCAAGTGCGAGTCGGTCTCGCCCATGCAGGGTTCCGTAGCAGCAAGTAAAATATATGGAAGGTAAATTGCGGTTTGCGGTTTAAAACGTATTAAAAAAACTACTTCCTAGATCTTGTTCAAACCAATTTTCGTCGTTAGTTTTCCTGGTAACGTATATCATATATTTTAGTTTTATAATTCTTTTATAATAGAAGTAAGAGGAAGGGGGGCACATTTTACTACTTTGGGAGCATCTCTTGCGCAAAGTATCAAGTTTAGAAAAAAATATGATAGAAACCTCAATATCATTTTTAAAGACCTATCCATAGATACCCCACACGTATGGGTTCGATAAAAAAGAAATTTTCTAAGTATATTGAACCCCTATAAAAAATATTTTTCCTATTTTTGTGTAAAAATCGTAATGCGGTTAACAAAATACATCTATTTAACAAATATAAGTACATATTTGTACTTATATTTGACATTTTGCCTGAACTAGGATGACCTGTGTTTTATGCTAAAAACAAGTACTAGAAAACTACTTGATTTGTTTTATTCTCAAATAATTACCCGACAACAGCGAAGCAAAAAGGAGGGTTATGATTTAGACCTGTATGTATGTATGGTAGTTAATCTGTTCCTTCATAACTTCTAAACTAGTTATGATATTTGTACAAACGAGGTGTCGTTAGAAACGTTTTGATTGTCATCTGGTGACTTCACGTTTTATTGACTACAGCGTCCTCTAGGGGACTTAGAGAACTAAATAAAAATTTTGCTTGACAGTACCTTGTAGGGTATCAAATGAAAGAGCGTTTTAGCACATACCATATATATCATTTTATTTTTAAAAGCGTGTTGTTTTTGGCAGTCGGGTTTTATCTCTTTGACTCAAACGCACTTTAAGTCTCGAAAATCTCCCAACGCTAATCCAAATACGGTACATTGATTTATTAGCATATGGGGTCTCTTATGAATAGACCACGGCAGTTACGGGGTGAGTGGTAATAGTAATAGTAATAGTAATAGTAATAGTAGTAATAGTAATAGTAGTAATAGTAGTAATAGTAATAGTAACGTTTATTCTCACCATAATCAACATTTTACATTGTACAAACAATTACAAACACGTTATACAGTAAATGTAGGGTAGGTAACAAGAATCTTAAGTTCGTAAAATTTACAGTACAGTAAAGTAAGAACTCACAGTGAGGACTATGGCGGGTTAACACCTGAATTAGGAATATCCTGTATCTCAAGGTTGTTAACCCTCCACCCCTTATAATGGACAGTTTTAATTAATAATAAAATTCATTCCACAACAAGGCTTAAATAAAACTAAAACTACTGGATATAATTCAAAATATTGATAGGGTTACTGCAAAGAACACACACAAAGAAGCCTCAAATCAATTATGAACAGTATGCAGCAAATTAAGTTAAAGATAACGCACAATGAATTAAACTAAACTAAACATTCTTTTACGAAGGATTACGTAGAATTTTTTCAGTATTAAGATAATTTAGAAGAGTTAGTTTTTTCTTTAAGGTGGATTTTAACGTACTTCCATTCATCCTGTAGATAACATCCGAATCATTAAAATATCTATAAAGAAACGGCCCGGTATAAATTGATTGACGTCTAGCGAGTCGCGTCTTAAATACTGGTACATGGGTACGTATACGCCTTTTGTGTAGCGGTAGTTTCGAAGGGTCAATCGTTTTGTGGTGACGAAGGATTGAGCAATAGATAAAGAGCTGTCTAACTGTTAGAAGTTTAGATTCCTTATATAGGATATCCGTTGGATAATGTCTAGGTTTATTGAACATGACCTTGATGACTGCCCTCTGCGCTCTTTCCAACTCTAAGAGGTGGGTTGTAGCAGCACCACCCCACACCGTTACGCAATAGGTGAGGAGAGATTGGACTAAGGCTAAATAGACTTTGGTGATGAGGTCAGTGCTAGCAGATTCTCTTAGGTTTTTAAAGATATGCAGGAGTTTTACGGAGTCTCTTACTGGTTGCTGATATATGCGGTGCCCAGTTTAGGTCCTCGTCCATAACTACACCTAGGTATTTGTGTGTAGTAGTCTGTATTAGGGGGGGACAGTCACAGGTAGTATAGTTGCTGCTGATTGTACAAGGATTTGAATGCGCTATGATGGTAAAGTTTTTTGGCGGTCGTTTTGCTTTCGAGATACTGAAGCAGATAAACTTGGTTTTGGGTACATTTAGTGTTAAGAGGTTGTCATCAAGCCATTGCATAACCTTTTTAAGACCTGCTTCAGCCGACCTCTGAACGTTTGGCCACGTTTGACCACGAAAAATTAAGGCTGTATCGTCAGCAAATGCCAACGAGACTCCATGTTCCAGCTCAAGTTTACAGAGGTCATTGACATAAGCCAGGAAGAGTGAGGGACCGAGTGTACTCCCCTGTGGCACTCCATAGTTGACAGGTAAATCAGAGCTGGCTTTATCACCTACTTTGACAACCTGTCTTCTGTTGGTAAGGTAATCTCGAAACCAATCCAGAGCGATACCTCGTATTCCCAGCCCCTCTAGTTTGAGCAACAGCAGCGGGATGGATACAGTGTCAAATGCTTTTTTCAGGTCCAAAAAGATAGCTACACATCTTTCACCACGTTCAAGTGCTTCTGTTACCCTATTAGTAAGACTTGTGACAGCATCTTCAGTGTTTCTTTTAGACCTGAATCCGTATTGATTGTCTGCTAGAAGTTGCTTACTCTCTAAAAAACTTGTAAGTCGAATATTGACAGCTTTTTCAATAATCTTGCTTATCGTACTCAAAAGTGATATTGGTCGATAGTTTGACACTGCCTCCATCCCACCGCTCTTGTAGATTGGTACCACCACAGCTTTTTTAAAAATGGCTGGGAAAATTCCCTTTGCGATACTGAGGTTACACAGGTGGGCTATCAGAGAACAAAAAATATCATGGGAGTTTTTAAGAACTATAGTCGGAATGGAGTCTATGCCTGGGGCACTGTTAGTCTTAAGGTTCATGATGATCTTTTTAATCTCAAACGAATCGGTTGGGTACATGCTCATCGACTGGGCATTTGTAATGGTAGATACTTTTTTGAATAGTTGTGATTCATCAGCGCCACTCTTTGCCAGTACATCAGCCGCAAGCTCTGTGCCTATGGAAGTAAAATAGGTATTTACCAGATCGAGGGATTTTTCTGGTGATGGTAGTATTTCCAACAGGGTTGCTGCTTGAGTACGGGTGTTTTTAATATTGCACATTTCCTTGACCATGTCCCAGGTGCCCTTGTTATTTTTGAAGTTTTCTCTAAACTTTTGTTTGTAGTAATTTGATTTTAAATCTTTTGCTACTTGGTTACAGGTATTACGGTACTTTATAAATGAATATTTTAAAGATGAATCGTTGGGATTTTTTCTAACAGCTAATTGCATTCTATCTCTCTTTTGAAAACACTTAACAATTCCTGCCGTGATCCATGGTTTTAGAGGTTTATTTCGTTTTTTAAAAGTTACCGTATTAGAATGAAGAATGATTAACTGTTGTATCGTTTCGATTAAGGTTGTAGCAGCTAGATCAGGATCGCTGATTTGTAGGTAATGGTTCCAATTTCTTGTTCTTATTTCATCAATAAGGGCTTTGTAGTCAATTTTTGTTCTAGTCATGGCTTTAGGAGTTACTGAGTTCGCAGCAAGGGAGCTAGAAATAGATAGAAACAATGGACAGTGGTCCGTTATGTCGGAAGATAAGATATAGCTTTGGAAAGCGCCAACAAGCTTACACATAAAGTGGTCTAAACAGGTCTGTCCATGTGTTGGTTTATCGATAGCTACCTGCATTCCGTGCGAGCCGACTAGTTCGAGGTATTCCCTCACAATTAAGTTATTCGTGTCTAGGGTATTAATATTGATGTCGCCTGTGAGAACAATATTTCGACACATAATGGTGGTTAGATACGTGTCTAAAGATTCTAGAAACAATGTTGGATTTTTAAAACAGTACGGACGATAGATACCCAGTATCGTCATGTTACCTATTTTGGCTTCCAAGCAGTTACATTCCAATAATTCCAACTCATTCACAGTAACCTTCAGCTCGTCTTTTATGTACAGGATTACACCGTCATTTTGGTTGAAACTTCGTTTGGTGAAGTACAGCTTATAGCCGTCAACAGTAGGGGGGACAGAGTTTTCGTCACACCAGCATTCAGACAGGACTATAACATGAATATTGGTTTTAAGTCCCGTAATATATATCAAAAGACTGTCTATATTTTTATTAACACTTCTGATGTTTAGTGAGAGAATGTTAAACTGATTTTGACCCTTAGGAGCTGACGTCATGAGATCTTTAGCAAGGTCTTTTGATTGAGTAATGACGTTACATTTGGGGGTACAGTTTGCATCTATTTCTTCAAACAATAGCGGGCTATTCATTTTTGTAATATGGGGTGAGATAGTTTTTAAAGAACGTTCTACGTATGGAATTGGATGTACAGGATAGTTTCAATTTAATGCAAAAATAGTGGTTCAATTGTAGATTTGTATTTGATTTGGCTACAGAAGTTTTTAACTTCATTTTGGGATTTAACAAATAGGTATTATGGGTGTAAATTTTTAATTGTGTGCAGACACGGGTTCGAAAGTTTCTAAGTTTGGACATAATTTTTCTAAAATTTAAATAATTTGGTGTGGTCATGCGATGTTTGCGAACAGTTGAAATATAATGGTACCGGTCTAGTCAATTATTTTTTAAGGCGTGGAGTTGGGCTTCACTTTTAACCAATATATACGGCTCACCTTGTTTTTTGCGTAAGTAAATAAGTCCATTCGCGGTCCAGCAATAATCATAAGCCATGGTGGGTCGTTAATGCATGTTTTGATGTGGAATGATTTGTGAATATTGCCGTTGTATCGAGATTTAATAATGCTTTATTACGACACTAAAATACTACTAACTTAAACTTAACATCCCTAGTAAGTTACTTCAAACTCCGGTTTAAGTATGTTGGTTCTATAGTTTTTTCGATTTTCGCGTTGCATTATAACTATAATGTATCAATACGGGGATTATCACGATATTTATTATGTGAAACAACATTATGTACTCACATACAGCAGCCGTGGTCCGCTCGTGACCACGGCGGATAGATAATTGATTTACCCCTTATTGTATTAATTTTATGTCTCTGCTGATGATGGGAGGTCAACTCCTCAACAGAGTTTAAGGATAACTCTTTCAATACTGTACTCACAATTAGTTTGTTAGTTATTTGCCGGGGGTGGAAGAAAAAGCTTAAAAAGAAACTGCTAAAAGAAACCGCCTTCAAAAACCACGAACTGAAAAATGTAAAATAATATTTTTAACACATTATACACTTCAAATAACATTTTATAACAGTATACACGAGTAAAGCTTTTACCGATGTCTTAGTTCGTGGTTTTTGAAGGCGATGTTTTTTCGCAGAAAATTTTCTCATCATGTTATGGAGGTGCCTTGTAGGTTAGTATCAGCCTATATAGGTACTGTTCCACTGCAGAGCAAAGATCTTCATCATAGAAATCAAGTTATCGCTACTATGATAGGATTAGGCTTTATCACCACTCTTGCCTAATACGGATTGGTGACCACAAACCCGAGCAATGTTCGAAAAATTGAAACATACTTTTTGCTCGTCCCGGACATCGAACATCGACCCCGAGATCACGGCCCGGTACTCAAACCACTTGACTAACAGGGCGCGTTTTGTAGTAAATAAAAATATCAATTGTGATAGAATTATATTGTGATCAGTTGAGATGATTCCCATTCCCCAAAAAGCTGTAATTTACACTTATATGGGTACATAAATACGGACTTACCTATGTTTTTTTAATGTCAAGTAACTTATTGAGAATAAGTGGGCAGCCGAAGTCAGTCAAAGTCACAGTCACTCAAGAAAATACTGGTGTTTTACGTTTTAGAGACCTACGGATTCTGCCGATACCACTCTTAACACAATCACGGGCTTTAAGACTATATTATCTCCAAGCAAGTTTGCCGTAACAACTCACTCGACACACAATAGCAGTGTTAAAAACAATTTAATTCATTTTATTGATTACATTCATACCACATATCGAAGCGGTTACATGTAAAGCTTCAAAAACCTTAGGGTTTGTTATCAGAAATACATAGGGTTTTAAAAGTATATCAACAAAAATATTACTTTATAACAGTTTTGTGCGAAATATCCTGGAATATTGTTGCATGTTATGGAGACCGCATTATGCAACTCACACACTGCGTCTGGAGCGAGTGCAAAAACGCTTTCTATGGCATCTTTCTTTCTCACTCAGGAAAAACAAAGAATTACAGTATTATAAGGCCAGACTAAGTTATTTTAACATTGACCCGCTGGTAATGCGTATGGATCGCTATGACGTAGTTTTTCTGTACAAACTCTCAACGCTACTCCAACACCTTTTTTTTTTTTTTTTTTTTTTCTTTTCGCTGGGGAATGCCGCCGGCCCGAAGTGCAATGGCCGACGTCGCCGCCTAGTGGCGGCGCCTTATGCATACCCTCCTGCTGGGGAGCAGGAGGGTTATGTCGGGCTCTCCTCTGGCGGGGGCTTCTCCTAACGAGAAGCCGGCCAGAGGCATACCGACTAAACCCCAGCGGTTTTCCCTCATCGCCCTTAAATGGGAAGGCGTCGTGGGCTGTAGGACGAACCTATTACCCATACGGGCGCCACGACCATACGGGACTCCAACACCTTAGATTCCGTGCTCCATCCAGAATGCCGCGCAGCAGCATTCCACCTTTTTGTCCACCCTTTTGTAGAACAGTCCTGGGGGTCAATTCTCCAATATCGAGACTTTGTAAGGTGGTAAACCGGTAGAGTCATTCCATAGACTTAAACTTTGACTCAAAGGGGATGTTTTATAAGACTGTTACCGATCTTGTGCATCGGCCCGGTCAAAATAGAATAGGATAAGTAGTCAAAATAGTGTTATGCATAAAGTAGTTAATTTTAGTTTTAAATAATATGTTATGTGCTAAACTTTTCAAATTGCATGCGGAGCTAGCCTTTAAGTATCTGTTGCAATTAGTTAAAAAAATCAATTGTATGTATTATTATATAAGTATTATTGTAACTGTTTACAATAATCAACATGTTGATTGGTCTAAATAAATAAATTCAACGCATCTTATCACGATCACTTTGCGGCA
Source organism: Marasmia exigua (assembly GCA_019059595.1). Classification (NCBI taxonomy): domain Eukaryota; kingdom Metazoa; phylum Arthropoda; class Insecta; order Lepidoptera; family Crambidae; genus Marasmia; species Marasmia exigua. The sequence goes on along the minus strand of CM032464.1, from coordinate 75,275 downwards.
CATAACTGCACAAATAAACACCAATTTTTTCACTAAAAACCACTAGATACAAGTATAAAACCTTTGAATTGCATCAGCCTACGCGGAGCCTACGCGGAGTATTTGTCTCCTATCGCCAGTATCCTTACTAATATATGCACCACTGTGACTCTTTTCGCAACACTATGTTGGAACAGATTCACACCATCATACATTTTTAATTACCAATTTCTACAACAAAAGCCTTCGTTTCATATCGTCCGAAGCGATATTTCACGAGCAAACGCTGTTATGTGGACGAAATCTGTCGACGCGATTTGTCATCTAGAAAAAGCGAAATTTGTCCAATTTTCCCATTGCAAAGTTCCGCTTTGGGAATGCGGGACATGTCATATTTAACGTTAACGAAATTTCACGAAAGAGTTGCTTTGTAGTGATGTGGCGAAAATAAAACAATTGGTATCGATTATTTTAGCAAAAAAAAACATAGTTTGGTTAAAGATTATACTTTCCTTATAAAATAAGATAACATCTGCTTTTTAGTATAAATTTTTTGTTATTAAGAAATTGCCTCGCCTTTTAAAATAAGAATAAACTTAAAACAGAGGGGATCCGATATGGACCCAGTGGGACCAAAACCTCCCTCTTCCTCTGGTTGAAAGGTCCCAGATCATGCTAAAACTCTACACAACAACTATTGGAGCAGTTTGGAGGCATGCAGACAGGAGAAACTGACCCTACCGCAATTGGATCCCCGTCTCTTCAGACAACTCTTACAACTTAATAAGCCAAAACTCTGTTCAGTGACCAGTGCTCTAAAGGGGCGTGGCAGTTTTAACAAAAATCTTTTCAATCTAGGTGTTACAGACAACCCTATATGCAGAGCATGCATAGAAAAGGAAGAAACAGCCGCTCATGTATTAGAGTGCATTAGGGTGGCCAACAACCGGGCTCACTGCCTGGGAAATCCAGGCAGTCTCCAGGAAATCTTCAGCAACACCAAGGCGCTGATAGGTCTCCTTGAAGAACTCGGCTGGTTAGAGTGACACCAGCTGACTTCACACTCCGCACGCTAAATGGGCACAACTGATAAAATATAAAGATAAAGTTTTTTTTATTGGCCACAGAACACAAATTTAAACACGAGTGACAGAAATACACAAATAAGACAGATTCTTTAGCCAACAAGGCCCAACCTCAGCATGTGCTGCAGTGGCCAAAGTCGTTGCAGCGCTGGTTTTCAGGCGGAGCCTTGGGCAACTGCTGCCTGATTGCGGAAAAGACCTCACGAAGAAGAAGAAGAAAAAATTTAAAACAGATTACTGATCATAAATAGAAATTGTCGGCAGTAGCTTTTGATAAAAAGTGTAAATATCTTTAACCGGAAAGATTATTGTTTTAGATAGTTTTCCTAGTAAAAATTTAGTCCTGGCTCGAGGGGCAGTTGCACCTAAGATGACAACGAGGAAAACAAAATGATAGATTTGCGCTAATATCGATAAAATCCCGCACTATTCGCCCCTAATCCCGTTACAAAACTCAAGTTCATTTTCAACGCTAGGTCCGTTCCCAAGTTTCTGGAATTTGTTTCCTAGAAATTCTTTAGTGTGATAAACGCCCTGTTCGGCAGTACCGTATTTTCCGTTTTTGGCCCGCTAATTTATTTTACTTCCGATATAAGTTTACTTTGGAATACTTTAGAGATTTATGGCTTTTTGTAAGGGTTACAATAGGTAAAGAAAGGTTAAGTTGTTTGCAGAGCCAACTCTTTGAAATAAAAGTAAAATTTCTTTAATTAATTTGTTCCTTTGTGATGCAACGGATATGTACCCCTGCCTTTCGAGTGTGTAGGCGCAACACTATCTAGCGTTCAGTCCACTGACGCCACTATAACGCCCTGTTGGTCTAGTGGTTTAAGTACCGGGTCGTGATATCGGGGTCCTGGGTTCGATTCCCGGGTCGAGCGAAAAGTTTGTTTCGAATTTTTCAAACTTTAGTATATTGCTATGTATGAGTGACCAATTCGGTTGTTTTAATGTTTTTTCTTGTAATAATATGAAGGTGGCAGATGTTTAGCAACCTCCTCTCCCACCTTGGGCCTTTGGCAAAAAATAGCAAGCGCTGTTTCCCGCTGGTTTTTTGTAAAGCCGTGATATTACCTACTCATTTAGCGTTTCAATTGTTTATTTTTAATATGGAATCATATATTTTGCAGGTTATTTGTATAATTTTCTAGAATAGGCCATAATAGGAGTAAAATAGGCCACCCTCACTCTTGCTGAGGTGTCGTAAGAGGCGACTAAGGTAAAGCTGCTGGCATGATCATCAGCACCCAGAGAAGGAAAACTCTGCATTTATATCAAAACCCTCGCCAGCCCGTCTGCCAAGCGTGGTGAGTGTGGCAATTACCCCTCATGTGATTGAGGGAGGCCCGTGCCCCAGCAATGGGGACTTAATTGGGCTGAGGATTGTATAATTTAAAGACACATATTTCTGTCTCGAACGCACTGGTGGTCTAGTGGTTTAAGTACCGGGCTGTGATCTCGGGGTCCTGGGTTCGATTCCCAGGTCGAGCGAAAAGTATCTTTCGAAATTTTCGAACATAGGTTTGTGATCACCAATCCGCATTTGGCAAGCGTGGTGATTAAGCCTAATCCCATTATAGTAGCGTTGACTTGATTTCTATGATGGAGGCCTTTTCCCTGCAGTGGGACAGTTTATAGGCTGATACTCATTTCTGTCTTAAAATAATGTTAAAAATTAATTACCTTAGTGCTAGTGAATTTGTTTAGACTTTTACTTGACCTCTTTGGGTTTTTTTTATCGACAAGATTAAATTCCATCATTTAACATATCAGCACTTTTTTTGACTTGAATACATTCATTTGAATGCCTTTTTTTTCAAAATTGTTGTACTTAGTTGTGTCAGTACATGCACACGCACACGCACACGCACACACACACACACACAGAAACCACTTTCTAACTACACCCATAAGTCCCTACTTTTGTTTATTTCATCCGATTGTTATTTTTCAGTTTTATTTTCTATTATTATATTTTTTTGAGAAATAATAAACAAGGCCACAGAATTTTTATTTGGCCACGCGCGCAAACTTCTAATTTACTAACTAAGCACCGGGAAATAGACATAGCCTTTAATTAACTGATTCATCTTCTTTACAACGCCAACTAAAAATGTTAAAGACAGCGTCAAGTCAAAATCAACAGTTAATTTTCCTTGTCCTTCTGATTTATACATTGCAAACTAATTTACTAACTCAGCCACGAAATTTGTAACTCATCACCATATTACGTTTTACAGTGCCAATACAAGCTCCTCAAAAATTATGTATTCAAGCTTCAATACTCAACATCATATATTATAACTTAACATGTAAAATAATACTTCATATTCTTTTATCGTGAAAATAGCCACTGTACGATTTGGCGCGAGTGCGTGACAAGACAGCACCCGGCCATTTGCACCAATCAGAGAGCGCTATTCGATACTAGTGCCGACCCGCCCGCCCGCCTGCCCTTCTTTTCTTTTTCTTTTAATCACGTTATTATATGTTAATGTTATGTTAATGTTTATTAATTACTTTTCTATAAATGATTGTACTTGTTACACATATTAATACACAAATTGATTTGCATAAATAAATGGTTTTACTATGACTGTCCTTAATAGTTCTTCATCTTCATCATATTTGCGTATAATTCCCGGTTGAGTCCAAAGCTGGGCTGTGGAGCCTAGGGTACGCTTTGATCATGATTCAGGATTTGGGGAGCCTGGTAATTACAATGAAGCGACTGCCGTCTGACCTTCGCAACCCTTTGACAGAGGAACAAGACCAACTGAATCATGGTTACACGCTTCTGAAACTATCCCAAACGAGCAGGTTTCCTCATGATGTTTTCCTTCACCGCCGAGGTAAATATAGAAATATGCACATAGATTTCAAACATCTAGAGAAATCCACCCTCCGCATGGAGGGCGCGTTCTAAACCACTAGGCTACCCTCGCTCTGACTGATTGTCCTTAATAGTTCATGTGTAATATTTAATAATAATATGTAGTGGCTTTAATTATACTATTTGATGACAATTTTAGGTACTTTTAACAATCGATTATTGTAGGATGAGTTACATTTTATTCATACTAAATTATGCAATTAGAGGCTAATATTCCTACTATTTTGGTGTCGTATATTAATACTTTAGAAGCTTCCTATTTGAATGCATACCACAAATTTAGATGCTAAAAAATAACCACTATGCTGAGTTATATTTACAGTGGCTTACATATAAGATAACTAGTGTCTGAGATACTATTATTCAGACGCGCATTGGTTGTGGCCGACTTAGTAATTTAGAAGGTAACATATATTTTCTGAGGCAAATAATGCTATTAAAAAGAAGCTTGTTTAATTAGTACCCTATTTTTTTTGTCCACTCGTTCTAGACATTAGTAACCTTTTACAGATTTTTGATATTATAGATTTTTTTTTAATTTGTTATGTTTCACATTTGGCAGCAAATTGTAACTAGGCTTAATTAGCTCACTCAACGACTTATGCGACACAGGCCTGCGAGCCTAGTGCATAAGTCACTGAATCTACTTTAATTGTTTATATTTTTTGCCAATTAAAAGAATTGCATTGAATTGAATTGAATTGAGTTACCTAGTTCGATTTCTAAACCGTTTTGCTCCGCTATACATCAATTACAACGCAACAGACAAGATACGCTGAAAAGCTGAGGCGTTTCTCGAAAATCGATTACCTATACCATATGGATTTTCCATGAGCTCCCATTATAACATGTCACTAATGGAAAACGTAATCAATTAGCGCATTAATCATTAACAGTTCATTATAATGGTATTATGTTATAGGTATTGTAATTAATTCAGGGTTATCACGCAGTATTGTGTTTCTGATAATTATTATAGCAAGATACGCTTCAAGTACAGACCAGTACATATTGAGTTAGTAACTATTATTTTATTTATTGGCTTATTTCGGTGAAATGACAATAGTAATGTATTTACTGATACAGCCTTAACGTAGTTTAAAATAGGTAAATCGAGCTGATATCGTTAGTTATTCGATTCTATAGGAAATTATAATATACGTAATAGGTAGTTTTTCAAAGTAGTGCGCACCCGCGACTTCGGTCGCATGGAATTAGATAGATAGATAGATAGATACACTTTATTGCACAAAATTTACAGATCTTAGTCTATGTTATTATACTAAAACAATGTAGGTGGTCTTATCGCTAATAGCGATCTCTTCCAGACAACCTTAGGGTAGAGGAAAAGTATAGCGAATCAAGAAAAGGGGTAAAGCAGTGCAAGTCAGAAAAAGAGAAAAAAAAAGACTGTATAAATACGAGTATGGTATATACATACATACATTATACTAAATAACTAGCTATAAATACTAATACATACTAGTAAATTACAAAACAAATAAACATACATACTAACAATTTATTGGATTGATAGATTGGAAATAGGAGACCATGAAAGTAACTACAAAGGTTAAGGAAGATAAGAAATGATCTTTAACTCGGGACTTGAAAATAGAGAGGGATTCGGAATTCGGAATTCGGTTTACCAAAAAGTTAAATATATCACTCACCCTCCATTCAACTATCTCTACCGGCGTGAAGCAGCACTGTGCTGTGTTTCGCTGCATGAGTGAGGGTACCGGAGGCCCAATCCTGGGCAAAAGGTTGGCAGCGCACTTGTGACTCGTGGTGTCGCGGGTGTCCATGGGCGGCGGCAATCGCTTAAGATCAGTTGATCCATCTGACATAAAAAACACGTTAATCCATCGCTCAGTTTAACCGTGAAAGACGCACCAACAGACAGACGAATTAAGTAAAAGTAAGATATATGGAATGGAATTGCGGTTTACGATTTATAACGTATTAAAAAAAACTACTCACTATATCTAGTTCAAACCAATTTTCGTTGTTAGTTTTCATGATTATGTACATCATATATTTTTTTTAGTTTTAAAATTCATTTATTATAGAAGTTAGAGGGGGGGGGGGGGGGGGGGACACAATTTACCACTTTGGGAGCGTCTCTTGCGCAAAGTATTGTGTTTGGAAAAAAATATGATAGAAACCTCAATATCATTTTTAAAGACCTATCCATAGATACACGTATGAGTTTGATGAAAAAAAAAATGTTGTGTTTCAGTTTCAAGTATGGAGACCCCCATTTTTTTTTATTTTTTTACATTTTGTGTAAAAATCGTAATGCGATTAACAAAATAAATCTATTTATCAAGTTTCAATAGTTTAGTTCTTATAGTTTCGGAGAAATGGCTGTGACATACGGACGGACAGACGGACAGACATGACGAATCTATAAGTGTTCCGTTTTTTGCTATTTGGCTACGTAACCATAACTAGAATTCGGCGGGTATTTTAAATTAGTGTCTAGTGGTCTTTAGTGTACAAATTTGGTGTTCATTTGTGCAGTGAAGTGCCGCAAAGTGATCCTAATCATAAGAATCGTTGAATTATATCGATTTTATTGAGTGACTGTGACTTCGACTGTTGACTACCTACTTATTCTCAATAAGTTACTTGACATTAGTAAATTATCTTCGGGTAGATATATAATAGCTACTAGCCGCGTGGTCCCCGGCAGAGTAAAATAGGCCACCCTCACTCTTACCGAGGTGTCGTAAAAGGCGACTAAGGTAAAGCTGCTGGCATGATCATCAGAACCCAGAGAAGGAAAACTCTGCATTTATATCAAAACCCTCGCCAACTCGTCTGCCAAGCGTGGTGAGTATGGCAATTACCCCTCATGTGATTGAGGGAGGCCCGTGCCCCAGCAGTGGGGAATTAAATGGGCTGTTGATGATGATGAGATATATAAAAAATATAAAATAAATGAAAAAGAAACTATGCAAACTGCAAGCGATTTTCGCTCTTTAGGTGGTTAAGCGTTCCTCGACCGTAAATGAAAATATAAATCATTTCTCCAAACCTCCGTTTATTGGTAAATACAAGTCTACACAAACTCGCAGACACAGAAATCGATTAGGAGCTTAATAATAAATTATTATTACTGCGTCCGATGTTACGACAAAGCGACGGTTCTGTATATTGTTGTATTATGTGTAAACATGCTCGTGTGATTCTGGCTGGCCTACTTCGTGGCTGATTGGCAATTGCCAGCGTTTATTTATTTACCGATTTTTGCTTGGAGACTGCGAAAATAATTGAATTTTACCGTTCTCCTTGGAATATATTCGCACTTAGATGAAACTTGAGCATGGGTAGGCCAAGCATTTTTAGGGTTCCATACCTACATAAAAGGACTGTTGATCACGCTTATTGTCCCTAGCTTAGAGTCCCTAAAGCACGCCAATTAAATGAAACCACTTATTTTTCACACACACAATATATTAGAGAACAACTCACTAAAGCAACTGTTTTAATAGACAATAGAAGATAGTATCAAAAGTAAAAAAGATATAAAAGACATAGACAATATAAAAAAGGATGGTTGTGGCCGTCGCCAACATGGACCATATTACTAAATTTAGGTCCATACAAAACATTTATAAATGTCAAATATTATTTAATCTACCGCTGATTCGGAATGTCAATTTCTACAGAGAAGAATCAGCAAAGAAACTCAGTAGTTACTCTTTTTTTTTTTTTCAAATAATATGGTACCTAATTACATTTTTCATTCTTATACAAATTATGATAACAGTGACAGTATGACATACAATGCTTATAATCAGTATCGTTTAGATAAATCGACAAAGTAAAATTATGAAATGAAATTAGAGGACAGGCGAAAAGATCAAAATGTCCAGGAATACTTATCATTTAAATTATCATCTACTTTATAGTAGACTTTTTGCATTAAGCAGTTTTTATATGCAACTTAAACTTATGTACCGGTAAATCAATATTTTTTTGAGGTAACTTATTAAACATTCTAAGCTTTTTTTTTATATGAGAGCTACAAGCAGACGGATCACCTGATGGTAAGCAATTCCACCGCCCATGGACACCCGCACCACCAGTGGAGTCACAACTGCGCTGCAAACACAGCGCAGGCGCTGCTTCACGCCGGTCTTCTGTGAGGCAGTGATATCACTCCGGTCGAGCCGGCCCATTCATGCCTAAGCGTGGCTCTCCCACATTTGAAGCTCAATCCTGCAAATGATTTATTAATTTTATGAAGTCTAGAAGTCTTAAGATGTAGGTAAGAACATAAACATTATTAATTATCATAACGTAAAATACGCCAGGTTTTGTACTTCTACTAGAGAATGTCAGCTCAACACTAAAATATCCAATTAGTATAGATTAAAGCTTAAGCTCTCAAATGATTAACCAACCGCATAGATCTAACATATTACCTTTAGCTGAGCTAACCACGCCAGTAAATAACTACTTGGTATTATTAGATTTTGCGATTGATTTGATGGGCCGTTACCCTGGGAGAGCTACGCTTCGGCATAAATTTGCCGGTTCGACCGGAGTGATAAACCGGCGTGAAGCAGCACTGTGCTGTTTCGCTGCGTGTGTGAGGGTACCAGAAGCCCGATCCGAGGGAAAATTTGTAACTCCACTGGTGTCGCGGGTGTCCATGGGTAGCGGCAATCGCTTACCATCAGGTGATCCGTCTGCTCGTCTGCCACCTATTACATAAAAAAAACTAATCTAGTTTGTATCATATCAGATAGGAAACACTCAGTTCACTTCAATAAATTAAGCTTATCTTCCTATGTTATGTTTTGTTTTATTATAATTGAGTGGCGAAGTTGATACGCCGTTCTCTAATAAATTTTGACTATTTGTTACCAAAGCGGGCGGCGGCAATCGCTTACCACCATCGGTGATCCGTCTGCTCGTCTGCCACATACGACATAAAAAAAGCAACAGCTGCGCTTGGGGCCCCGGGTTCGATATGATCGGGCCAAAATCTGTACCTAAGTTGTTCTGTTAAGAAATTCTTCATCTCAGCTCGGAGTCTAGAAGTTGGCGTTCTTGTACCTCTATGCCTTGGAAAGCACGTTAAGTCGTTAGACCTGCACCCGATCCCTCTCCAGTCGTATCACACTGGTGTCTCATCGAAAAATGCGGGCAAGGGAATAGAGACTGCACTTATGTTTGCGCACATACTTGAACACTATCATATATGCTGCGTAAATGTCTGATCGTTGAGATTGACTGCCTTAGGCAAACCGAAAAATTTGTTATCATCATATGTAGAAAAAATGCGGAATCTAACCTTTCCCAATAATTTTATCCTATATAGTTTCTGAGATGGTATGTTATTCAGTTAAGTACCTTAACTTTTTTAGTTAAAACGCATCTTTCTAAGCTCATGGAAATACTTTACGTGAAAGTTGACTGACTGATCTGTTAACGCAGGGCCTGAACTATGAGGGTAAGAAACGTGTAAGTATAAAATATAAGCCTAGGTCACCTGGACAGTAATAAGGTATCGATAGATACCTCATTCATCAAAATCGGGTGAGTAGTTTAGGCAGAATCTCGGAACATACAAACATATTTACATACATAGACTGCTAAAATCATAACCCTTACTTTGTGGCTTTGCCGTAGTCGTGTGAAAAAAACAGTAAGACTTGTTTTGGATCTGGGAGTATTGGGAAATGTTAGAGGAAATCTTATCATCTCCTAATACTGAGTCACGCGAACTCACTACTTGTCGCGTTCTTCATGGATCGATTCAAGCCTATGGTACCTTTTGCACCCTCCATCCCTTGATTGAAAATTCCTTCGTGCGTAGGAACATACAAAAGATTTTTCTCATCAGCGTTACTATGTCTCTCCGGATTAAGTGTTTGTAATTTTCTGTGTTTGGATATGCGTTACTTAGAAGATACTTTATGACTCTGACTAGGTCAGACTTCCAAGGACTAGCATTCACATAACTACTTTACGATTTCCCCCTTATCCTTGTAGTTATTTATCGCTCACTTTATACAGTGTGAGACTTCATAAAGTGCACATATCAATCAGGGAAACTACACCCCATTTTATCGACGAAAAAAAAATATATATTAGTATTTATTTATGATTTAAAAAAAATTTGTTGCACCTGTCAACCCTATTTAGATAAATCGTCATTTTTTTTTAAATAAGTGTGTTTTTGCAGTGGAATAAATTTTGTGATGATGTCTAATAATAAGCCGTACTGTGTATGATGTGTATCACAATCCGAAATTAAAACAAAACCCCAATAATTTATAATTAGTGAAACATCATTCATCA
>CM032464.1:32351-52526 GCA_019059595.1 Marasmia exigua | reverse complement strand
ATGAAAGAATCTTTCGTGAGTAGGAGCGCAAAAGATAGGGGAGGTACAAAAGATTCCTTAGGGTCGACGTGCCCCATGAAAATGACCCCCCAACAGATAAGATAAGATAGATTAATTTAAAATAGCGGAAGATACGGCACGACAATTGAAAACGGACTTATTTGTTTTGACATACGCTTGAGGGAGTCGTCAAGCATGCTACGCGCATGCTACGCGAAATTAGGCGACGGGGACCTAATTAATGCGGTCCCCTTTCTTATCCGATTTTTTTATTTAATCTAAGGCTGCCTTGCCCCTTTTCAATTCGCTACTTTTACTCTCGACGCTGACGAAATGCTCGACGACCTTAATAAAGTCTCTTAACAAGTGGGTCTGAAAATGAACATGGACATGACGAAAATTATGTCGAATTCCCATGTCGTACCCACTCTTGTAAAGGTTGGAAGCTCTACACTGGAAGTTGAAGGTAAATTCATCTACCTCGGACAAAAAGTCCAGCTTGGTAAGTCCAACATTCAGAAAGAGGTCGATCGACGCATCCAACTCGGCTGGGCAGCGTTCGGAAAGCTACGCAGCATATTTTCGGCAGATCTACCGCAGTGTCTCAAGACGAAAGTCTTCAATGCGTGTGTGTTGCCAGTGATGATATACGGAACTGAAACGTGGGCGCTTACAATGTGCCGATTAAGGAGGCTCAAATTCACCCAGAGAGCAATGGAGAGGGCTATGCTCGGAGTCTCCCTGCGTGATCGTATCAAAAATGATGAGATCCACAGGAGAACTAAGGTCACAAACATAGCCCAAAGGTTTGCATGCCTCAAGTGGCAATGGGCAGGGCACATAGCGAGGAGAACAGACGGCGGTTGAGGTGGAAAGGTCCTTGATTGGAGGCCACGTACAGGAAGTTGCAGCCGTGGCAGGCCTCCTACAAGGTGGGCCGACGATCTGGTGAAGATCGCGGGAATCCATTGGATGCGGGCGGCACAGGACCGATCTGTGTAGAGAACATTGGGGGAGGCCTATGTCCAGCAGTGGACGTCTATTGGCTGAAATGATGATGATGATGACTTTTACTCTACCCCGAGGTTGACTGTAAGAGATCGATATTAGCGATCAAACCTACATTGTACAAGGAATACCATAGATAGACCAACGGCCGCTTCATTTTCACAATTTAGAATTGTGAAAATGAAGTTTGACTAAGTGATATTTGAGTCATGCTGCAACTTCAAATTCTCAATTCAGAATCTGACAGAATGATCTGTAACCTTTGTGCAATAATAGTGGTTTTTAGTGATCAAATTTGGTGTTTAATCGTGTGTCGTGATAATAAGAATCGTTGAATTTTATCGTTTTTAACACTGATATTGTTTTGGACCTAATAGAGTTTTAAAACCCGTAATTATGTTTGGTGATATCGGCAGAATCCGAAGGTCGATAAAACGTAAATCACCGGTGTTTTACTGAGTGACTATGACTTGGACTGACTCCGACTGTTGACTACTCACTTATCTATAAGTTACTTGACATTGGGAAGATATCTTCATGTAGAGCCATATTATGAAAAAAAAAACAGGTTTACTGTCGCGGTTTGAAAAATAGTTTTTTAGATTTTGGCGTTGCATTATATCTACAATTAATTAAGACGGGAATTAACACCAAATTTATTATGTGGTACAAAATTATTTACTCACATATTTTGCTCGACGTTTCGTCACACACGTTGTATCACATAGTCAATTTCGTGTTAATTACCGTCTTAATTAATTATCATTTACTGTCATCATTATTTTTAAATACCACTTCAAGGGACGAGTACTCCTGCCAAAAAGGCCGGCCACGCATCAACGACTCGTGACGTAAACCGAAGAAGACACATACAACATAAAAAAACACAGCTCATACAAAACCTTCCTTATTATTATTTATTTTTGCGACAAAAGCGCCATCTTGAAAGCGAAGAGTACGGCAACAGCGGCACTTAAACAGCTAAGTGCTGCTTAGACAAAGCGAGGAATGCCTGCACTTGCAATTAGTACCGGGACTTATTATTAAGACCAGACGTTTGTTTTCACGAAGCTTAAAAGTGTAGTAACTTAAGAATTTCGTCGTATAACTGGTAAGAGTGGGTTACGTCCCAATTTTCTTTATTATCTCCCAAAGGACATCCTCTTGTTTTGTCCAAGTGCCGGCCAGATTTTTTTTTGCTGTATTCTATAGGACTTTTCCCCCAGAGTATTTCTTGCTGGCACAATAGCTAAAGGGTCATAAACCTTGGTTTTTTTTGAGTTAATAATTCATTTGTTGGCTCGGTAATTCATTTGTTGGCTTAAGTATTAAGATATTTAATAAGATACCACAAAATGTCATTAACCTATCACTGGATAAGTTTAAGTCTCATATCAAAACCTGCCTAATGAAGAAAGGTTACTATAGTGTACAAGACTATTTAAATGATAAGGATTCTTGGTCATGTTAATTGATTAATCTTTTTAGTTGTTATTCATAGTAGTCTATTAACCCTCATAATTGTATTTTTTTCTCTTCTCAATTGAAACTCTGTAACATCATCAATATTTGAAAAGAGTAACTACTGAGTTTCTTGCTGGTGTCTTCTCAGTAGAAATCGACATTCCGAACCAGCGGTAGATATTATACCTATTTTGACATTCATAAGTGTTCTGTGTGGACCTAAATTGAATAAAGAATTTTTTATTTTATTTTATTTTATTTTATTAAGTAAATAAAATAAATAAAAATCTTTATTTACCAAAAACAAATACATTGTACAATCTTTTATCAGGCGGTCGCTGCACTAAGCAAATGGCTTGTCTTACAGCGGCCAGTAGGCATTTCCTAAACCTAATTATTGTACGAACGCACGGTACTCAATATTTAAGGTGAATTTAAATTTATTACAAAATAAAAGGAGCAATTTTGTAATAAATTTAAATACATAAAAGGGTACAAGAAGGAAATCTATCTGAAGGGCTGATATTTTATACTATAAAAGAACATTTTTGGGATCTGAAACCTATGTGTGTTTGCGTATTAAATCATCATCTTCATATATTTTCAGTTTCATTTCATTTTCTAACCAAACCTACCGAAATACAAGGAAATAAATAAAATCTTTATTGGCAAAATTAGTACGTTAAATCTCTTTTCGTGACTTGGCTCAGGCTCACAGACCTCGCAGAAGTCATTGAGTAAGGTAATTAAACCATGTTACAATTTGCGGGTTAGTGCTTTGTTCTATAAGTGGCAATAACAAATTTAACTTAATTTTTACAACTGTTAATCCTAGTCTCTGTTGAATAATTGAATGTTGTATTAAATTACAAAATAGTGATTGTGCGCCAACTTCGGTAAATCATTTTCTCGAGTGTACTGTTATAAAATATTACCTATTTGAAGTGTATAAAGTGCTAAAAATATTTTTTATTCTTTTCTAGTTCGTAGTTTTTGAAGGCGATATTTTCGCAGAAAATTTTTTTTCAAGCTTTTTAGTGTTTCATTTTTTGCCAAAAAAATGAGACATAAAATTTGAGGGTTCTCCTTTTTTCAGCACTAGTAACATACACAATATGTCTATTGTGTATCGTCAAGCTACGTGAAGTGTTCATAGTCTGTTTAGCTCATGATGTAGTCAGCCGGAGTTACACAACTTTTTTTTTATTCGTTTACATCCCGAAAACCTCATATATAGGTAACCTCATAATAGGTCATCATCATCATCATCATCAGCCCATTTAAGTCCACACTGCTGGGACACAGGCCTCCCTCAATCACATGAGGGGTAATTGCCATACTCACCACGCTTGGCAGACGGGTTGGCGAGGGTTTTGATATAAATGCAGAGTTTTCCTTCTCTGGGTGCTGATGATCATGCCAGCAGCTTTACCTTAGTCGCCTTTTACGACACCTTGGTAAGAGTGAGGGTGCCCTATTTTACCCTGCCGGGGACCACACGGCGTCATAATAGGTATCGTGAATTAAGTCCATTTAGATTTTTATTAAAATTTTAGTTAGAACATCAAAATGAGCGAAAAAATATCAGCTTTTCCATACATACCTAATAGAATATCCGGTAATATTATATGGAACAACATATTCTGAACGGACTTTATTTAGGAAAAAAAAATTACGATAAATAAAATACAGTGTATTTTGTTTATATATTTAGCGCTCAAAATATCGACAGTTCGTCAGCACTACAAATTAGTTCAAAAGAGACTATCCTCAAACCTGATAAAACAAGCAAAAATTGTCGCTTGGTATTTCCCGATAAGTATGCTAATCGTCCACACCATCTGCGCCGGAGTGGATATTTTCCTTATATTTCTTGATAGGTTGCAGCCGGCCGTATTAATGTATGCGCGGATGTGGGCGTGTGTGTGCTCTGTTGGTAAACAAACTCGACATGTTGCCAATTCAACGTTTTCCTTATTGCTTAGGTATATATGTAGCACTGATAAGTAATGTTTTCGTATGTTTATTGTTTATATCTCTTATCGTCATGTTTCATATTATCATTCTTGATAGCGTCTATAGCCGTTGCTTTGAACCTTGGGGTATGCTTGGATCATGAATAGAAATCGACATTCCGGCCCAGCGGTAGATTATAATGTGTATGTCGCAACATTGGAGTCATCTGGCTGCGTTCGTTAAACGCCGGCACCCAATTGGATGGATAGGTCGATAGTAGTTAAAACTAAAATCACTTAACCCTTAGCAGCTTTGCGTATTGAAAGTTAGCCCTTTAGTAATGTCTGATCAAGACTTAGCCATGTGATTCACATTATGCTGCTTAAAAATCGACCGGCGTGCGATTTTTAAGCATGCTCAAAACAAGAATGCTTTAAGCATGAAAATAATCATGTGTAACAACAGTACCTTAATGTCAATGTTAGGCAGTTAGAAAAACACAGCACACATCCCAATGACAGACGGACATTGTAATCATATCCGTATCGCGCTACTTAACCCTAAAAAAGAAAATTCCTTTAAAGTATAATAATGTAATTATTCACTTCTCTTAGTGAAATTTTCTAGTGAAAATGTTCGAAGAAAAACTAGGAATGCAATTACATGGCATTCCTTGCGAAACTCATAGAGATGTAACTATTTCTTTCATGATATCGATAAATACATTACTTACTTCGAGATTACTGAAATAATGAATTACGTAATTGTAGGGTAACATGCTTCTTTCATCACTGAAAAAACCGATAGTTTCATCATCCCCACTGCTGGGGCACGGGCTTCCCTCAAACACATGAGGGGTAACTGCCATACTCACCACGCTTGGCAGACGGGTTGGCAAGGGTTTTGATATAAACGCAGAGTTTTCCTTTTCTGGGTGCTGATGATCATGCCAGCAGCTTTACCTTAGTCGCCTTTTACGACACCTCGGTAAGAGTGAGGGTGGCCTATTCTACTCTGCCGGACACCACATGGCGATAGTTTGCACTTAGGTATTTAGTATGCAGTCAAAAAAGCATATTACTTTGTAAGTATTAATTACCAAGCTGCAGATATTTTTTGTCTTTATTTTTACTGTTAATTTTTAGCCCCCGGTGGACGGGTATGCATAAGGTACCGCCAGAAGGCGGCAACGTAGACCCATTGCACTCCGGGCCGGCAAGGCGGCATTCCCCCAACGCCATCAGGTGATCCGTCTGCTCGTCTGCCCTCTATGCCGTAAATAAAATAAAAAAAACGCAAAAACAGGGTTTTTCTTTTCGCCACGTAATAATTGAATTACGATTATGCTTTATTTTTTATTATTTTGCTTTATAAAAGCTAGTATCCTATAAATATATGTATACATTAATACACATCAATCAATGTTCTTGCTTGGTTATTATTATTTTATCCTTACATCGATACTTTTCGTCCCTAGAAACCACTGCTCATTACCCGTCATTATTCTTTCTTCCACATAGTTGCAACTATTAGCATTTGAATTTCCTCACTGCTTCGCACATACCAGGCTAAATTACAATCTAATTTGAACCTAGACTGGTACACTTAATGTCTATTTTCTACTGTCTGTATGGGTAAAGCTGTGGTTTTATATCAGCGTAGAATATAACTTTCTACTTTCATTATCAGTAGTTACGTAGGACTGTATATTGTTGGATTTCCCCACTGTTGGATGGCTAGCCTAAAGGGTAGGATATGGATACCAAGTGATGATTTTTTTTATTACTTATCATCCACCTCCTAAAAAAATAGTTTAGATTAAAATAATATTGACACTGTGTAACCCAGTTTAGGAACAATTCACAATGGACAGGGGCCGGGCTGTTGACGTATCTTAGTAACTTTTTGTTGGTGGTCTAGGTGTGTATCGCTCTTTGTTTTCTTACAAAGGGCCAGCGGCACACGCAGTTTATGCAGATATTTTTTTTTTGTAAGTCAGTTAATAGGTTTATGACAGACGCATGATATAAAATCAGACCTTTTCAGGCTACACCGCGACAAAACTAGCACCGCCAATAGATTTGTATTAATTGTGGCGATTATAGGACATTTAAAAATGTACATTAGTGAGTCCATAAAAGAAACAGTTAAAAATTTTTGAGACAAAATTATGTCATTATTTCTTCATTAATGATACCACTTTAATAAATCACTCAAAATATGTAATCATATTTTGAATTATGGTTACTGGGTAGATAATATCACACAAGTTTAAAAAAAATCTTAATAATTTCCTTTATGGATTCACAGAAGGATATTTTTAAAAATGTCTCGGACAATTATTACAAATCTACTGACTGCGCTAGTTATAATGATGCCTCACCTATTTACAAGTGATAAGCTTTTCACTTCCACCTAAATAGATACCTAAACAATTTTACTTCTTAAACTACTCATTAAAAGATATTACTGGAACAGTCCCTAAAGGTAACAATGTGAACATTTTAGTAGTGTTAACCCAATTACGTAATCAGAAAAGTTCTCAATTAAACTCCGCTTGCATCCAACCGCAGCTTTACTCCACATTCAAATTTGAATCTAAAATCAACCACAGCCCCGTCACTGACAGTTCCATTTCCTTTACACCCGATTCCCAAATACTTAGCACTATTAGTGCTCACCAGGTTTCTGCCCATCTCCATTACCTTCACGCAATTTCGTTCGTACATCCGAAACCTCACCAGCGTTAAAATGACTGATCTTAAGTTATACAGCATAAGGTTTAATATCGTGTATTTACGTATGATGGGTTATTGTACAAGGATTTCTTGTGGTACTTTAGTGTTTTCGGACACTGGCAATTTACAAAGCGTAGTTTCTAGGTAGTAGTTCTATTTAAAACTCCCATCTGTTAGGGTTACCATGGAGAATTTTGTGAATATTCCAAAGATATTTAGAAGATGATTTTCGTGGGAAGCTTAAAATTTACATTTTCTATTCTAATTTCTTGAAATGTTAAGCCGTAATGTTGCTAAATATGATTTAGTTTTGTTGAATAGTCTTTGTAAAATATATGGGAATCTCATTGGGGAATATGGAGTAACTTTTTTATTTTGCTAAAATTTTCAGCTAGACTGAAACCACCCTGTGCACAGCCAACACGTTTCGCATATAAATAACGCCGATGAATCTTGTATACGACCCAGCAATAATTGTGTGTCACGCCCCGTCTCTCTCTTCCGATAGTGCGGTGAAAGGGACAGAATTAAGTTGGTGAGAATATTGGATGGCTCAATTTAGTCACAGTTGGAATGGAACAGTGAGTTATCTGAAAAACACGGAGTTTTACTGTTGAGTTAAATATTGGTTGCTATCGAGGCTTTGTAATCTTCGCTTTGAAAAGGATGTAGAGATGGGTCCAATAGAAAACGTAAACTCGTAAAAATAAAGAATCAAAATATTTTAGATAGATAGATATTCTTTATTGCACAAAAATAAATAACAAGCATGATACAACAGCAACAGAATATACAATAAGGCGGTCTTATCGCTTGTAGCGATTTCTTCCAGACAACCTTTGGGTAGAGGAAAGAAATATCGTATTCGTAATAAGGGAAGGCAGTGCAAAGTAATTTAACAAATGAAATTGAGAATGGCAGAAATATACATTATTTTATATATTAATATTATTACATTACATAAATAATAATAAACAATACATACATACCCAATAATATATACATAGATAATTTATAAAAAAATATTTTATGGTGTCAAAATAGAGAACGAAGGTAAAACAGCATGCGCGATTATTAATTGGCACAGTAACGCCATCTAGTGACATTGTATTACAAGCTAGCTGTAGGTAAAGCAGCACCTGTTTTTTTACATATTTACAAACTTGTTTGACGACCTTGAAAGCGCAGTGGTTAGAGTTACGCCCAATTATGGAATTCTTTGGATTTAATTCTAGGTCGTTGAAAAAAATCCATATTTACTAACAAAAAAAAAGTTTGAGTCTAATCGGCCACTGAACGAAATTTTCTTCTGCGTATGTCGTATCGGGTTATGCCTACCGTATTTATTTTTTGTGCTGTTATGGTCAATAAATGTATTTTCTTTCTTTTCTTTCATTCTTGTGTTAACGAGAAAAGGCATTCTAATGTGAGGTAATGTGAGGTAACCGAGTGGAATTGGAACCGCATTCAGCGGGAGAAAGGGAGTGACCAGTGTCATTTTTAGGGTTCTGTAGCCAAATGGCAAAAAACGGAACCCTTATAGATTCGTTATGTCTGTCCGTCCGTCCGTATGTCACCGCCACTTTTCTCGGAAACTATAAGAACTATACTATTGAAACTTGGTAAATAGATGTATTTTGTTAACCGTATTATGATTTTTTACATAAAAATTGGAAAAATAAAAATTGGGGGTTTCCATACTTGAAACTAAAACTCAATTTTTTTTTTCATCAAACATATACGTATGGGGTATCTATGGATAAGTCTTTAAAAATGATGTCGAAATTTTTAACATCATTTTTTTCTAAACACAATACTTTGCGCAAGAGACGCTCCCAAAGTGTTAAATTGTGTCTCCCCCCCCCCCCTTCTTCTATAATAAATAAATTACAAAACTAAAAAAATATATGATGTATGGGAAAAATTTATCAGCGTTTTTCGTTAATGCGCCTATGGGAGTGACTATTTTTTTTATGCTAGAGGCGGACGACGAGCAAGCGAGTCACCTAATGGAAAGTAATCATCGCCACCCATGAACATCCTCGAAATCAGAGAGATCGGCAACACATAAGGTGTTGCCGGCCTTTTTAAAAAAGAGTACGCTCTTCTCTTAAAGGTCCCTAAGTCGTAGCTGTCCGGAAATACTCCTACTCCATTCGTATGTATGTGCAGTACTCATTGTGAAGGTGTCAATCGAGCTTTAAATTTATACCCGGATCACTATACAAGATATAAGGCTTGTTAAAAATGAATAAAAACGGTTGTAAAGCATATTGTAGAGACAAAATTTTCATGTCAAAGTAAAAATCAAGCCAAGATCCGCAGCTCAGCATGACATATTATTTGTTTTGTAACTTTGTTTTCAGTCATCATCATCATCATTTCAGCCAATAGACATCCACTGCTGGACATAGGCCTCCCCCAATGTTCTCCACACAGATCGGTCCTGTGCCGCCCGAATCCAATGGATTCCCGTGATCTTCACCAGATCGTCGGTCTACCTTGTGGGGGGCCTGCCACGGCTGGGACTTCCTTTTTTTATATGAGAGGTGGCAGACGAGCAGACGGATCACCTGATGGTAAGCAATTCCGCCACCCATGGACACCCGCAACACCAGTGGCCCTCCATTCAAGGACCTTTCCGCCCCACCGGCCGTCTGTTCTCCTCGCTATGTTCCCTGCCCATTGCCACTTGAGGCATGCAATCCTTTGGACGGATCCTTGTTTTCAGTCACAAGTGCACTGCCAACCTTTAAACCCCCCTATCCCCCGGATTGGGCCTCCGGTACCCTCACTCACGCAGCGAAACGCAGCACAGTGCTGCTTCACGCTGGTTTTCTGTGTTTTTATTTTATATTTCACCCCCCTATCCCCCGGATTGGGCCTCCGGTACCCTCACTCACGCAGCGAAACACAGAACAGTGCTGCTTCACGCTGGTTTTCTGTGTTTTTATTTTATATTTCACAACATTAAATACATTGATCTGACTCCGAGATAGGTAGTTGCACCTGTGTTGTAGATATCAGAATAGGATTACAAAATAAACACATTTAAATACTTTCCTTTTGTAAATACATACTTATCATAAATAGAAAACAATTGCATCAAACGCTATTTTTAGCTTTCCATTCTTCTCCATCTTCATCTTAGCGTGCAATTCCCGTTTGCATCCCAGATCCCATCTAGCCCATCTTAGATCATTATTTAGGATTTGGGGAGTCGGTACTTACAATGAAGTGACAGCCGTATGACCCTTGCAACCCTTCAACAGGGCAAACAGACCTAGCTGATTCGTGGTTACGTTTCAAAAACTGAATGTTAAGGTATATATATACAACTTTTTGTCAAAAAACATTCATACCATTTTACAGGACACGCCGAGGTCTATACGAGACAAAAGAGACAAAACTTCGAAAACCTGTTGTATCAGCCCCCTGGAAATAAAGAAATATACAATAAAAACGCTTACATCATGGCAATACACGTTTACAATTTGTTACCAAATTATATCAAAATGCTGGAGGGAAATATGTTTAGAAAGAATTTGTGTGACTGGCTCCTATGCAACTGTTTTTATAATATCAAGGAATTTATTGAATGTTATAAGAAATGTAAACATTGACTAAGTCCTAATAACCTATTTGACCCTTAATCAGAATTTGAAATTTATTTAAAATCTATTTTGACAATTGACAATTATTTTCATACATCCCTTTCTATACTTACTAGCTTACTGATAAATATTTGCGTGTCTGCTTGCAGGCAGAATAGTAACACACCAATTTTGGATGTTAGTAACACTTTATTGTATTGTATTCTTGCAAATAAATAATTGATTGATTATAGGTACTGAAATAGTCGGCTAGCCAGTGCTAGCGTCATCAATAGAAAACCGACCACTACTTAACGGCTATGACTATGTAGAACGGCCACCTTCAAGAATCAGTCAAAGAGACGCTTAATTAAAATATCAGATATCATTTTATTTACTTTATAAATAAATTCCCAATACCTTCTGGATATCAGGTTTATTTATTGTACTTTTTAAAATTACAAATGTGGGCAGGCGGCTTGAGGTCATCGTTTTGGAAACACGCTTTGCTAGCGCGTTGTTAAAATGCATAGATATTAACAGAAACAACACCGAACCGTATGCTTGATTGTATTTTCAAGCAGTCTCAGTATCAGTGCGTCCTACCCGTCATGACATACGGAGCCGAAACGTGAACACTTACGGTACGGCTGGTCCACAAGTTAAAAGTCGCCCAGCGGGCTATGGAACGAGCAATGCTCGGCGTCTCTCCGAGATCGAATCCAAAATGAGGCAGATAACCAAAGTCACCGATGGGGTAAATGAGTTCTAGAGTGGAGTCCGCGTCTTGGCAAACGTAATGTAGGGCGCCCTCTGGCTAGGTGGGAGGACGATCTGCGCAGGATGGCTGGCAAGAGCTGGATGGAAGAAGCCATGGATAGATCACGGTGGCAAATAATTGGAGAGGTATACGTCCAGCAGTGGACTGCGATAGGCTGATGATGATGATGATTTTAAAGCTACATCTGCTTTTTATAAGCCCCTTTAGAAAATCGCTGAAATAAGGATAATAAGGAAATATACCACCATACTAAGGAAAAAAATACTTAGTGAAATAACCCTGATTTGATCCCTTATCCTCACCCCTGAGTTTATGGTAAAAATACGCACATAGATTTGACAAATCCAGATGAGCATGGTCGGATTCGCACCACGACCCCCGTATTGAAGGCGCGTTCTTATTCATTGTTCGACAATAGCTAGTTGTGAAGTACCTTTTTTTTTTGTTGACCCAGGAGAAATGCGTTACGCATACCCATCCGTCTGTAAACGGATGGGTTATGTCGGACTCTCCTCTGGCGACGGCTTTTCCGAGCGAAAAGCCAGCCAGAAGCATACCGACTAAAACTCCTTTGACTCTCCCTCATTAGTTGTCCAGTACCTCACTTAATAATTCACAACATAAAATTGAACTTGGCCGCTGTTTCCACCACATTTTCCGGCCCGGCATCCGATTCTCATTGCAGTGTCATTTTTAATTACTGCTACAAGCAGTCAATTAAGTTTTTAATGCTGAAATTCAGGAGCGACGGTAAATTTAAACGTAACGGATCTGTTATGGCGATATACGTGTGGAGATTTAAGTGCCCCATGCGGAATTCTGATATAATGTTGTAGAAACTATCGATATTTTTTACTATTGATAATTTTCTTGGTGTTGATAGTCATCATCATCATCAGCAACCCACAATCGTCCACTGTTGGACATAGGTCTCCCCTAATGCACGACACTGCTGTCGATTTTCGGCCACTCTCATCCAGCCCATACCAGCGAGCCTTCGAATGTCATCATCCCATCTTGTCGCAGGGCGTCCTACACTACGCTTACCGAGTCGCGGTTTCTACTCAAGGACTTTACGGCTCCAACGGCCGTCAGTTCTGCGGCTAATATGACCAGCCCACTGCCACTTCAGTGTGCTAATTCGGTAGGCAATGTCGGTGACTCTGATCTGTGGTGTTGATAGTAAAAAAAAACTAGCAATAATAGGAAACGCTCTTAAAATTTTAATCTCGTGTTCAGGCCGGAAAAGGGCACACATCCTCAACCTTTTGGCTACTGTTCCACTCATTAACCCACTGAACGCGTTACTAAGCCGACAAAAAGAGTATCACTAATGCCTTGAAAAGGTTTAATATATTTGCAAACCACGTTGTATGTAATTTTATGTTATGTACTTACCATTATGCTGTAAATGTAGTGAATAAATGATTATGATAAGTGCTTGATTCGCCATGAGCTAACGATACAAAAATATACATATTATATTAGAACCTTTCAACACTATCGTTGCTCGTATCTTCTAAATTAGTGCTGATAGATACATCAGTATACAATAACCTCCATAATTGCTAAAAGTGGCCACTTTTAACAAATTTTTAGATTAATCTTACTTACAGGAACAAATTATTACAAAATTTTGCCTCAAAAAAATTATAATACTTTTCTTAAAGTATTAGTTGCTTACTTTAAAAAAAATATCTCTTATTCGCCACAATCAATATAAAATACTGCGCTAGTATCGTCGCGGTTAAAGGTCGCTCAGCTGGCTATGGAACGAGCAATGCTCGGCGTCTCTCTCCGAGATCGAATCCGAAATGAGGTGATCCGGCAGAGAACCAAAGTCATCGACATTGCTCATCGGATTAGCAAGCTTAAGTGTAAGTGGCAGTGGGCTGGCCATATTAGCCGCAGAACCGACAACCGATAGGGTAAACGAGTTCTAGAGTGGAGACCGCGTCTTGGCAAACGTAATGTAGGGCGCCCTCTGGCTAGGTGGGGGGACGATCTACGCAGGATGGCTGGCAAGAGCTGGATGCGAGAAGCCATGGATAGATCACAGTGGCGAACAATTGGAGAGGCCTACGTCCAGCAGTGGACTGCGATAGGCTGATGATGATGATGATCGTCGCGGTGTCACCTTAAATGGGAACGTAAGTGCTGCAATAAGATTTGCAAATAGAGAATAAATAAGTAGCGATTAAGAGACATTTTTTATAAAAAGTGAGCCATAATCACTTTTTATAGAAAAGTGTACTTATCTTATTCGCTGCAATGAATATAAACTACTTAGGGGCTAGAGTTATCGCGGTGTCGCCTTAAAACTTCCGGTCTAAGGTAGGCGTCGAGTCACTTAATTATGAGATCAAATAAAATAAATTTTAAACCATTTATTACAATTACAACGTTTTTATATCATCGATACCTAAATAGGTAATTGCGAGAACTGTTTTACCTGCAATACTTGTAATACCACAATTCAACAATAAAAATTTATATTATGCTGAGCTATTAATATTATCGATAAATGATAATGACTTGAACTATCGATAATTCGACGACAATCGATCGGCAACACTATTCTGATATTGGATATTTGATTTTCAGGTAAAAGGGTTGATGTGATCTGGTCAAGGTTACTCGCCGAGCCATTGGAAGAGATACGCTATGGATTTCTACAAGAGATTTAGATAAAATATACTACAGGATAGGTAAATCGTCTAGTGGATTAGAAAGTTGGGATAGCCAAGAACCAGCGCAAAAAGTAAAAGGATATCGGCCAGCCGCTTAGGTAAAAAGGTATTTACATTTATCTGATAGGACTGACCATATTCAACGATTGAGATACGTTGTTTTAAACCCAAACCGAAGTATTTCTTTGTAGATACTATGAAAATAGAAACACAATGGTGAGTACCACAACCGCCAAAGAACAAAAGGTACATGAGCTTATAATCCTATTGATAAATGTAATAACAGTGTTCACATCACACGCGATGAATTAACTTATTTATTTATATTATGTTATATTTAAATTGTGTTATTATTGTCTGTGTATGTACGTGTGTCGAAATAAATGTTATATTCATTCATTCATTTGTATTTTGTGAAAACTCTATTCAGAAAAATAATGGCGGCGATCTAGTAAAACATAAAACAAATGTCAAAGTTTGTGCAATTGAAAGGATAGATAGCGCCATCTGATGGTATTATTTTCGCAACTTCTGTTATTTTACCGTTTGACGTGAACAAACAGATACACATCGTTGGACCCTGATTTAGGGATCCAGAAAATTGTTACAGAGTACCTAACTAACTGTTACCGTTACGTTCATCATTTGTCTAGTGGTTGAAAAACAGGGCCATGATCTCGGGTCCTGGGTTCGATTTGCGGGTCAAACAAAGGTATGTTTCGAGTTTTTTGAACATAGCTCGGGTTTGTGATCACCAATCCGCATTAGGCGAGGTGTGGTGATTAAACCTTATTCCATCAAAATAGTGATGACTTGATTTTTATGATGGAGGCCTTTGCCCTGCAGTGGGACAGTGCTTATATAGGTTGATACTTTTTACTTTTACTTAACTAACTAGGTTGGCGCAGCGACCCTTATTATTCACAACAAAGCATTATTCAAAACAAAGATCTCATTAATACTATTAATGACATTAATACTATCAACGCTACAATATTTTTTCTTAACCAAGATTTCCGTTTAAAAGAGTTACAAGTTATGAAGTATTTTTTTAACATTTGCACATGCTATATACATGAATATTAAGTTTCAACATGCTTGAAGTGCAATAAAAATAAGTAAATTAATAAAATTCATCATCATCATCAGCCCATTTAAGTCCCCACTGCTGGGGCACGGGCCTCCCTCAATCCCATGAGGGGTAATTGCCATACTCACCACGCTTGGCAGACGGGTTGGCGAGGGTTTTGATAAAAATGCAGAGTTTTCCTTCTCTGGGCGCTGATGATCATGCCAGCAGCTTTACCTTAGTCGCCTTTTACGACACCTCGGTAAGAGTGAGGGTGGCCTATTCTACTCTGCCGGGGACCACACGGCGTATCATAAAAATATATTAATAAAATTTGTTTGCGATAAAATTATTTTTTTTTTTATATAAATATCAGTCCTTTAGTTAGATTTCCTTCTTGTAACCAATTTTATGTTATAAATTGTTCCTTTTATTTTGTAATTTAAATTTAAATTCACCTTAAATATTGAGTACTGTGCGTTCGTACAGTAATTAGGTTTAGGAAATATTTATTGGCCGCTGCAAGACAAGCCATTTGCTAAGTGCAGTGACTGCCTGATAAAATATTGTACCTTTTATTTGTTTTTGGTAAATAAAGTTTTTGTTTTTTTGATTAGGTATCTACCATAGAGTAAAATAATAAAAGTCTGCCTTTACCTGAAAAACAGCCGGCTCAGGCCATAGCTAAATGCTGAGTAAGAACAGTTTCGGGAGTAAGCTTTTAAAATATTTCGTCTCTTAATTTCCATGATAAGTGTCGAATAAATGATTTCCTATCTTAGTGAGTCCAGGTCTCAGATAGTACTAGCCTCCATCTCAGTCGGTCTTGCATACTTCCTGGCAGTCATCTGCCAAGTCAGTTATGAAAAACATACCTAGTAGTAGTTAATTGACAATAATGGAAGCTTAAAAATACATATATTTCTAGTCACTTGTTTATACACCGTCATATTTTTGAAAAAAAACATGGTTTATATTTGAGACAAAATATCTTTTTTTTATGTGATAGGTGGCAGACGAAAGGATCTACCTGATGGTAAGCGATTACCGTCGTCCATAGACACCCGCGACACCTATAGAGTCACCAGTGCGCTGCAAATCTTTAGACCCCCCTATCCCCCGGATCGGCCTCCGGTACGCTCACTCACGCAGCGAAAAGCAGTGGTTCTTACCGGTTTTCTGTGAGGCCGCGATATCTCTCCAGCCGAGCCGACCCATTCATGCCGAAGCGTGGCTCTCCTACGGTCATCTAATCCCGTAACTTAAACCTTAATAAAGATCCGCAAAATTGAGATTCTCAATTTAATATTATTACTTTTTGATCATTCAATAACGTTTATTAAAACCGTCCCTGCCTTAAATTAAAATGTTTCATCTAATTAAGGCTTGCGCAAAACAGTTCGAATTCAATCTAAAGTTCATTCAGTTCACTTGAATCCGTAGTTGAACTGAAGAGTGGTGAAGTGGGTTAATCGTTTCGGTTCAAATGTATATTTGTATTTGTAATGGGTAGGTGAAAATAAGTTAGAGAGTATGCTGGTGAGTGGCTTGCTCTGCATACGACTCCGCGGGGGATGACGTTACCGGGTGTCCTGGTAGGTCACAGCGATGAAGAGCTGCATTGCGCCAGCTAGGGATAAAGCGGCGAGCGCGGTAAGCTGTACGGTCTAGTACCAGATGTGGGGGTTCCAGGAGATTGCGCTGAGGACACACCAGGGGTTTTGGTTAAAACAAAATGTTGTCTCTTTGTAGTTTGCAATTTTGTCTGTTCTACCTGTTAATTCAAAATTAGATATCGCCTATTCGACTGTCTTATTTAGCTTGTCAATGGACAACATTTCAAAATTGCTAAGCTCGGAAACAAAAAATACCAATTCTTTGTTTATTTTTCCGCTGCTCGAATATATATTTATTAATTTTTTATATTGCTTATTTACTGAGAAAAAAATTAAAAACTAAAAAAACGTAAGATGACGTCATCGGGACGGCAGAATGTAAAATATTTCTTTGCTTAGCACATTATAGGTTTTAAATTTACAAATGCCAAACCCATGACATGTAACTGTCAAAAAAAAAAAGACAACTTGTCAACGTTGAATGTATGAATGACGTTGACAATGTTGACATTAGTATTATTTACCTTTGACAGTAGTACCTTTTTTTTATTAAAACAATAATAAGCAAAGGAATATCGCTGTATTCAGCCGTCCGATGACGTCATTTGGCGCTTACGTCTATTTAGCATATAAAGAATTTCAATAATTAGTTTTATGCATGAAAATGGCCAAATTTTGAAAAAAAGTAAAAAATATGGGGTCTGTTCATTTATGTCTATTTTCATATAAAAAAACCAATATGGGACATGTTAAAAATATGAAATGTTGTCCATTAGGTCGTGAAAATTATTGATGGTGCCACTTCCGCTTTTGTCATGGGGTATGGTAACCACTTTAGATAATAACATGGGAACTTTGTTAGTTCCTCATAAATCCGTTGTCACGACTTTTTTGTCGCAATATAAATTATCTTGGTTTTTAAAATTATACAAAAAGCTTGGTTGGACCATTATTTTAGATTTGCCAAGTTTGTTAACTACACTATTTTTATGTGTGATTGTGTATTATTGTAGATTTATATATATTGTTACCGTAATTTTATTTCAACTACCTATTTAAATGTAACTGAATAAAGTACACTGTAATGGCATGAGGTGTCTACTTGTAACTAATCTATGTATTTAGCAAGCTTTTAAGAATTAATGTGTTACGATATTTTATAATGCATAAATTGTAATTGGACCTAATAAATAAATAAAATACTGAAGCTCAACTTCGACATTGAAATCAGGCTTATTAGGCAGGCAAAATATCAAATATAAGCACTAATATATAAGATTAAGATCATAAGTTTTTACTAGGTATAAGTTATTTGCAATAAACATTTTTTTTTTATTTATTAGATCACGATTACACGTTCATACGTTCAGAATAATTATATCATCATTGTTTTTTTATCTTTCCGTTTGGTGTTAACTAAACTATGCACAAACAATGTGTAGTGTAAAGATAAAAGATAAAAAAGTGTAGTTCAGTCCATCAACGACAAGTACAGGAGGACTACACGAAAAAAAAAGAATGAGTTTAGAGAAAGAAGTACGTAAGAAAAACTGTCTTCTTAATTGAACTAGCACAATATTTTATTGAGGGCAATTCTACCAATACACAACGATTGAAGTTCAGTTGCGATTCAGCTAAGATTCAGTTATTGTTCGCTCGCATTTATGTTTTTCTGCTATTCCAAAACCAAAAATGAATCGTAGTTGAATCGCAACTGAACTGTAGCGGCAACTCGACCATAAATGCAGTCGGTGGCCAAAGCAGTGGCAACAATTAAAATATGCAAAAAATTCTTATTATGGTGAGTTTTAATAACATTTATGGTGAGTGTTCCGAAGAATTGTTTGAGTTAATACCCGCTGCTTAATTTCACCACCGTACCACACACCATAAACAAGGATTCCACCCGTACCATCTGGATGGGTGGAGGTCCACCACCGTGCACTTTACACGTCATTTTTTTGCCACGCACCTCCTTATTGTAGAATCAACTTCCCGCAGCGGTATTTCCGACCGGTTCAATATTGCGATCTTCAAGAAACGAGCCTATACCTTCGTAATCGGCCGGCAACGCATCTCCACTCCCTCTTATGTGGCTGATGTCCATGGGCGGTGGTGATCACTTACCATCATTTGATTCGCTAGCTCGTTTGCCTCCTTATATCATAAATAAATTAAACAGTTCAAAGCATTGCTTAATAAGAAACGGCTTAAAAGTTTAGGTTCAATTGGCAATGTAGTTACGATTCATACGTAAACGTTACTTTACTGAATTAATCATTATACAAATAATTTAACTTTAATTTAAGAAAGAAAGAAAATAGTTATTATTATAGACATCACAACACAGAACATATAGCATTGTAAACAGAAAACAAAACATAATACAATTAAAAATACATAAAAATAAAACAAAAGGAAAAAGAAAAAAACAAAGTATATTCAATCATGTCCAGACAGTGCCAAATGAATATTATGATGTGTTATGACGTCTAGTATAAATGGCCCTCACTCAGCTTATGTCACAGCCCAGACAAAGGCCATGACGCTGGTTTTCAGTGAGACCAGCTGAAGTGATTTATGACCATATACTTATACATGGTAAAATTAATTAATATCTTTACTAAGACAAACCTTGTGTCAGAGGCATTTAGAAGTATATTCATTAAGTAGAAACTTCCTGCTCACTAGTCAACTTTAAGCAACTACACCAGTGTTTACCACCAATTTTGTTGTCGTTTTTACTGCTACCGTTTAACGTAAATAATGAACAGTTGACATTAATTATTCTGGACAAATAAAGTTATGGTCGTAATTGGGTTTGTCTTGTTACAATCATGATGCATTTTGGTGTGTTTGTGAAATAGTGTGTACAGCAGTGAGGATTCTTCAATGTATTTTCGTAAATGAGTAAAGTGAATGTTTACATAGTACATCATGTGCGGATAAAGAATGGGATCAGAAAGGCGGGCGCTCTATTAACTTCTCGCTCGCACACTATTTGCGTCTATATCGCACTCCGCGTGCGAAGTATAGACCCCAAATAGCATTTCTAGATCCCACTCTTATCCGCACAGGCTGTACAATAAATTGGATCCTGTTTAGTTTTTTGATTTTTGCCTTTGGATTTTACAAATATATACACATATTATTTATTATTTCATATATTTATTATTTTACTTACAAAATTTAGCTTACAAAAAAAAACTTACACGTTCCTGTAAAAACTACACAGTTTGTCTTCAGGATCCATAATCTAT
>CM032464.1:0-32251 GCA_019059595.1 Marasmia exigua | reverse complement strand
CGTTTTTTGGACCTACGGATTCTGGTAATACCACTCACAATACAATCGAGGGTTTGAAGACTATTTCAGGTCCAAGCAAGTTGTCCATGACAACTCACTCGACACACAATAGCAGTGTTAAAACCGATACAATCCAAAGATTCTTATTATTAGGTTCACTTCGCGGCACTTCACTGCACAAAAAGCCAGTAGATACTAATTTAATAACTCTGAATTGCTTCAGCCCATGCGGAGTGTTTGACTCCTACCGCAAAAACATTGTAAATATCAGACTCCCCAAACCCTGGTTCAAGGTCCAAGCGTACCCTCATAGTAAAGCGACAGTTTTGGACGCAACCGGAAACTACAAGCTATTAATGAGGAGTGTTGTAGAGCAAAGTGCCAGTGAAAGGAAAATTTGCCTTCACTCAGAAATCACGTAGAATAATAGCTTATCAACGACTCTGGTCTCTGGAACGACCGGTTCAGTCACAACCCGTAAAGTAAATAAACTGACACATGCACATGTTTCTCCCTTTTTTATGTGATAGGTGGCAGACTAGCAGACGGATCACCTGATGGTAAGCGATTACCGCCGCCCATGGACGCCTGCAACACTAGTGGTGTCACAAGTGCACTGCTAAGCTTTCGACCCCCGTTTCTCTCGGATTGGGGCTCTGGTAACCTCATTCACGCAACAAAGTGCTGCTCCACGCCGGTAAATCACACCAGACGAACTGGCCCATTCATGCCGAAGCGTGGCTCTCCCACGGTCATCTCCTCTCTCTCTCTCTCTCTCTTCAGTCGGTCCCTCTCTGATAAGGATCGTGATTCCATTTAATTCCGTTAACTAGTCTCCATCGGTACCGTTTTGTAGCTTGGCGGAGTACCGGCGTCGCTCGTTAACAGAATGTTGAATGTTTAGTACCTACTAAAATTAATAAAATTTTAATCAAGTCAAAATTTAATACACCAAGCATGACATGCCGAACTGTCAAAGTGGCCTGGTTATGTTTTCGAAGCTACTCTTAGTTCTCAGGGTGATTAATAGAACGCGATGCGTTGCCAACTTACTTGGTAATAACTTTTTAGGCGGAGAACTAATGACTTAGGTTTGTTTTCCAGCATCAGGTAGAAAGTAGCATTCAACTACGAAGATACAAGTACACTACCGTGCATGGCAACGGCCTCCAATAAAGATAAAGATAAAGATAAAGATTTCTTTATTGGCCACAGAACACAAATCAAACATGAGTGACATAAATAAAGTATGACAAATACTGTAGCCAACAAGGCCCAACCTCAGCATTTGCTGCAGTGGCCGGAGCCGCTGCAGCGCTGGTTTTCAGGCAGAGCCTTGGGTGACGTACGTGCACACAAACATAACATACAATAGGAAGAAAGAAGAAGGACAAAACAAGGAAAAATAATAATAATAAATACAAAATCAATATTAGTACATAACAGGAAGAAAATTTAAGATGCCTAATAAACAATAAACAATTATCTTATCTTAAAATGTATAAAATAAAAACGAAGCAACACATAGTAATGAAAATAAATAGAAATGTGTAGGTATAATAAACAAAAATTAAATACATAATGGTACTGAAGGCATAATATGTAGTACATAAATATAATAAAATGACGTTTCGCGCACACAACGTGTGGAAGCGCCGCTCTGCGAACTCGGTTGAACCGGCGTGGTTTATCTGTGCGCGAGCCGCGAGACGGAATGCATCCGTTCCGTTACGTCATATTTGCCACGTACAACACCATGGAATGGAATTTCTTTTACTTGGGTTATGTATGACTAAAGAGTACCTATTATAATCTATAAGTGATGATATAAAATGGGCGAGATTGTGATATGTTTTGGTTCAATGCAGAGTGAATATCGTACATGACATAACCTACTGCACGGGAGAAGCGTATTGACGGGCGACCTGACCAGCGCGTGCGCCCAACAGCAATATATGCGATTACGTATATCAGTCACGCAGATGGTCAATCAACCCTCGCTGATACCCAGGTTTCGATGATAATCCTCAGCGCCAGGATACAGCCTCCCAGGAGCCCCGTGAATACCCGGAGGTACGTTTCCACACTTTTGTTCTGCAATTAAATATTTTTTATAAAGATGTTTAAAAGAGTGCAACGTTTCCAGGTCACGCACAGGTGGTGGAAGGCTGTTCCAAGCTTTACTCGACGCGAACCTAAAGGATCCACGAAACGCGACAGTGCGGTGCTTGGCAGTGACAAGGACGTGAGTGCACGATCTTTTGGGATACTTGCTCATATCTGCGGTCCACACCAGCTTTTTGTAAAGATACGGTGGCCTACGCGTCGCAATAACGCCAAACAGCAGCGAGGCCAGATGTAACTGTCTTCGTGCTTTCATCTTCAGCAGATTTTTTGCATTAAGGAAAGGAGTGATATGTGCTCTGGGTGGAACACTGAAGCAGAAGCGAGCGCAGGCATTCTGCACTCTCTGTATCAGCTTCTCGGTTCTAGCCAGGATACAGGAGCCATAAACAGTATCACAGTAGTTGAGCTTAGAAAGAACTAGTGACTCGCAAAGTATGATTCTAACCTCCTCACCTAGATAAGGTCGCAATCTATATAATAGTTTTAACCGGTAGAAGCAGTTCCGTGCACACTCAGTAATATGACTTTCGAAATTAAGGTGGCCATCCATAATTAGTCCCAGGTTTCTCGCAGAAGCAACACGCTCAACAGCCTCACCATTAATGTTAATATTCAGCGGAATGCTGTTAAGTTTAGCCAAATTCCCTTTTGTGCCAGTCACCAGCAGCTTTGATTTTTTTGGGTTTAGAGAAAGACAATTTGATTTGCACCACTTTGAAATTCGGTCTAGATCTTCGTTTATTTTAGTACAAGCTTGGGCAGAGTCATTTAGTTTGAAGGAGCAGTAAAGCTGCACATCGTCTGCATAAAGGTGGAAATTACAGTTTCTGATGCAGTTTACGATGTCAGCTCCATAAAGGGCATACAGCAGGGGACCGAGGATCGATCCCTGTGGGACACCTCGAGTTACAGCCAGTCTAGCCGAACGTGACCTGGAGCCGTCAGAGTTCACCAGCTCGACAAGCTGCCACCTATCTCTCAGGTAGCTATCGAACCAGCGAACCGCGGCAGCATCAAACCCGTAGTACGACAACTTGGAAAGCAGGAGAGAGGTGTTGATGGTGTCGAATGCTCGAGAAAAATCGAGCAGTATCAGAGCGCTGACCTCTCCGCGATCCTGACCCACTAACAGGTTATCCACCACATCAGATAAAGCAGTCGCTGTACCATGGCCCCCACGGAAGCCAGACTGTAATTGCGGCAGTATGTCATTAGCCTCCACATATTCTGTCACCTGTTCGCAGACCACCTTTTCCAAGACCTTAGAAAGACACGGTAGCAAGCTTATTGGCCGGAGATCGCTCATGGTGGTGGGATTGTTGGTCTTTGGTAGAGGCTTAACTACTGCCACCTTCCAGCTGCTAGGAAAAACGCCACTTCTCATCGAGTTATTGATGATGAGAGTAATGGCGGGCAAGATTTGAGGCAAGGATAGGACGATCATATCCAGTGATATCTCATCTATTCCCAAAGCATTGGATTTCAGCCCCCTAATTATTTTAAAAACTTTGTCCTCTGTCACTGCTTGTAAAGAGATTTCGGACGAGCTAAAGCGGTGATGCCCAAAATATGACAGTTGTGTCATTTGAACATCTCCGTCTCCAGGCACATTTAAAAAGTGAGCGTTTATTGCGTCCGGGTCCCTAAAAGACAAAGGTAGATCGGTGGTCTTTCTAGCAATGACAGAGGCCTTAAGATTTTGCCAAAGCTTTTTTGAATCCCTTAAGTGCCTGTTTATGTGCCTGCCAAAATAGCAACGTTTCTCACGTTCAATCGCCTCAATCACTATATGTTTCATGGTTTTGTAGTTTTCTTTAGCAGAACCAGTGCCATGGCGTTTCCAGACTGTATGGTAGTCATCCCTGATTCGCATCATAGATTTTACTGTGTCTGTTATCCAAGGATGAGGCGAATGACGGAATTTCCTAGTTTTGGTAGGAGCGTGCACATCAAAAAGACCAATGATGCAGTCAGTGAGAGCACTGACCAGGGCATTAGTGTCATCAATCTGCAAGTAGTTACTCCAGTCAATAGAATCCAAGTCTTTATTAAATTGCTCCACTAGTATATTCTTTATAGGTCTATATGTAACCCACTGCGGAAGGGGTTTCTCAGCTTTAATTTTAAAGTCTGCTGTGATCATGGCATGGCCTCCCAAGTCCGGAGTATGTTTAACAACTACATTAAGGGTTCGAGTGTCCGTGCATATGACATCAATGAGGCTGCAGCTGTGCTCAGTGAAATGTGTTGGCTCCGAGACTACCTGGTTAAGGCCAGTACTGCCTAGGAACTGATTGAGAAGTCTTGTCGTGCCGCTACCGGTATCCATGAGGTTAATATTGAAGTCCCCTGTCACGATAAGTGCATCATAGTTTGCAAACGATACAATAGAGTCTGCAATCGCATCGAGGAAAATGTCCACGTCTTGCCAAGGGGGTCTATAGGCAGTACCCAAAACCACCGTCCTTCCACATGTGTGAACCCTGAGCCACATCTGCTCAATCCCCGAAGCTAATGGCCAATCGCACAAACGAGTGTTTACACCCCTGCGAATATAGAACCCCACTCCACCCCCTCTGCCACTGCGGATGTTGGATGGTCTAGGTCTGTGCTTCAGTCGGTAGCCAACAATCTTGGGGGCCCTATCCTCTTCACCGGGCTTGAGCCACGTTTCATTCACCGCAAGGATGTCAGGGCCTAGCTCCTCCATTGCCACTATGAACTCCTCATGTCTCGTGCTAAGTGAACCTGCATTGAACAAACCAATTCTCAGATTTTTTAAAGGAAGTGTAAAAATGTAAATAATATGTAAAATAAAAATAGGTGTAGATTATGTATAGTTATAGCATGTAGAATAGTTAGAATTGTAGATTGTATAGTGTGTGCTAGTGTGTTGTATAGTGTATGTATAGGCTGAGTATAGTTTGTAAAGTATATTATGTTTGGATATTTTTGACCGATGATTAGAGTTAGTGTTAGTGTATAATTTTGTGAGTGTATATGTGATGATAGAACTATGTGATATATACAATATTTTATTTTCATTACTGTGTAAAGATTCTTCCTCCTTGGAGGTCTACCCTGAACACTCGATAGCATAGACACATAATAGATGAAAACAGGTAAAAAAAACTGATAAATAATAAAGTTATGAAACAAGTTAGGCAAGATAATAATAATTAGACTAATAAAGTCATTGTACTTCCAGGTGTACGAGTCAGGGGTTAGTGGAACCCAGCACGCGGTCGACATCGGAATCAGATCGCAACTGAAACACTGGAGACCCATCCGCCTGACGGACGTAAATGCGGCCACGTCTCGTCCAGGAATACCGCCAACGCAGCCTGCGGCACTCCTCGCGCACCCGATGGAATAGCTGACGATTAAACCGTGTCAGACGTTCATTGACGAAGACGCGGGCCCCATCCGCGGCGGAGAACGTGCGGCGCACGCGCGCGGCCTGCAGCAGCTCGTCGCGCAGCCCGCGCCGCGCGAGCCGCACCACGACGCGCCTCGGCCGCCCGCCCGCTTCCTTCACTGGAGGGCCCACGCGCTCCGCGAAGACGATGTCCCGCTCTTCCAGCTGCACGCCCAGCCGCGCGGCCAACACAGTGACCGACTGGGCTACGGACGTCCCGCTCTCCTCAGGCAGCTGCCCGATCTCGAGGTCTGACAGCAGAGCCTCCCGGTCGCGGTCGTTCAGTTCTTGCTTGAGCTCCACGATGGTCTGCTCCAGCTCGGCTGTCCCACCATGGCCAGCGGTGCCCGGCTCAGCCTGTTCCAACGCGTCAAGCCTGCGCTCAACGCTATCCATCCGACATTTTAAAGCGCCCAGCAACTGGGTCATCTCCTTGCGGAACTCCCTCATCTCCGCCATGAAGACTGCCAGCTCTCCATCTCCGCAGCCCCCACGGCCGAGAGCATCCGAAGGCGTCCCCTGTTTTGGTGGAGACGACTGCACAGCACCAGCAGCGGCGATCGGCTCGTCGTACAGGCCTTTCACGGGTGTATGGTTGTTGTCACCCTTACGCACATTCTTCTTGCAGTTCGGGCACGACCAGTCTTTCCCGACAGGCGCGCGCTCTGGGATCGCAAGGCAGGCCCGATGATACTTAAGTACGCACGACGTACACGCAACGCCCCCTGTCGCCGCCATAAATTTACCGCACGCACCACAATTGACAATGGTGACGGTCTTCCGCTACTCGTCGCTAGATGGCGTCTCAAGCAAATAAAGCAGAGCAAAAGGTTCAGACTTGCGACGGGTTTGTGAATCGGTGTCTAGTATTACCGCTAGGTGGCGTGTGTACTATTGCCCACTAGATGGCGCTGGTTGCGGTTGTAAAAGGGAGGCAACTGGAGAAGCCGCTAAGCAGATTTACCCTCGTGAAGAAAAAATCCAGTTCGCGAGCAGCAGATAAATTGCGATTCCAAAGCACTCTTTGCAAGAATACTGAAACCCACACTCGTATAGTTCGCAGTCACTACAGGGATCCACCAAACACAGTCACGGAACCAAACAATACGCAGAAGCAGACGAAACTTGATAGAAAAACAGCACAGTGACCTCGCAGTATGGCGCACGAAACGTCAACAATAGAAACCAACTCATCGCTATTATGCAGCTATGACTGAATTAGGCTTAATCACCACGCCTGGCTGCTTAAAGTGGATTGGTGATTACAAATCCAAGCTACATTCGAAATTTCTTAAAACAAAATAATTATACAAGTGACCCCTTTTTTATAAATTAAAGGCGACAAATGGATGGTAAGCGATTGCCAACAACACCCGCGAAACATGTGAAATCACAGGTGGGCTGTAAACTTTTAAACTCCTCTTTGAGCCTTTTTTTCCCAGGGGTAACCATCATGGCCATCACCTTGCTACATGTAGGGAATAAGGTGGTGTGGGACTCAAACCCTAAGTAAAACCCCTGGGGTGTCCATCTCCGCGCAATCGCGGTCGGAAACCCCACCGGGACTAGACCGTACCGCTAATCGGGCTCGCCGCTTCACCTCTATCTGGCGCAATACAGCCCTTCAACGCTGTACGACTTATCATATATATACTATATATATGATACTTATCTCTGTCACAATAACATTGCATATTATGACAATGCAATGTTATTGTGACAGAGAGCCGATCTGATGATGGAGCTGGAAGGTGGCCATAGGAACTCCGTAATTAAATGATGCAACCCTATCGAGTTTGGGCTCATTAAATTCGTCTTGACAAGTACTTTGACACTATATGGTAACCAGGGTCTGATGATGGAGCCAGAAGGTGGCCATAGGAACTCCGTAATTAAACGATGCAACACTATCGAGTTTGAGCTCACTGGATTAGTCTTGACGAGTACTTTGACACTATATGGTAACCAGGGTCTGATGTTGGAGTTGGAAGGTGGCCATAGGAACTCCGTAATTAAACGACGCAACCCCATCGAGTTTGGGCTCATTGGATTAGTCTTGACGAGTACTTTGATACTATATGGTAACCAGGGTCTGATGTTGGAGCCTGAAGGTGGCCATAAGAACTCCGTATTTAAACGACGCAACCCCATCGCGTTTGGTCTCGTTTGATTCGTCTTGACGAGTCTCTTGCTTTCGTCCCATATTAATTATATATGATTGATTGGATGGATGACCCAATGCCAAGGTGAGCACGTGCCGAGGGCTGAATTGTATGAGGGTGTATAAACATGTCTTGCCGCTAACGTTGCGCCTCAGGGTACCAGGGCGAACCCTGTTGTATTGTAGCCCTTATCCCTCTACAACG
This sequence comes from Marasmia exigua, assembly GCA_019059595.1. Classification (NCBI taxonomy): domain Eukaryota; kingdom Metazoa; phylum Arthropoda; class Insecta; order Lepidoptera; family Crambidae; genus Marasmia; species Marasmia exigua. The sequence goes on along the minus strand of CM032464.1, from coordinate 24,340 downwards.
GACCTCTGGGGGATGGACCGTTATTTGTCTTATACTCGTGGGAATAACATGAAGAAAACAGAAACAACTACACAAAGAAAACGACGTTTAGAGAAGGCGAAATTGAAGAGACAGGAGAAGATTGCTAATGAAAGCGATGTCCACAAGCGGCAACGCTTAGAAAAACTAAGTTTAGCTACTGCTAAACATTTGTGGATTATGAGAAAGCCTTTGACTCGGTTGAAATCTGGTCTGCTCTGGAGTCCCTGCAGCGATGCCAAGTCATAATACATAGTCATAATGGCAGAAACGCTGCAGGACCTACAACAGATGCTGAATGACCTGGCTGACTCTTCTAAATGCATCGGCCTACGGATGAACTTGTACAAAACCAAGGTCATGTTCAATGAACATGTTCTACCGGAACTGATTGCAATTCACGGTGCTGTCCTCGAAGCTGTTCAAAAATACGTATACCTCGGGCAGACTTTGCAATTGGGTAAAAACAACTTCGAGGATGAGGTGAATAGGAGAATCCAGTTAGGTTGGGCAGCATTTGGAAAACTACGCCGTGTCTTCGTATCGTCGATACCACAGTGCCTAAAGACGAAAGTCTTCAATCAGTCCGTCCTACCCGTCATGACATACGGAGCCGAAACGTGGACACTTACGGTACGGCTGGTCCACAAGTTAAAGATCGCTCAGTGGTCTATGGAACGAGCAATGCTCGACGTCTCTCTCCGAGGTTGAATCCGAAATGAGGTGATCCGGCAGAGAACCAAAGTCATCGACATTGCTCACCGGATTAGCAAGCTTAAGTGGCAGTGGGCTGGCCATATTAGCCGCAGAACCGACAACCGATGGGGTAAACGAGTTCTAGAGTGGAGACCGCGTCTTGGCAAACGTAATGTAGGGCGCCCTATGGCTAGGTGGGGGGACCATCTGCGCAGGGTGGCTGGCAAGAGCTGGATGCGAGAAGCCATGGATAGGTCACAGTGGCGAACAATTGGAGAGGCCTACGTCCAGCAGTGGACTGCGATAGGCTGATGATGATGATGACTGCTAAACATAGAGAAAACGAATCGTTAGAACAACGCACACATAGGCAAAATACCGACAGAATACATACACAAGAGAGAAAGAAAAACGAATCTCTAGAACAACGCACATATAGTCAAGATAATAAATAATATCCTCCAACCGATTACGGCTACGGCGGCCAATCTCAACGATCGGCCACGTACGCAGGATATATTATAGTGCTCAAGTGTGTGCGCAAACTCAAGTGCACTCTCTATTCCCTTTCCCTAATATTCCGATGGGACACCAGGGTAACACGACCGGAGAGGGATCGGGCGCAGGACCAACGGCTTAGCGTGCTTTCCGAGGCACGGGGGTACAAGACCGCCAACTTCCAGACTCCGGGCTGACACTAAGAATTTCTTACCGAAAACTTTACAAATTTTTGGCCTGACCCGGGGATCGAACCCGGGACCTCATGCACAGCCGTCGCTTTAAAGTGCGACCCACTAACCACTACGCCACCGAGGCAGTCAAAATAGGCAAGATATCAATAGAATAAATACACAAGAGAGAAGGAAAAACGAATCTCTAGAACAACGCATAATTAGACAAGATATCGACAGAATACGTACACGAGAGAGAAGAAAAAAAAATAGATGTACTAAAAGGTTAAAAATAAAATTAAAGAAAAAAAACCTTTTTAAAAACAAGCTTTTATTATTTGTTTATAAAACGAACTAAAAAGTTAAAAATAAATTAACTCTAAAAAGAAATATAACACTTTGTAACTTGATTGTAACCTTTAACGACAAATAAGCGTCTTCGTCTAGGACAAAATAATTCCATATTGTACAAATTTATTTAATTTTAACACTAAAACTTTTTACCATACATAATTATTCAATCTCATCCCCCCTCTTTATCATAGTCCCCATTTATAAATGAAAGCGTGTTACATTGTGATAGCTTGAGGAAAATGTTGTGTTGTATTAAATGTAACACGCTTTTATTTATAAATGGGGACTATGATAAAGAGGGGGGATGAGATTGAATAATTATGTATGGTAAAAAGTTTTAGTGTTATAAAAAAACTAAAACCCAACTACGACAAAAAACGTCGCTGAAAAAGTATAAAACAAGCCTTCGTTGTCAATTTATGCAATATTCACTATGCAGAGATAAAATTTCATGTTTGGAAATCCGCAGTCACACGTTGTCAAAGGGTAGTATATTTAACGTGTGACTACGCCTTTCCAAACATGAAATTTTATCTCTACATAGTGAATATTGCATAAATTGACAACGAAGGCTTGTTTTATACTTTTTCAGCGACGTTTTTTGTCGTAGTTGGGTTTTAGTTTTTTTACTTTTATTTTATTTGTACTATTTTGGTGTCCAAGTGCTAGTAATATATATATATATATATTCAAAATGTACAAGTCAAGCGCTTTCAAATGATACCAAACACGGCATATTTATCATAACTTTATTTTTTTACTCTGTATGTTTTGTCCGCTAGAGGGCGTCACATTAGATTTTGTGAAACTTCATATAGCCTATAACCAGCGGACGATCAAGACGCTTATAATGATATGTCATTTGTCGAATTCTGATAAGTAGTTAAGAAGTTACGTGGAAACAGATGAACATACATACATACATACATACATACATACATACATACATACATACATACATACATACATACATACATACATACATACATACATACATAGCCTGTCAAAATCATAACCCTCCTTTTGCTTTGCCGTAGTCGGGTAAAAATTAAATAAATTTGTACAATATGGAATTATTTTGTCCTAGACGAAGACGCTTATTTGTCGTTAAAGGTTACAATCAAGTTACAAAGTGTTATATTTCTTTTTAGAGTTAATTTATTTTTAACTTTTTAGTTCATTTTATAAACAAATAATAAAAGCTTGTTTTTAAAAAGGTTTTTTTTCTTTAATTTTTATGTCGAGAAATTAAAAAGGAACTAGTTTAGGGCGTGAATATAAATATTATGTACAGGTTCAATTCTAGATGTTTTTATGTAATACAATTATTTATTATAGTCTGGCTTCTACGCAAAACCTTCTCTGCAGAACATAAATAAATAAATATTTCACAACATCATATACCTACATTGATCTTACTCCGAGAGAGGTAGCTCAAGCACCTGTGTTACGGATGTCAAAACCAACGGCGGAATTACAAATATATACTTTTTATGTGTTAGGAGGCAGACGAGCAGATAGATCACTGCCGATCGATGGTTAGCGATTACCGCCGCTTAAAGACATCCGCGACACCAGTGGAGTCACAAGTGTGCTGCCAACCTTGAAAACACCCCTTTCCTCCAGAATATGCCTCCGGTCCCTCACTCCCGCAGCGACACAGCACAGTGCTGCTTCACGCCGGCTGTGGTCTCCGGTCAAGCCGGCCCATTCATGCTGTAGCGTGGGTCTCCCGCGGTCGAATTTAATACTTTTCTTTTTTAAATACATACTTATAATACGCAAATGTTGTTGTTTCCTAGATATTTATTGCGGTGCGCTAAAAAGGCCCTGTGTGTTATTTTACAACCACTTGACTACTACATACCATTTGAATAAATAATACACAGAAAGTATGGTAGAAACACCGACCTTAATGTAATGAAATAAGGTCTAAAAGTGTCCTACCGGGAACTTTTTGTCAGATGTACATACTACATTAGGCCCTTATGTGCTTTTGCACTCGCTGATAGTGTTGCGGGATAATCGATTGTACGTTGATCATTAATCCATTGTGCAAATGAGGCATAAAATAATCTTATATCGATTGTACTATCGACAAACAGTATCAACTTACGAAACTATTATTATATTATGCCTTCTTAGACAATTTCTGTATGAATGACTATTATATCTAGAAATAAATGCAGATTAGCCGTGTGGTCCCCGGCAGAGTAGAATAGGCCACCCTCACTCTTACCGAGGTGCCGTAAAAGGCGACTAAGGTAAAGCTGCGGGCATGATCATCAGCACCCAAAGAAGGAAAACTCTGCATTTATATCAAAAACCTCGCCAACTCGTCTGCCAAGCGTGGTGAGTATGGCAATTACCCCTCATGTGACTGAGTGAGGCCCGTGCCCCAGCAGTGGGGACTTAAATGAGCTGATGATGGATCGACTTTAAACTAGTACGTATTGCAACACATTGTTCGTACCTTTCCCTCTGCCTATTATTTACTCATGCGCTTCAAACCCAACCAAATCATAGTCAGCCAACACCGTTTATTTATTAACTTGCTCCTGACACTGGACATTCGCCCTTAGCTCTCTAGATATTAGCATCAGTATTGTTTCAACTTTCATTTTAGTTTCGAATGGTCGCGATAAAAAGTAAAAGGTTTTTTCTGGCTCCTACAAAAACCTTGAGCGAAAATAGCTTTGTTGACTCGGGGGAGTATTTTTAATCAGCCCTATGGAACTAAGTGGGGGTTTCGGATTCATCTCGGCCTAATTATTGGGCTCCATTACGGACTTGCTTAATAGCCTAGTGGAAAGTGGATTGATTTGAAATGGAGATAATCTTGCGTCTTAGACTTCTTAAGCATTCGACTGTCTCGATGGTGCAGTATTTAGTGGGTTGCATTTTAAAGCGACGGCTGCGCAAGAGGTGCCGGGTTCGATCTCCGGGTTGGGCCAAAAATTTGTACCTAAGTTTTCGGTAAGAAATTCTTAGTGACGGCCCGGAGTCTGGAAGTTGGCGGTCTTGTACAATTTGAGCTTGTATGTCGTCTTCAACATAGATGACTTTATTAACTAAAGGCTTTTTTTTATTCAGACCTAACGTACAAATGGCACCACATACAGTTTTTCATTTTTTATGTGAAAGATTGCAGACGAGCAGACGGATCAACTGATTGTAAGCGAATACCGCCGCTCATGGACACTTGGGACACCAGTGAAGTTACAAGTGCGCAGCCAACCTGTAAACTCTCTTTTCTCCGGTACCCTCAATCACACAGCGAAACACAGCACAGTGCTGCTTCACGCCGGTTTTATGTGAGGCCGAGGTGTGGCCCTCCCACGGTCAAATTTTAACTGACTAGAGAAACATGACGATTATTTTCTGTGATAGCTGACAGACGGATCACCTAATAGAGTAAGCGATTGTCGCCGCCCATGGACAGTGAATATACGCCGTGTGGTCCCCGGCAGAGTAGAATAGGCCACCCTCACTCTTACCGAGGTGTCGTAAAAAGCGACTAAGGTAAAGCTGCTGGCATGATCATCAGCACCCAGAGAAGGAAAACTCTGCATTTATATCAAAACCCTCGCCAACCCGTCTGCCATTTAATTTGCAGTGCCCTGTGAGGGTCCGAGTGAGTGCCCTAACATGTCCTCTGCTCAGTTTTATTATTTCTACAGCTCGTCTCTGATCGAACGCGCTCTATCCACGTCCTCGGCGAGTGCATAGCGCTGCACCGGTGCAGAAGCCGGCACCTGGGAGCACACATGATCTCAGCAGACGAGATCAAAAGCTCCCCCATCAGCTCCATTCTCGGGTTTATCCTGGAACTGGAGCTACATGAGGTGCTGTAATAGGTTACGGGGCTGCCACAATAGATCATCTACTGGTCGCAGTGGCTATGAGACGCAGGGCTCACCCCATTTCTAACAAATAATAAATAATAACCCGTCTGCCAAGCGTGGTGAGTATGGCAATTACCCCTCATGTGATTGAGGAAGGCCCGTGCCCCAGCAGTGGGGACTTAAATGGGCTTATGATGATGATGATGATGATGATGGACAGTGAACACCAACGCCAGAGAGGTAAGTACTTCCCCTGCCCTGCCGGTTGCTGCTACGGTACTATCTGCAGTGCCGCAGCAGCGCTGGTATCAGAATACCTGGGACCTGGTTGCGAGTAAATAAATATCTATAAGTATATACACGTATACTATATATTGAAAGATGTGTGGACTATGTGCCAGATATACAATTATATTGGTACATAGGTACATGACAAATTCGCCCTTTTTTTAAACACACACAAAAGACAGAGGGAATAATAAAAAACAAAATACGCTCACAACCAAGAGAAAAAGAAAAGAAGAACGAAACACAACATCGTCTCAGAGTAAGCGACATCATTCCTACCATCAGAAGTAAGGCGGAATGCATTCCTGTCATATGATCGACACGTGATCACTATTACGGGAACAGATGCAGTCACTTAGTCACTATAATATTTTTAGGAGCAGACAGACCAAGTCAAAAAAGTACAACGGAAAAAAAACATGTTTTTTATGTGGGTACGATGTTTAATATAAACAATAAGCGTCGCTAGTGGGCCCTACCCGTCGCCTTAACTAGATTGCGCAAAATTTTCGACTTTATATAACTGTTCTCAAGAAGCGTCGATATCTACCCTACTTTAAGTTTAATAAAATTAAATACTTAAGGCACATTATCACTCTTAATCACATTTCAGCTACCTTTCAAATTAAACGCGATCAAAAATTTACGCTTTAGCTCCAAAGTCCGTACTAAATTCCTTCGAGAAATAATTTAAATTATCCACTATTCCCGGAAACGTTCCGAGTAATAATTGGCAAAATCGTCCTTTTCCAAAAATTAGGTGAAAACTTTGAAACTGGCAATTCGGACGAAACTTCGTTTAGAATATTCCGATCCAAAAAAAATAATGGCGGATCGCAATTTCTGAATGTCGAACGGAAAATTGGACGTCTATTAATAGGTACGGTAGTGTTGGTAAGTGTCCCGATGTGAGAGGGACGTCCCAATTTTAAAGGGTATAAATACGTACAACCTGTGCGGATAAAGAATGGGATCAGAAATGGCGGCGCATCTATTCACTTCACGCTCGCACACTATTTGCATCTATACTCGCACTCATGGAGTGCGAGTATATAGGGGTATAAAGGGGTATACTCATGGGGTGAGTGAATAGATGCGCCGCCATTTCTGATCCCATTCTTTATCCGCAGAGGTTGTAGCAGTAGCCCGCGGCTTCACTCGAGTGGTCCAAGCAAGTTGTCGCTAGACAACTCACTCGACAGTACTCAACACACAATAGCAGTGTTGAAATCGATACAAACGGCAATTCACTGCACAAATAAGACCGAATTTGTACACTTAAAACCACTAGACACTAATTTAAAACCTCTGAATTGCATCAGCCTACGCGGCATATTTTTTTTGTATATGAGAGGTAGCAGACGAGCAGACGGATCACCTAATGGTAAGCAATTCCGCCGCCCATGGACACCCGCACCACCAGTGGAGTCACAAGTGCGCTGTCTGACACGAAAATGATTTCGCCCTTTTAAATGACAATCACGAGTATGTCAGTCACAAAGACAACCCGTTTGGAACAGTGGTAGTGAACGCTGCCTTTGGTCCAAGGGTGCAGGTTCGAACCCCGTACAGTACAAACATTTGTGTGCATGAACATGTCTGTTTGTATTGGTCTGGGTGTTTTCTATGTATTATAAGTACCTATGTATTTACAAAAGAAAAGTATTATATGTATATATTTGTAATCCCACTGTTGATTCTGATATCCGTAGCACAGGTGCTCGAGCTACCTATCTCGGAGTCAGATCAATGTATGTGATGATGTGAAATATTTATTATTTATTTATAAAAAAAAAAGGTATTTATTACCTTGCACACGATTCGATAAAAATGAATCTGTTATTTAGTGCCGTATTCGAGCGAAAAGCACTATGATCTATTTCGATGCAATTCGAATTATTTATTTTAACGGTAATATGCAAATCTGTATTCAAATTCAAATAATTCAAATTCAAATAATTCTTTATTTGCATAGGCTTGTACACAGCACTTACAAATCGTCATACATTTGAATGACTTAAAACTATTTATAAGTACTTATGTATAATTTACATGTTAATACATATATATGTTGATACATAAAATATACTAAAGAAATAAATAAACATAATGCGATTCTACCACCGGCTCGGAAAGTTGTTTCTGGTCGAGAAGATCCGGCAAGAAACTCGCCAGTTACTCTTTTTAATCGCCAACTTTTTTACAATGGTTTATTATCCTCATACCAAGCCATACAGTCTAATGCAACACAAAATAGAATGAAGCAAATTAAAAGCTAAATATGAGGTAAACCGAAGCGGACCAGTCCCCAAAGGTGGCACCTGTTCACAAGTATGACGTATGTGTCAGCCATCATTTCACTCAACCATATTAGAGGGAATGTAATGACCCGCCACATAACGCCACCACCTCAGAGACATTTGAGTGAGCATGACTACTTAGGTTCCCCTCATAGGTCACAGAGTACTTAATCCAATACTAATAAACTGCAGGACGAGGTGTACAATAGTAGGTGGTTAGCATCTTGTCAATTGTTTGATTAATCAATACTAATCAATTTGTATACATTAATAAATGCTGCTAAGCCTAATTTATTAAAAATGATTAATTATATAATAATAATGATTCCAGTAAATATTTATACAATTACAACATGTGTGCAGGCACGGAGGTCATCATGTCCATGAATCCTTATCATTTAAGTAATCTACAATTGTATAGTATCCTTTACTCATTAAACAGGTTTTCACGTGGGATTTAAATTTATGCGTTGGTAACTCAATAACATTTTGTGGCAACTTATTGTACATTTTAATACTTTGACCAACAAATGAACTATTAATATTTTGGAGCTTCAGATTTGGAATCGCGAGCTTGTGTTTATTTCTAGTGTTAAAACCATGACAATCAGATTTTTTAGAAAAAATATCAATGTTCTTTCGCACGTACAAAATACAGTCCAAAATGTATTGGGAAGCTACAGTTAAAATGTCGATATTCTTAAACAGTTCTTTCAGCGAATCGCGAGGCCTAAGGTTGTATATGGAGCGGATGGCCCTCTTCTGCAATACAAAAATAGTCTGTATCTCAGCCGCCGACCCCCACAACAAAAGACCATATGACATTATACTATGAAAATAACTAAAATAAACCAGTCTCGCGGTTTCAATATCAGTCAGATGTCTGATCTTCTTAACCGCATATGCGGCGGAACTAAGTCTTCCCGCCAAGGCTGCCAAGTGTGGCTTCCATTGCAGTTTGGAATCCAGTGTAATACCTAAGAAAATTGTCGAATTAATAACTTCAATATGTTCATTATTCATAACGACGTTAGTGTTGACCTGCTTTACATTGGGCATAGTGAATTTTACACATTTGGTTTTCTTGGCATTTAAAAGCAAGTTGTTAGTTGTAAACCAATGTAGCACTTGTGAGAGGGTGTCATTTACGTCGTCAAACGTATCTTTTCGACGGTCAACGTTAAAAATCAACGAGGTATCATCAGCAAATAACACTACTTTCCAAAGATCTTGTGCAAAGTAAGGGAGGTCATTTATGTATATCAGGAAGAGCAGAGGTCCCAATATTGATCCTTGGGGCACTCCCATTAATAAAGGGGCGCCTGAAGAGTCAGTTCCATTGACACTGACTTTCTGAAGTCTATCTGATAAGTAAGAATTTATCAAACTTAATGCATTATTTAGAACACCATAGTGAGCTAACTTCAACAACAATGTTTGATGCTCAACGCAATCAAACGCCTTCGAGAGGTCACAGAAAACACCAATTGCATCCTGTTTGTTTTCCCATGCATCAAAAATATACTTGATAAGTGCAACTCCTGCGTCAGTGGTTGACTTACCCTTGGTAAACCCAAATTGTTTATTATGAAGTAAATCGTTAACTTTAAAATGAGACAGCAACTGAACGAATATGACTTTTTCAAAAATTTTACTCAGTGCTGGTAATATAGAAATAGGCCTAAAGTTAGAAGGGTCACTTTTTTCACCTGATTTAAATAACGGTATGATTTTGCTGTACTTCATTAAGCTAGGAAACTGACCCTCATCAATACATCTGTTGAATATCGTTGCCAAATGGGGTGCAATAGCTAGTATTATATTTTTAGAATGTCCACTGATATTCCCCAAAGATCTTCAGTTTTTTTCATATTCAGATCTTTGGAAAGTTTTAACTATTATCTCGGAGGTTACATGGTAAAATTTGAAAGGCGTTTGACACTCGTCAACATTTGCTTTAAGTAACGAGATAGCAAGATACGAACTTGAATTTAATGTACTTGTTGTTTGCCACTGGTATATTAGTGAAGAACGACTCAATGCATTTGCCACTTCAGCATCAGAGTCAAGACATTTGCCATTTATTTTTAGAGAGAACTTGTGTTGTTGTGTTTTATTTTTACAAGTCTCTTTGTTGATGATGTTCCACGTGATTTTACTTTTGTTAGTTGCTTTACTTATTTTGTTTTTAATGTAAGTAGATTTAGCAACTGCACATACTTTCTTAAAGCACTTAGAATAATTTCTAACATATTCAACTATCGCAGGATCACGTGAATTAGCTTTAATATCATATAATTCAAACAATTTTTCTCCTGCTTATGTGAATCCCTGGAGTGGCCCAGTCACTAAATTTATTTTAGAACTGTTTACTTTAATGGTCTTTTTTGTAAAAATATCATTAAATTCCTTTTCAACAATTTCGAAAAGGCTTTCATACAACTGTCGACACTATTTTTATTACCAGGCATTAAGGATACCTTATTATAATATTATCTTTGAATTTATCTATACGTCTTTTAGTAATAGGCCTACATGTAAAACTTGTAGACCGATCATTTCGATGACAGTCGATAACAGCCAGCTGACCACTGTGATCAGAGTTTTATGAAATTTATTATAGATTTCTCCCCTACAATACAATCACAGAATATGTTGTCCAAGCATGTAGCTGAAGTGGGGGTGATTCTGGTAGGTTCGTTGAAGAGGTGCACCAGATTGAAACACTTAAAAAGATTCAGAAACCTAACCGAGTTCTGCGAATTCTCCAGGATGTTTAATATTAAAGTCACCGCACACGATAACTTGTTTACTAGTTGCACATACTTTTCTCAGGACTTCTTCCATGCTAGTCTTCAGGGATGAGTCGAATTTGCAGAAGGGGGTCTATAAACGCAACAATGATATGCTGCTTTCCAGCTCTGCAACAACGAAATTTCAATAGTTTCGTTCTATAGATAGTGACTCAATATCTTACGTTGTTTACATTTAAGATACTTTTTAACACAATAGTGACCACCCCTTATTGGCAGAGTCTCTCGTAACGAACTGATAATTGTGTTATTATTAATATAACAATTAATTGATTTTATTTAACTCAATGTTCGGTGAGACATAGTACATCAACATGTTTATTGGAGTGTGACTAAAAAAGAAAAATATTCTATTCTTTTCTAGTTCTTTACCAGGACGACCTGTATATTTTGGTGAATAAGTTTAAATTATCTTCCTGGTCAAATAAATTGCTGATAGCGTCCTCTATTGCTTTAGACTTAGAATTTAATTGTTTGGAATAATTTCCAAAGTCTGCCTATATATATTATTTATATTAAATGCTAACAAAGTAGCTACTTCTTTTTTTACATTAAAAGGCAAATAAAACGTTTTGCCCAGTCACTATCAACTTATAATTAATTAATAAATTTATTTTTCAAAAACACAAAGTTGTCCGCTATGAATAGTAACTAAATTATAATTCATTGTGTATTCAATAGGTGAATACTGTTATTTTGTTCTGATAGAGTAGTGCTAGAAATGTGAAAGGCACAAACAACTATTTTTTTTACAGCAATCCCTTTTAAACGGAGAACCCTTTAATGATGTCCTTTTTATTTGAATTAATCCAATTCCCCACATTAATATAATAATTGAGTCTTTACATAATTACAATTTACCACCCTATCTATTATTTGGGTAGAGATGCATTTGGCATACAATAATTAATTATTTTACAATTGAGGTTGCTTGTGTAAAAAAAGGGAGCATAGCCAACGTCCAATTGAATCTGAAAATACTAGTACATTATTTTTTGTATTTATAGTACTAGTATTAGTCTAGTACACTTGTTACATCCCTATGTGTCCTCAAGAGGATATTTGACATATCTGCACTTGGTACTGGCAGCTGGGCTGCCACCCTGACTGCACTTCCCCTTCCTCCTGTGCGCTACTTACGTGGGAACCTGGGGCTCGTCTGCCGCACGCCAGATTGCAGCTGCACTGGTGCCATGTACCTGGTTTGCAGCGAGGATGTGTTCATGTATCTGTCGCTGGGCTGAGGTTAATTTCGCAGTCAATACTTCTAATGACCTCGTCCAGACGCTCGGCTGAGTCGTAGTTCTCGAACATAGTCTCGTAACCTAACCTACTTTCTTTTAATTTTGTATACTATAAATTCTAAACTATCAATTAAGTCTATCCGTTCCTATTCCTTAAAGTATGTTTTGGGTAAAACATTTTTTTCCTTTTAATTAATTTTATTTGTTTTCGTAATGTATTTATTTTATTTTTAATATATTTCTTACTTTTATTTTTAACGATTTAACTTAGTATGATATATTTAGAGTAAGACACTCAATATGAGAGATTCCCGCCCAGTTGGTGACCGCCTATCAACTCCTCATAAAGTGCTGTGAGTGTTTAAACTTCTTGGCATTGTTTTGTCCTCTTCATACAGTCTGATTGTCCTGTTTGCGCCACAAAGCTGCACTTCGAGGTTCCTGAATACGAGTTAGGGGCCTGCTCGTATGTGTTTCCGCGGCATTCATCGAAACTGCTGAACTATTGTGAGAAGGTTGGCACGTTGAATAGTGACATCCATAAGCTGGGTATAATGTCTGCCATTTCCGTTTTTTAATTGGTGTTTAGTTTTATTATTTTCATAGACCCTCCCATTTTTCTTCACGTTCCTAAGAAGCTGGTTTTGTCGCCCCTTTGTTCCTTCATTCCTCGAGGGCACGCTTTAGTTTTGTTTCCAGTTTGTTGAGTTGGTGGCATTGCGATTCTCATCTTGTAATGTGCACCAAAAGGCAATCCTGGAATTATTTACAAGACAAGGTGTACAGCAGATTACTTTGGGGGGGGGGGGGGGGGGGAGTTTAATTTATGTTGTTATGTGAGATAGGTAGGTAAATAACTGTAATATTATTAAATTTAGGTAAGTCAATTGAAATATTTTAAAAGGAAAATAAAAATACTTGTCAAGTAACTACTTATGAGTAAAGGAGGTACACACAAAAATTAAAAAGAACTTAGTGAGATTAAAATTGAGATATATTTCACTCAAAATGAATAAAAAATCGTATTTTCTTTGACTGCGACAAGTACACAACCTGTGTTGTGTCAGATTTACCTATACATTATACATGCAGAATAGGTATCTAAAGCTGAAGATTTTGGGACGAAATAAATACTCAGAAGTTCTTTTTATGATATGATTTGATAGTATTCATAGGATATCAGCACTGAGTTACTGTGAAAAGTTGTTAAAACACGAACAAAACGGGACCGTAATAACCTGTTGCAACATCCATCGTGGTAGGTGTTTTGAGGTTATTGTTTGCATTGACTTAAGTCAATATTGATGATTACGAGTTTTTATCATTACACAATTGAGTAATATGTAATTAAATGATAGAAATAACACTTATACTTCCACCGGTTTGTCCTGTTGTGGTTGAATCACCTGACAGGTTGCCTCCGACAGTTCCTTGGTTAAATACAAGGAATTATCGAGCCACAGGCGTTGCGCCATTTATCCCTAATTAATTAGCCACTTAACACATAATTGCTTTTTTAAACAAAGTTTAATGAAAATTACATATAAAATTAATTAAATTAATTATCAGCTGGCGATTTGACGTGTGGACGCTTAGGTTGCAAGCGCACAAAATAACCGTATGGAGCTACGAGTACTTTGTGAAATTCCTATTTAAATGAACGAACAAACTGTTATTGGAATTATTTTTTTACCGTGGGAGAGCCACGCTTCGGCATGAATGGGCCGGCTCGATCGGAGTGTTACCACAGCCTCACAGAAAACCGATGTGAAACAGCACTGTGCTGTGTTTCGCTGCGTGAGTAGGGGTAACGGAAGTCTAGGGAATAGGGGTTTCAAAGATTGTCAGCGCACTTGTGACTCTACTGGTTTCGTAGTTGTCTATGGGCAGCGGCAATCGCTTACCATCAGGCGATCCGTCTACTCGTCTGCCAGCTATCACAAAAATAACCATCCACGCTACTTACAAGCAGGTGTTTCATGATAAATTGGTAATAACTAAACAAACTACATAATAGGTATAGCGAATCGCAACGATCAGCCAGTACGCAGCTATATATAGTGGCTCAGTGTGTGCGCAAACACAAGTGCAGTCTCTATTCACTTACGCTTCATATTCCGATGGGACACTACTATGACACGCCGGAGAGTGATCGGGCGCAGGACCAACAGCTAAACAGATTTCGAGACACGGGGGTGCAAGACACTCGGGGCTCACATTTCCAGACGTCCGGCTTGCCACTAAATAATTTCTTACCGAAAACTTAGGTACAAAATTTTTGGCCCGACCCGGGATCGAACCCGGGAGCCTATTGCCGCGCCGTCGCTTTTAATTGTCGTTCACTAACCACTGCGCCAAAGAAGGCCGTCGTCGTTTATGCATATCATTAGACACTAATACTGTACCAATATTATTGTGCAACAGGTTTTACTCACGTAACATTATTTTGGAAAACCCTGTGTTTTAATAACACAAGTGACAATTTGAATCAAGCCATTTCCGAACTATATTGCACTTGTAGACAAATCTCCGTTTCAACCCAGCAAATTATTTTCCACGCTGCGTTTTCCCAGTAATCTACTAAAAGCGCCAAGAATGTCCGCAGTTTAAAGCCAGCAAATATCCTCAAGTGCAGTCCAAGGAGGTTTACAACGCGGATTACTTTAGCTCAGGATACTGTCGAGTTTAAGGGTTCGCTCCTCCACTCGCCCTGTATCCGAGTTAGACGATAATCCATGTTACACACGCCCATTGGATGACCGAGGTAATGGAGAAGCTATCCTCACAAGATTGTTTAAATTTTGAAGTTTTTGTTTTTTTTAAAGGATAAAAATTTAAAAGTCCATAAGAGTTTTTGTCACACACAATATGTTAATCCGACATTTTGTGGTGTGGCCATCTTGAATCAATTTCATTTAACATAAGCTAAGAACACTCGCCGATCAATTCACCTTTCAAACATGATTTGAATGATTTGAAATTTGTCACAATAAATATATTCTGCTTACTCAGGCATAGCCCTTTTATAATGATACCCATATTAGTTTAGAGTTTGTGTTAAAACATACAATCCATATCTTTGTGACGCAGCCACTTGGATCGATTTTTATCCAATAGTAGCTAAGAACATCGCTCCTTCCTTATTCATCTTTTAAAACAAAAAAATAAACAAAATCGGTTTCATGATTGTTCGGGGGCTACGATGCCAGAAGACATACAACACAGACACACACACACACAAACTCGGCAAACTTATAACACCCCGTCGTTTTTGGCTTCGGGGGTTAAAAAAAAACTAATAACAAAATCGGTCATACTTCGGGAGCTACGATTCCATGGACCGACTCACACACACACACACTTTCACATTGAACCAGATTATACTCTGGCGCGCAGTGGAATCGTGCTGGGCCCATAACCAGTTGCAGAGTGGCGGCAGCAGCAGATTTGTGTATTAATAAATAAGCGTTTATGTTTTAGATTTTGTATTTCAGTTCTTCGTTTAGGCATAAACCCATGTCACATCGACAGCCTAACAGGAGAACAGTCCATAGACCAAAGCATAGAGCAGCATGTTTCGTTTACACTTCCAACAGTAGGTATATCTGTGATAAGATAGAGCAAGGGATTTTTTATGTAGTAGGGCAGATGGCACAGATAATAACACAGATAATAAAACCTATATTTAGGTCAAAATAAAAGTCCACATTTGACACTTCATCAAAATTCGACCACGTAACCAATTTATCAATCGGTCAATGTTAAAATAGCACAATTAATTAACTTTTAAAGTTATATTGCCTTTATTTATTGACATAAAAGACAAAAAAGATAATTTCACTTGCACAAAGATTTACTTTCTGTGTTAAACTTATTAAAAATTAACTTTACTGATGATGGCGCAATTGGTAGTGACCCTCTTACGCCGAGGTCGAGGGTTCGATCCCCACCCTGGACAAACATTCGTGCGATGAACACTTTTGTTTTTCTGGTGTCTGGGTGTAATATATGTATTTAAGTATATATTTGTGTTCCTCTGTTGTCTGATATCTGTAACACAAGTGCTTAAGCTACTTAGTACGGAATCAGGTCAACGTATGAGATGTGGTGAGAATTATTACTTTTAAAAAATTGGACGTTGGTACAATGTTATATCTGTAACATTTTCTTTTTAAGCTCTAGGGATGTTCTTAAATAATCGAACGAAAACAATGTTTACTCATGTAGGAATTTTCCACCATAATGATTCAGATTAAAAACGTTAATTGGTGTTTTTTTTAAATATAAATACATTTATATCTTGGTAAACAGAAAAAACTATATATGGCACACGATAAAAGCGCTTTGATTTCGAAGAAAAAGAAATAAACTGGCCACGGATCAATATCAGAGATCGGTACCTACTATCTTCTTTCTTTCCAATAATTTCGATTCAAATTTCTCCAAATAAAAGTACTAATAACTTCTTTTCCATTATTATTTTCTTCGTTTCACGTTTGTTTGACGTACGTATCGATTATTCATCGAAGTTTTTTAGTAGGTCACCTCTCTATGAGATAAACGTCAAATGTGGCTTATTCATCATCATCATCAGCCTATCGCAGTCCACTGCTGGACGTAGGCCTCTCCAATTGTACGCCACTGTGATTTATCCATGGCTTCTCGCATCCAGCTCTTGCCAGCATCCTGCGCAGATCGTCCCCCCACCTAGCCAGAGGGCCTACATTACGTTTGTGGCTTATTTGGCTCAACTGTAGTGGTAAAGAAGTCACAACTGGTTTTGGAAAACGCTCAAATTAGTCAAAAACTCCCTCAAACTACAAGCTGTCACTGATTAGAAAGAAAGAAAATATTTATTATTATAGACATCACGACACAGAACATATAGCAATTGTAAACAGAACACAATTTGGCACAAACAGAAAACGAAACATAAAGCAATTAAAATACATAAAATAAAACAAAAGGAAAAAAAATAAAACAAAACTATATTCAATCATGTCCAGACAGTGCCAAATGAATATTATGATGTGTTATGACGTCTAGTATAAATAGAGCCCTCACTCAGCTTATGTCACAGCCCAGACAAAGGCCATGACGCTGGTTTTCAGTGAGACCAGCTGAATGAGTGCCACGGACGCTTGTCTAGTGTATTCTGTGTACCTTCTTCTCTTCCTCCGGGGACGCGTTCGCAAGCAGACGTTTACGTCGTTTAACTCTTCCACGAATATCCTAAATTTATCCTTAAGTGATCTACTCTAAAGTTCAAATCCAATTGAAGTGCAAATTAATCTCAGTTAAAATAAATATCTGCATATACTACGGGAAAGGAGACCGACGACAGCCCTTCCTTGTCGCACACGACCCAACACAGTGCTACGAGTGTGGGCCTACGAGACGGCTACGAGCTACGAGGACGCGTAGTGGTAAACCGGTTCCTTATCTGTAGCGGACGCGACGACTAATATCTGTGCTACGATATAAGGAATCGCTGTAACAAAGACTAGTTATTTATTATTATACTTGCGATATTGTATACTTGGGAGCCTGGCTTAATCATGATGACTAAGAGAACACCTCCACCAGCTTTGCAAAAATCGGACTCACTATCAGACCCGAACGAATCAAGTCCAGATAAATCGAAATTTGTAAGCAAGAGGGACAGAAGTAACAAGCGGCTACGGATGTCTGATAGCCCCAACGATGAAGTATCTGATTTTAGAAGAGAAATGCGTGAACTCTTTGAGTCCCTAACGAAAAGTCAAAACGAAAGATTGGACTCACTGGAAAAGCAAATCTCTGCAGTGAATGCGCACGCAATAAGTATTCAGTCGACAAATGTGGACATAGAAAAGTCGCTCGTCTTTGTATCCTCACAAATAAAAGATCTAGAAACCAAAATAAATGGTTTAGAGCAGGACAGAAAAACATTTAATTTAGAATTGGCGTCAATTAATGAAAAATGTGAGAATATTGACCGTGCTCTCAAGAAATCTTGTATTGAGATACGGAATGTACCTAAAAGAAATAAGGAGCAATTAAAAGACCTCTATGACTCAATGATCTCGTTGGCATCAGTCTTGAAGATTGACATAAACCCTAATGACATAAAAGACATGTATAGGTTACCGGGAAAAAAAGATACTAACTGCTCATCGATTATTATTGAATTTAACAGCACTATAATGAAAGAAAAAGTATTATTTGCAGCAAAAAAGTACTTCAAATCACGCTCAACTCAACTTAATTGCTCGCATTTGGGAATAAAAGACCAAAACAGCCAAATTTACATCTCAGAACTACTAACGAATAAAGCAAAAAGAATCCATTTCTTAGCAAGAGAAGTGGCCAAGACAGAAGGATTCGCCTACTGTTGGACAACAAAGGGCAAGGTTTTCCTTAGGAAAAAAGAAGGTGATTCGCCTATCTGGATAAAATCCGAAGAACAACTTCTTTCCATTAGGAACGGGAAGTGACTAGTGCGTCAGGTTGTTTGCGTTTTCGATACTGAAACCTATTGTTTGTATACGTGCTCGATAAACTTCTGGGTAAAAATATATATCACATTAATGAATAACAATTGTGCTTTTACGCTACCACTAACACAGCTTATTATCAACACACATACATATTTATACTTGCTTACACACACACACACACACTTTCACATTGACCAGATTATACTCTGGCGCGCAGTGGAATCGTGCTGGGCCCATAACCAGTTGGCAGAGTGGCGGCAGCAGCAGATTTGTGTATTAATAAATAAGCGTTTATGTTTTAGATTTGTATTTCAGTTCTTCGTTTAGGCATAAACCCATGTCACATCGACAGCCTAACAGGAGAACAGTCCATAGACCAAAGCATAGAGCAGCATGTTTCGTTTACACTTCCAACAGTAGGTATATCTGTGATAAGATAGAGCAAGGGATTTTTTATGTAGTAGGGCAGATGGCACAGATAATAACACAGATAATAAAACCTATATTTAGGTCAAAATAAAAGTCCACATTTGACACTTCATCAAAATTCGACCACGTAACCAATTTATCAATCGGTCAATGTTAAAATAGCACAATTAATTAACTTTTAAAGTTATATTGCCTTTATTTATTGACATAAAAGACAAAAAAGATAATTTCACTTGCACAAAGATTTACTTTCTGTGTTAAACTTATTAAAAATTAACTTTACTGATGATGGCGCAATTGGTAGTGACCCTCTTACGCCGAGGTCGAGGGTTCGATCCCCACCCTGGACAAACATTCGTGCGATGAACACTTTTGTTTTTCTGGTGTCTGGGTGTAATATATGTATTTAAGTATATATTTGTGTTCCTCTGTTGTCTGATATCTGTAACACAAGTGCTTAAGCTACTTAGTACGGAATCAGGTCAACGTATGAGATGTGGTGAGAATTATTACTTTTTAAAAAATTGGACGTTGGTACAATGTTATATCTGTAACATTTTCTTTTTAAGCTCTAGGGATGTTTCTTAAATAATCGAACGAAAACAATGTTTACTCATGTAGGAATTTTCCACCATAAATGATTCAGATTAAAAAACGTTAATTGGTGTTTTTTTTAAATATAAATACATTTATATCTTGGTAAACAGAAAAACTATATATGGCACACGATAAAAGCGCTTTGATTTCGAAGAAAAAGAAATAAACTGGCCACGGATCAATATCAGAGATCGGTACCTACTATCTTCTTTCTTTCCAATAATTTCGATTCAAATTTCTCCAAATAAAAGTACTAATAACTTCTTTTCCATTATTATTTTCTTCGTTTCACGTTTGTTTGACGTACGTATCGATTATTCATCGAAGTTTTTTAGTAGGTCACCTCTCTATGAGATAAACGTCAAATGTGGCTTATTCATCATCATCATCAGCCTATCGCAGTCCACTGCTGGACGTAGGCCTCTCCAATTGTACGCCACTGTGATTTATCCATGGCTTCTCGCATCCAGCTCTTGCCAGCCATCCTGCGCAGATCGTCCCCCCACCTAGCCAGAGGGCCTACATTACGTTTGTGGCTTATTTGGCTCAACTGTAGTGGTAAAGAAGTCACAACTGGTTTTGGAAAACGCTCAAATTAGTCAAAAACTCCCTCAAACTACAAGCTGTCACTGATTAGAAAGAAAGAAAATATTCATTATTATAGACATCACGACACAGAACATATAGCAATTGTAAACAGAACACAATTTGGCACAAACAGAAAACGAAACATAAAGCAATTAAAAATACATAAAAATAAAACAAAAGGAAAAAAAAATAAAACAAAACTATATTCAATCATGTCCAGACAGTGCCAAATGAATATTATGATGTGTTATGACGTCTAGTATAAATAGAGCCCTCACTCAGCTTATGTCACAGCCCAGACAAAGGCCATGACGCTGGTTTTCAGTGAGACCAGCTGAATGAGTGCCACGGACGCTTGTCTAGTGTATTCTGTGTACCTTCTTCTCTTCCTCCGGGGACGCGTTCGCAAGCAGACGTTTACGTCGTTTAACTCTTCCACGAATATCCTAAATTTATCCTTAAGTGATCTACTCTAAAGTTCAAATCCAATTGAAGTGCAAATTAATCTCAGTTAAAATAAATATCTGCATATACTACGGGAAAGGAGACCGACGACAGCCCTTCCTTGTCGCACACGACCCAACACAGTGCTACGAGTGTGGGCCTACGAGACGGCTACGAGCTACGAGGACGCGTAGTGGTAAACCGGTTCCTTATCTGTAGCGGACGCGACGACTAATATCTGTGCTACGATATAAGGAATCGCTGTAACAAAGACTAGTTATTTATTATTATACTTGCGATATTGTATACTTGGGAGCCTGGCTTAATCATGATGACTAAGAGAACACCTCCACCAGCTTTGCAAAAATCGGACTCACTATCAGACCCGAACGAATCAAGTCCAGATAAATCGAAATTTGTAAGCAAGAGGGACAGAAGTAACAAGCGGCTACGGATGTCTGATAGCCCCAACGATGAAGTATCTGATTTTAGAAGAGAAATGCGTGAACTCTTTGAGTCCCTAACGAAAAGTCAAAACGAAAGATTGGACTCACTGGAAAAGCAAATCTCTGCAGTGAATGCGCACGCAATAAGTATTCAGTCGACAAATGTGGACATAGAAAAGTCGCTCGTCTTTGTATCCTCACAAATAAAAGATCTAGAAACCAAAATAAATGGTTTAGAGCAGGACAGAAAAACATTTAATTTAGAATTGGCGTCAATTAATGAAAAATGTGAGAATATTGACCGTGCTCTCAAGAAATCTTGTATTGAGATACGGAATGTACCTAAAAGAAATAAGGAGCAATTAAAAGACCTCTATGACTCAATGATCTCGTTGGCATCAGTCTTGAAGATTGACATAAACCCTAATGACATAAAAGACATGTATAGGTTACCGGGAAAAAAAGATACTAACTGCTCATCGATTATTATTGAATTTAACAGCACTATAATGAAAGAAAAAGTATTATTTGCAGCAAAAAAGTACTTCAAATCACGCTCAACTCAACTTAATTGCTCGCATTTGGGAATAAAAGACCAAAACAGCCAAATTTACATCTCAGAACTACTAACGAATAAAGCAAAAAGAATCCATTTCTTAGCAAGAGAAGTGGCCAAGACAGAAGGATTCGCCTACTGTTGGACAACAAAGGGCAAGGTTTTCCTTAGGAAAAAAGAAGGTGATTCGCCTATCTGGATAAAATCCGAAGAACAACTTCTTTCCATTAGGAACGGGAAGTGACTAGTGCGTCAGGTTGTTTGCGTTTTCGATACTGAAACCTATTGTTTGTATACGTGCTCGATAAACTTCTGGGTAAAAATATATATCACATTAATGAATAACAATTGTGCTTTTACGCTACCACTAACACAGCTTATTATCAACACACATAAATATTTATACTTGCTAACATCATTACACTGCAAAAGACTGTCATGTTTCTACATACGAGTACATACCAACATTTATACACGTAATTCGTACCCCTACTTTTTACTGAACATTTCTTTTCTTATATAACGCCAAAATGAATAACATAAAATATTTAAACGGATGAAATAGATAGATTTTCCACCTCGGAAACACAAAAGTGTATGCCGGAAGACTGCCTTACTTTACTGGGTCCTCGAAAAACAAATTAACATTACTGTCACAGAACATTCGTAGTATAAGGGCGAACTTTGCGGGATTTCTACTTTATTGAATAGGATACAAGTGCTACCAGATATTATAGTATTGAGTGAATGCTGGCTTTCTGTCAATAATATACCCCCCACCATTAAATAATTACTCTATTCACTTAACTCAAAATACTAAAAATCAAAATGATGGTGTAGTTATTTATGTCTCAAATACTTTATGAGAAATAATAAACAAGGCCACAGAATTTTTATTTGGCTACGCGCGCCAACTTCTAATTTACTAACTAAGCACCGGGAAATTGACATAGCCTTTAATTAACTGATTCATCTTCTTTACAACGCCAACTAAAAATGTTAAAGAAAGCGTCAAGTTAATATCAACAATTAATTTTCCTTGTCCTTCTGATTTATACATTGCAAACTAATTTACTAACTCAGCCACGAAATGTGTAACTCATCACCATATTAAGTTTTACAGCTTCAATACAAGCTCCTCAAAAATTATGTATTCAAGCTTCAATACTCAACATCATATATTATAACTTAACATGTAAAATAATACTCCATATTCTTTAATCGTGAAAATAGCCACTGTACGATTTGGCGCGAGTGCGCGACATGACAGCAACGGGCCATTTGCACCAATCAGAGAGCGCTATTCGATACTTGTGCCGAAGCCCTTATTTTCTTTTTTTTAATCACGTATACGCGTATACGTGTTAATGACTAATAACTGTGTATAATAAAAAATCAATTGACGACGTAAATGATACTCTCTCACAGGTATTGCACTGGTTTACGACCAACAATTTACTTCTTAACTCAAAGAAAACTAAATGTGTAAAATTCACCATGCCAAATGTAAGGCAGGTCGATACAAGTATTAAGATGAACAATGAATCTATTCAAATCATTAATTCCACCGTTTTTCTCGGTATAACTATAGATGCGAAATTGCAGTGGAGTCCCCATATTGCTGCCTTGGCAGGAAGACTAAGTTCCGCTGCATATGCAGTAAGAAAAATTAGGCGTCTGACTGATATCGAAACGGCAAGACTGGTCTATTTCAGCTATTTCCACAGTGTGATGTCATATGGTCTACTGTTGTGGGGGTCTGCTGCTGACATACAAACAATTTTTGTATTACAGAAAAGGGCCATCCGCGCTATATACAGCCTTAGATCACGTGACTCACTTAGGGAAATATTTAAAGAAATAAATATTTTAACCGTGGCTTCCCAATTTATCCTCGACTGCATTATGTATGTACGTAAGAACTTGCACACTTTTCCAAATAGTCCGATAGTCATAGTCTTAACACCAGAAATAAACATAGGCTTGCCGTCCCGGTCCTCAGACTTCATAAAATCGGTAATTCGTTTGTTGGCTTAAGTATTAAGATATTTAATAAGCTACCACAAAATGTCATTAACCTATCACTGGATAAGTTTAAGTCCCATATTAAAACCTGCCTAATGAAGAAAGGTTACTATAGTGTACAAGACTATTTAAATGATAAGGATTCTTGGTCATGTTAATTCATTAATCTTTTGAGTTGTTATTCATAGTAGTCTATTAACTTTCATAATTGTATTTTTTTCTCTCTTCTCAATTGAAACTCTGTAACATCATCAAGATTTGAAAAGAGTAACTACTGAGTTTCTTGCTGGTGTCTTCTCAGTAGAAATCGACATTCCGAACCAGCGGTAGATAATATGTACTATTTTGACATTCATAAGTGTTCTGTGTGGACCTAAATTGAATAAAGAATTTTTTATCTTTATCTTATCTTATCTTAATGTTTATTAATTACTTTTCTATAAATGATTGTACGTGTTACACATATTAATACACAAATTGATTTGCATAATTAAATGGTTTTACTATGACTGTCCTTAATAGTTCTTCTTATTCTTCATGTTTGCGT
>CM032463.1:29864093-29897945 GCA_019059595.1 Marasmia exigua | reverse complement strand
AAGAAAAGGGGTCAATGTCAAATGGGTTGAGTTTCCTGCTGGTCCACAATTGCTGGAAGGTTTAAATGTGGGAAGCGTATCTTTTGGTGAATCAGGTGAAGCACCTCCTATTTTTGCTCAAGCGGCAAATTCCAATCTGGTCTATGTTGCCAATCAGCCTGCTGCACCTTTGGCTGAGGCACTGATTGTCCCTAAAGATTCACCTATTCAATCGGTACAAGACCTCAAAGGTAAACGTGTGGTCCTGAACAAAGGCTCTAACGTACATTACCTTTTACTCAAAGTATTGGAGGCAAATCACTTAAAATTGGATGATATCCAAGTGGTCTACTTACCGCCTGCCGATGCACGTGCTGCTTTTGAAAAAGGTGCAGTCGATGCGTGGGTTATTTGGGATCCGTTCTTTGCTGCTGCTGAAAAACAGCTCAATGCAAAAGTGATTGCTACTGGTCAAAATGTGGTGAATAACCATCAATTTTATTTGGCTGATCGTAAATTTGCAGAACAACACCCCGATGTTTTAAAGGTCGTGGTGAATGAATTGAACACCACCACACAATGGGTATCTCAACATCAAACTGATGCAGCAAAACTTTTAGAAAAACCAACAGGCTTACCGCTTGATGTACTCAATACATCCATTTCACGGATGGGTTTTGGGGTAAGTCCGATTTCTAATGATGTGGTGAAAAAGCAACAAGATGTCGCTGATGCTTTTTATCAACAAAAACTTATTCCAAACAAAATCAATATTCAAGCGGCTGTATTAGCCCACTAATTTCGCACAATGCGATGTAATGAGGACATCAAAATGACCCAATACTTTGTACAACACAAAACATCATCATGGTTCAATGCTCCTACTCATGCAATGACAACAATGTTGATCTGTAGTGCAATGCTTGGGTCAACTTCGGTGTGGGCAATCGACCCAACAGTGAAAGAATTGCGTATTGGTTTTCAAAAAAGTTCGATTAACTTTGCAATTGCCAAACAACAGAAACTCTATGAAAAGGAATTTCCCAATGCCAAGATTTCTTGGAGTGAATTTCCAGCAGGACCACAGATTCTTGAAGCTCTTGCCGTTGGTTCACTGGATGTAGGTGTCACAGGAGATACGCCACCAGTCTACGCACAAGCAGCCAATAAGCCTTTGTATTATATTGCCTATGAAGCGGCCAAACCGTTGGCTTCGGCAATTTTAGTACCTAAAAGCTCAAAAATAACCAAACTCGGCGAATTAAAAGGTAAGCGTATTGCACTACAAAAAGGTTCGAGCGCTCACTATTTACTGGTTCAAGCTGTACGTAAAGCTGGCTTGCAATGGTCGGATATTCAACCCATTTGGCTCACTCCTGCTGATGCACGCGCCGCTTTCCAAAAAGGAGCCGTCGATGCTTGGGCGATTTGGGACCCATTCTTTGCTTCTGCGCAGATTGAAGATCAAGCCCGTGTACTTGCTTCAGGACAAGGTTTAAGTCCGAATTATACTTTTTACTTGGCGTCACCTGAATTTGTAAAAAAAATATCCTCAAGCAGTCAAAGGCATTATCCAACAAATCAATGTTGCAGATAAATGGGTGCAGGCCAACCGTATTGCTACCGCGCAATCAATTGGTCAAAGTACGGGCTTAAAACCACAAGTCAGTCAGACCTTTATTGATCGACGCCCTCGCCCTTCAGGTGCTGCTCCCACTTTCAGCCAAAGTGATTTCAGACCAACAACAACTCGCAAATCGCTTTAGCGAACTCAAAATTATTCCAAATAGCATTGAAATTAAACAAGCTGTTTGGACTGCGAAATAGTATTTGAATTTTTTAAGGATGCATGATATGAAAATCTTCTGGTTTATTCCCCTCACGGTGACAGTCGTTATTTAGGAACCAGCAAAGGCGCACGACAAGTCGATCATGCCTATATGAAACAAATTGCTGTTGCAGTCGATAATTTGGGTTATGAAGGCGTCCTCATCCCAACAGGTCGTTCATGTGAAGATCCGTGGATCACGGCAGCAAGCTTAATTGATGCTACTAAAAATTTAAAATTCTTGGTTGCTTTGCGTCCAGGTGTTACTACACCTGCCCTTGCAGCACGTATGGCGGCTACTTTTGACCGTTTATCCAATGGTCGTGTTCTACTCAACCTCGTTACAGGTGGTGATGAACAAGAATTAAAAGGGGATGGTTTATATGAAGATCATGCTACACGCTATAAAACAGCAGCGGAGTACACCACCATTTGGCGTGAAATTTTAAAGCGTTCACATACGGGTGAATCTTTTACATTTCACGGTGAACGTCTGAGTGTTGATGATGCCAAACTGCTTTATCCCCCTATCCAAGCCCCTTACCCACCGCTTTGGTTTGGTGGCTCTTCTGAAGACGCCATCGAATTGGCAGCTGAGCAAGTCGATACTTATTTAACTTGGGGTGAACCACCTGCTGCGGTAAAAGAAAAAATTGCAGTGGTTAAAGCACGTGCTGAAGCCAAAGGACGCCAGTTAAGTTATGGTATCCGTTTACATGTGATGTCGTGAAACCAATGAACAAGCATGGCAAGCAGCCAATGAACTGATTCAGTATGTCGATGATGCAACCATCGCAGCTGCTCAAAAGAAATTTAAACAAATGGACTCTGTCGGTCAGCGCCGCATGGCAGAACTACACAATGGTGATCGTAGCAAACTTGAAGTTTCTCCAAACCTTTGGGCAGGTGTTGGATTGGTTCGTGGTGGTGCAGGTACAGCATTGGTGGGCGATCCACAAACAGTTTGCAGACCGTATTCAAGAATATGCAGACTTGGGTATCAACACATTTATCTTTTCTGGCTACCCGCATTTGGAAGAATCCATTCGTTTTGCTGAGTTGGTATTCCCATTGCTTCCATTGGAAACACGTAAAAAACTCACCCAACCAAATTTAACTGGACCATTTGGGGAAATTGTTGCCAACAACTACACACCTGAGGAAAATAAAAAGCCCTTAAAGGAGCTCGCATGAATGCCATAGTCAAGCGGAACCCTAACAAGGAAAGTCATATCGTTTCACGTGGAACAAAGCAATTTGGGCAGCGCTTGCTGCCTTGGATTGTTCCAATTTTACTTATTGTCATTTGGCAAATCGCCTCGAAAACTGGCTTACTTGAAAGTCGTGTTCTTCCAGCACCTACAGCTGTTGTATCGGCATTTTGGACATTATTGGTCAGCGGTGAACTTTGGCAACATGTCAAAGTGAGTGCAGGACGTGCCTTACTCGGGCTATTGGTTGGGGGTGGCTTAGGTCTGATTTTAGGCTTACTCAATGGCTCTTCGAAAGTTGCATCCAATCTACTGGATACGACCTTGCAAATGATTCGAAATATTCCTGCTTTAGCACTCATACCGCTTGTGATTTTATGGTTCGGTATTGATGAATCTGCAAAATTATTTCTAGTTGCTGTTGGTGTATTTTTCCCTATTTATATCAATACCTATCATGGCATTCGCTCAGTCGATCCCCAGTTAATTGAGATGGGGAAAAGCTATGGTTTAAATCGCTGGCAATTGTATAAAGAAATTATTTTACCAGGCGCAATGCCATCCATTTTGGTTGGTTTACGCTTTTCATTGGGCTTAGTTTGGGTATTACTTATTGTTGCAGAAACTATTTCTGCTCAATCTGGAATTGGTTATATGACCATGAATGCCCGTGAGTTTCTACAAACAGACATCGTCCTTGTCGGTATTTTACTGTATGCCCTTCTCGGCAAGCTTGCCGATGTATTCGCACAATTCTTAGAAAAATATCTATTGCGTTGGCACGCAGGTTATCAGAAATAGGAGCTTAAAATGACCGATTTAAGTATAAGTCAATATGCCAATGATCTTCTTCCAAACCCAGACATTATTGAACAAGATCAGGCAAAAATTGGCGCAGAAATTTCGATTGAACAGCTGCATAAGTACTATGGTGAAGTTAAAGTTCTTGAAGATTTAGACTTACATATTGAAGCAGGAGAGTTTTGTTGCAATCGTAGGACGCAGTGGCTGTGGTAAAAGTACACTCTTGCGTTTAATTGCTGATTTAGAACAACCGAGTTACGGTGAAATTAAATTTAAGTCGTTGTTGAATTTCCGTGAAGGTATTATTGCAGATGATATCCGAGTGATGTTTCAAGACCCGCGTCTTTTACCTTGGAAAAACATTTTAAAAAATGTGCAATTGGGTCTCACCAAAGATCAATTTCCTAAAGCTGAGCAATTATTAGAAAAAGTCGGATTAAAAGAAAAGTCTGGATTATGGCCTTCTCAACTTTCAGGTGGACAACGTCAACGAACAGCACTTGCACGTGCCTTGTCGCACACACCACGAGTATTGCTTCTTGATGAACCTTTGGGAGCTTTGGATGCATTAACACGCCTAGAAATGCAAAGCCTGATCGAAAAACTGTGGTTAGAACAAGGATTTACTACTATTCTGGTCACCCATGATGTCAGTGAGGCTGTGCAATTGGCAGATCGTATTATTCTTTTGGATAAAGGGCATATCGCACAACAGTTTCAAGTTGATTTAGCCCGCCCACGTCAAAAAGGAGTTGCCTTTGCTGAGCTTGAACAACAAGTGCTTGCTGCGGTGCTTGCGACTTAAAAATAGCGTGCTGAAAATTTATCTATAAAATATAAGGGCATAAAAGTTCGTGCCCTTATTCCAGATTGAATCCTATATTTTTATCAATATACCGAAGTTTTATCCATTTTTATCGGCGAAAACTTCATTATTAAATAAATAAAATCATCCGTAGAGATTTTTCATTCAAATATAATCGAGTGCTTTTAAATCAAAATGACTTTCTTAAATTAAAATTAAATAACAGCATTCATGGTTCATTATTTTGTAAGTGACTCAAAAAATAGCCTTATACTAAAAAATGTCACAAAATTTAAATAATAAGCCATAACTGACATAATTTTTATATTAATTTTGCTCTAGTTTAGTGCAATTTTAGATAATAGTGAATTACGATTGATTTAATAATAAAACTTCATAATTATTTATCAGAAATATACCAAAATAATGTTGCTTTCTGTGCACAAATCAAACATTTTACCGTACAATTTAATAATCATTTATTTTGATTTAAAGATGCGATGGAACAAAAAAAGAGTGCTCAAAAACGGCAGCAGTTACTTAGTGCTGCACTTGATGTGTTTTCTGTCTATGGTTTCAACGGTGCAAGCCTAGACGAAATTGCGCAGTTAGCAGATATGCATAAGTCGAATATTTTCTATTACTATGAAATAAAGAAGCTTTATACGTTGAAGTCCTGACTACCGTGATGCAGAAATGGTTAGCACCATTACAATCGCTTGAATCGGAATTGGAACCAGCTGAGGCTTTGTCACATTACATTATGACAAAGATCGAAATCTCAAGAACTCAGCCCAAAGCTTCTAAGCTTTTTGCCTTAGAAGTAATTCAAGGTGCGCCACATATTTTATCCATCCTCAAAGGTCCGCTTAAAAAGTTATTTAAACGCAAAGCGAAGGTCATTTTGAATTGGCAAACTCAAGGTAAAATCTCAGATCAGATTGATGCTGAATTACTGATTATCAATATTTGGGCATTAACTCAAAACTATGCTGATTTCAGTACTCAAATCGAAATGGTTACAGGTAAAACTTTACGCAATAAAAGTATGTGTCAACGTGCAATCGAACATACGATTCACATGACTTTATATGGTGTTTTACCGCGTAATTAATCATCCAATATAACAATATTGGTTATTTTGGCAAACGACCATAGTTCCCTATGGTCGCCTGAACTTAAATTGAAATTCTAAAGATATTCAATTTGTTGTTTTTCTAATCTAAAGACTGATAAAGTTTTAATAATTTCTGTGCACCTAATAATAAATTTTCTTCCCAATCTAAATGCGCAGTATCGTTGGCACCATCGGTAATATACTTCACGGAAATTAATCGCACGTTGAGCTTTTTACATACTTTCGCCAATGCATAACCTTCCATATCAACTAAATTACAATTGACCTTTGGCTGCCCTGTTTCAAAACTATCCCCTGTACCACAAATGCCTTTTGATAAATGAGGAAAATAACAGTCTAAATGAATTTCTTGAGGAAAATGCTGATCCATTGGCGTCACACCCACTTCAAAGCCGAGTGGAGAAACATCCATATCTCGCTGTACAAAGGTTTTTACTTCGATCAATTCATGGGAATTAAAAGTTGAGCTTCCTGCACTTCCGAGGTTCAATATGGTTTTACAACCTGTTTTTTGAATGACATCATAAGCTGTGAATGCTGCATTGATTTTGCCAATTCCACTATAGTGAATGGGAATTCCTGCTTGTTCAAACAAACCTTTAGATTCATTGGGTAAAGCCATGATTAATGCTAAATTATCTTTCATCACTGTTCAAAATTAAAATTTTACTTATTAAAATTGAAATTTTATCCTAGATCAATTTAATTCTTTTTTAAAACAATCTGCCCACCACATTCAATTTAAAATCATATACAAATCACTACGATACTCTACATTTTGATTGTTCATAATGATGAAATACATAAATAGAGATGACAATAAATGAATATCCAAATCATTGTGGGCAGTATTCGAGAAGGGCGTGTTGCAATCAAAGTTGCAGAATGGCTACTCAAAGAAATTAACAAACTTGAATTTAGTACATTAAATGTTGAAATCGTAGATTTAAAAGAATGGGATTTGCCTTTCTTTGCAGGGAAAAACTCACCTGCATCTGGTATTTATGACCAACCTAAGCAGCAGGAATGGGCAAAAAAAATCGCTTCGGGAGATGCCTTCATTTTTATTACCCCAGAATATAATCATGGATACAGCCCTGTACTGAAAAATGCAATTGACTATGTATATAAGGAATGGCAAAGCAAACCTGCAGCATTTGTGAGTTATGGTGGAACCAACGGCTCTCGTTCTATTGATCAAATTAAACAGGTGTGTGCCTTTATTGGTATGGTCGACTCCAATGCTGTTATCGAAATTCGTGATATTGGTCAACGTGGTAAAGCTGAAATTTTTGAAGGTAATGAATTTGATCAGAAAGCTGTAAAATCTGTAGTCAATAAATTGATTCAATATGCCAATGTTTAAAGTGATTAATGTACGCTTTAGCTTACAATGATTGTTTGATTTTACGACTTGGACGATCTAAAGAATTTATCTATTCTATAGTCATAGGGAACAGGAAGTTTCCCAGACACAAAACAACAATAATCGGTCTGAGCATCAGGAAGTGAGGTAGAACAGGAGTTTACCTAACGAACCAATACGAAAAAGCCCCGTCAGGATGATGGGCTTTTTTTATCCCTGAAGAATCTTTAATTCTGCCCAACTGTTAATGATTGATCACCAATACATTTACAACCACATGATAAAGGTGAATTGTGTTGTGCCGCAGCCTTACCCATCACCAGCATATGATTATCACCTGCCACAATCGTAGCTACACACTTATGCTTAGGGCATGTTGCTTTGTCTCCGACACAGGCAATTGCCTTTCCATCAATCAAAAAAGATGATTGGGCAGAAATGATTTTTCCACCACCTGTGGTTGGAGATCCTAATGTAATATATGGAAGTGCCATAATTTTTACCTTTTATTGTTTTGTTATTCAGAAAGCATTTTATAAAACATCAAACTCAATACGGCGGTTCTTTCTACGCCCCTCATCCGTTGCATTGTCAGCAACAGGTTTAGTCGAACCTAATCCAGCAGTACTTAGGCGAGTTGGTGCAATACCTTTAGTGGTTAAATATTGTTTTACAGCTTCAGCACGTTGCAAGCTTAATGCTTGGTTTTTTTGTGGATCACCCTGACTATCAGTATGCCCAACAATCTTAACATTCTTACCCTGAACCTTATTTAATGCAACCACCATCTCGTCTAAGATTTGTGTACCTGCTGGAGTCAAAACTGCTTTACCAGATTCAAATTCAATAATTCGATTTTTTAAGGCATTATCAATAACCGATTGCTCCGCAGCATTCACGGTAATTTGTGCATTGAGTCGGTAAGGCGGTTGAACCAATGACTGAAATAATGTGGTCGTAGGTTGAATATCAGTTTGAACACCCATTTTCCCCATCAGTTCAACTTGCGTACCTCGTACCGAAAGCTTACCTTGGCTAATTTTTTTTAGATCCGGCGTGATGACTCGGGTCACTGAATCGCTCCAGCCATTCGGCGCAGATACAGGACGAATTTGAATTTTATCAACCACCTGATCATTACCATATACCGCTTTTAACTTGGCTAAAATCGCTTGTTTGGTCATATCATTGGGTACAACACCCTCAACCACGATCGGTGCAGCAAATACCTGTAATGAATAAAATAAGCTCGAAATAATCGCAAATTTTTTCAATATTTTTACTTTTTGATTCTTCATATCATTATTCATCTATAAAGGTTTGCCGAAAAATTTTCATACCTTGCGTTAAACTTAATTGACGCTGGCAGAGCGATTGCTCAAGCGCTGCAAGACCTGCATTCTGTTCAAGATAAGCATCAATCCATAATGGTTGTACCAAAGATACCCAATGATCATTTTGCATATTTTGAGTAAAAATATTACTCAATGCAGTAATGTCAGCACCTTGGAATCCAAACAATAAAATCGGTGACTCTTGGTGCAAAATACCGATCAAAATTTCTGTATTGTTTTTTTCCAAGAAACGTCCAATTAAATTGACCCAAAATGCAGCAATTTCATAACAATAACTTTGGTTATTGATGGGTAAAATTAATACTTTTGATAATTTACTGGTGCCATGTTTCAGTACAGGTTGCAGCAATAAACCCAAGCCCAGCATACTTTGCGCCAATTCATAAGGCGTGATCTTCATCATTTGCGCAAATGAATGCATTGTATGATGTTCGAAGAAGTCTTGTGTTTTTAGCTCAGACAGTACCTGAACCTCACGATCAATCAAACCAAGTTTATTCACCAATAACTCAGGATCAGTTATGGTTCTAAACATGCGATTCTTTTGAAAAAGATCAATCAGTACAGGTTTATATTTAAACGGCGCATACAATAAGTTTGAAAAGGATTTTCAATTTCCAATAATTGGCTCAAAACCATTGGAAACTGGCGCCCTGAACTGTCTTCACTGGTCACCATATTGGCGGCAAGAAACATTTTTTCTTTCGGATTGGCAATAAAGAAATCTAATGGTGCTAAAGATTGATAGGCTTCATTAAAATTTTCTTCCCGCATCGCCATTTCTAGTGCTTCAGTAATCCATTGATCAATCACTTGGATCAATGCATATTGCCCTTTGGTTTTTAAAAAGTCACCGCGCGCAGGGCATTTTCCATAATACAATGGTGTAGACTTTAATGTTTGCATACTTTCATCCCTCGCACTAAATCGTTCCCTATGATCATTGAGCTCCCCCATTTGTTGCAGACTGCGGTGCTGCATTTGCTGCAGGCGCCTGCGGTTTAGGCGCTGCTGCCGATGATGCTGCGCCACCAAATGGCGATGAAGCTTGTGGATTAGACGCTGTTGCAGGTGCTTGCTGTGCTGCAACCACCAATGCCGCTTTAGGGCTAGTGACTCGATCTACCAGTTTTAAGCCCACATAACCACGATTTGAACCAATTGGGTTAGAAGCATTACCACTAATCAAACGGAACTGAAGTTTCACAAACAAATCACTGTTTTGTTTGCTGGTCCATGTCATTTCAAAACTACCATTGAGTGGCTTACGTTGTGCACTGTCAATTAATTTGTTGATACCATACTCGCCTGGTTCTTCAAAGATCGTATGAGTTTGACCATCTAAATCAATTGCTGTGATGCGCGCACCCGGAATTGCTCCAGGATTTGGCCACATAAAGTTCACCCATTGTTGAATACCATTTTCATAAACTAAACGCTGTCCATCAATATCAATGCTATAAGACAACAATTTGTTATTTGGAATTGGATAGAACTGGAAGTTTGATTGGTTGGCTGCTGGGGCACCACCGCCTGCCGCACCAGCTGATGCACCATTGATCGGTGTAGTATATTGCTCAAAATTCATCACAAATTCTGGGTTCAGCCCCACACCCATATTCTTCCAAGTTTTTGAAGATAAGGTATAACCACGACGAATCACGAATGGGTCTAGCGTCTCTTTAACAAACTTGGAAATGCTTCCGTTATCACCAAAAATTTGGCTAATTTCATTACTGGTCGCTTGAATTGTTCCTGATGAATTAAACGGAACTTTTTGCGAAAGTGTTTGACTAAATGGTTGGTACGCTTGTAAGGTCCAAAGTTTGTTGATCTCATCTTGTGCTGGGGTCAATAAGCTATCGAACGATTGCGTCAATGGGCTAACCAAAAGCTTTTGAACCATTTGCTGATCTAGCTCGCCCAAGCCTACTGTGAGTTTTTCATCGACAACTTTTTGGGCGAAGCATTTAAGACTGAACTTTGATCTTTGATGTTTGTTTTTGCTAAGAGCCAAAGCACTTGGACCAAAATCACCCGCGCTACGAAGGTCCTTTCAAATTTACTTCTCACGTGATCCATGTTCTGTAATAGTCTTCGAGCAATGATTTGTCTTGTAATCATCACGCTTACGTACCAATTGATGAACACTTGGAACTGTTGAGAAATTTGTCCTTGTTTCTGGTAGAACGCGCGTTGATCCTCATCCTATTTAACCCTGACCGATACTTTACGGTTTGAACCAAGCAACAAGACCTGTTTGTGGTGGCGGCAGCTCTGCTTGAAACCACAGGTTATCCCAGCTGGTTTCTTTCGCAACAACGATCAATAATAAGTTTCGGATTGGATAGGTTTTGTGGTTCACCCAACCATCCATGATCTTCGCTTGCTGAACAAAATCCAGGCCTTTTTGCATAATTGGGTACGTTAATAAACTTTTCCGATTCCTGCAATATATTCTTGTTTATATAGTTGCGTCAGCTGTTTACGAATTTGATCCTGGACTACCACTAATGTTAAAATCGTCACCTGGTGCGTACTATTCAATACCAATCTTTAGTATCTGTTTGGTTTTGTTTGCAGCTTCTTCAATGGCTTTGTCAACATATTCATCCCAAGTTTCTGTGGTATTCCTGGTAAAAGCATAACCACCCAACATCACGTTAAGATTGTTTCACCCACTAATTTGTGGCCACAGTGACAGCAGGGTAACGTACGGCTGCACGCATTTTGATTTCGTTATAACACGATCACTTGCTGGCATTCCTCGAACCACTGAGAGCATTCTTGACGTTTGATCGACGAGCTGAGCATCTGACTCTAAAACTGGGAAACTTTTTGTCATTGCTAATGTCATTGAATAAGCTCAGATGTTTTTCAGCTTTTTGAATCATTTCTCCACGCGGCATTTGTCCACGGTTTGGCATCTAACCATGACGCCAGAAACGGGTAACTTGATCACTTAAATGACTTGCATCCATATATTGGTGATTACTCATCATAAGATAAGCTTTCACATGCATATAAGCATCTTGCGGATTTGTGTCTGAAGGCTCTGATGCAATCTGTGTAGAAGAGGGTTTGTTTAATTTCCACATTAACATGATTGTGCTTGAGTGTTTGCTCAGTGCCTTTACACGTTTGCGAAATACTGCGCATTTTTTTTGCTGACTCGGCGCTAAGAAACAATCTGTCTCGAACCCCTTTTAAATACTCCGCTTTTAATTTTTCTTTTAACTCATTGCCTTGATATAAAACCAACGAGAACTTTAAAGGGCGATGCTGATCAAAGTCATCTAGCCGTCTCTACCGTTGTTGCAAAATCATTGAACAATCATTTGGGTTGAAAGCTCTTGACCTGTTGGTTTGTTCCATTTGAACAACTTTATTTGAGATCTGCTTGTACATCTGCAATTAATTGCTGGTTATTACGATAAGACAAGCCCATAAGCCTAAATAATCGACACACCCAATAAGATGCGATAAAATCCAAGTAGCGCTTACGTTTTGTGTTTGGATTATATGTTGTTAACTAAATTCCTTATCTTTTCGACATAACTTCTGAGAATAAACCCTTTAAGAATAACCATGATATCTGAGAGATTGATTTTGTGGAATACCATGTTCACTGTTGGGGATCTTAGTCATTGAATAATATCAACGATTTGTTTCTGTCATTGGACTTTTCAATCACACCTTCTGTAAGCACTGGTGAAATGAAACCACGGAATACGGTTTTAGAACTGGTATGGAATTTTCTTCAAACAACGTCCCGATAAAGTTTTTAATACGGGATTTAAGTCTTAAATTCAAGCGGGAAAGTCATCAACAACTTGGAGACATATTTTGTGCATGACGGCGACTTAAATGGGTTGTAACTTACACCTTTTAAGCCATCATATAAATGTTGTAATGTTTTCTCGAAGTGTTCACTGCATTTGTGATGATCTGGATCATAAGGTAAGTTGCAACCCCAGACTTGATCAAATTTCTGCGCTTTCATAGCATTCACAGAACTCGTAAAGCCTGCAATCAATCCTTTTAGAGACACCAGATTACACTGGCGCAAAGATTCTCTAAGGGTGGGGGGGGGGGGGGGGGGGGGGGGGGGGGGGGCGTTTCATTTAAGTCTTGGATACGCGCTCTTAACTTTTCGCTAATTTCATTGTTTTTTCAGGGCTTTGACTGAACCCATATCAGCCACCCTTACATCACAATCAATTCCCCCATTGATCGGTGCTTTTGGAGCGATTCTTTTTCAAATATTTAAAAAACCTAACCATTCTGAATGTCTTCTGAATATACAGAATAAGGCGCCTGCGGTATCGAGCAAACACTCCTTCTGTAAGATCAAACCAATCACAGTTTTCGCGTACCACTCAGCCCTGAAGACACCCTTTTTTATGGGTTTCTTCGAATGGATTTTCAAACGCAGAATGATAAATTGCTGAACGTTTTTTCTTGCCCGCGGCCAGGGTTAACCAATCACCATGTTACCACGGTTAATTCATAACGGCAGCGTTTTCCGCTTTTTGTCACCCAATTTTAGATTTCGAATTCAATTGGATCGATTCTTTCATCTGTTGGTTGATCAGGTTTAATTCTTCCTTTGTCTGTTTGTTTTCCGTATTCAGCTGTGTTGCTTGCTCAATGGCTCAGCCAAGCTTCACCTTGTTCAGCATGCTTACGGCGTTGAATCAACCAGTAAATTCCCCGTAAATCAACACCCAAGATATAGGCCAGCGATCATCATAAAAGAAATACTGACGTGGTACCACACTGTACGAAGAAATTATCGAACAAGGATTGAAAGCGCAATCACAAGCTTTGGATTTGTGATGTATTGCCATGCATAGCTTAAAATTGTTTTGTATCATGTTTCTCGCTTTCTTTCTAAATTTTCTGTAATCTCTATGCAAACTCAGTCCCAACATTACTTGGGTTTCTGATGTTTTCGTGCCCGTTATAAACATAGCCATACAACTCATCTTTAAGGTGCCGACTCAACATAGAAACCAAAAACCTTTGGCTAATGATTGGTATTACTAACTACTTTTTACATAAGATATGATGTGCTTCAATCGTGTTTCTGCAAATTCTGTCTATCTTTTTACATTTTGACCTCTTTATATCATCTAAAACCAACAAAAGGTTGCTCTTGTTTCAAATTGTTCTACTTGAGCCAAATTCAACTCTTTTAAGGACCTAGATGGCCTGATCAGAATTTAGTGCAATTCGAATATACTTTGTTGGCTGTAGAATTTTTGCAGTTCAACCTTTTTCAATTGGTCATACAAACAGGTACTTGATATATTCAGAAGGAATATATTTTTCTGTCATCCATGTTCGATCATCAATGGTTTCTTGATCAATTTCAGAATCAACTACAATAAATAACGAAACTTCTGCATCTAATGATTGTGTTCTTTTCAGCAATTTCATCCAATCATGATATGCCGTTGTTTTCCCCCCAGTAATGATATTCAGTATGAACTGCTGATCAATGATGCCAAGCTCTGTAAAATACTGTTGGAATCAATATCTGCACCTGAGTTTTCATCCCATGTGTGAAATAAATTTTCAGGCAAATAAGATGAATATTGAGGCGATTCAATTGTGGTACAGCTTCTGCAACCTGTTTGTTCTACAGGTTCATCTTCATATTCTTGATGCGGGTTAATCCACGCAGGGATGCATACGATATTTCATGTGCAAGTTTAGCATCATAGAACAGTGCTGAATTCTTTAAATGCTCCGCAATTTGGTGAAGCAATGTCGGTATTCTGTTCAAGCTGTTGCTGAATTAAGGCTGTGATCCGTTTCTGACGACCCGATAAACTTGATGAATCTTCTTCTTGTTCTTCAAGTGTTTGTATACGCAATGACAAGATGGGTAAACCATAACTATTGATGAGTGCTTGATCAAGTTGGGGGCTGACCACATCTTGCAGCTGCTCAATATGAACTTCATTTTCACCCATTGCACTTAAACTGGTTGTTGAATAGACCTTTAAATTTACCCATTCAATTTCTGCCTCTGGCTTTCAAACCATGTTTGCTGTTCTGAGCGTTGTTCTGTTCAAGTTTTTGCTGCTCTTTCTTGTCTTGACGACTTTGATAGAACTTCTTCCGCAACATCGTGTCACAAGCAACAATGTAATTGCAGGCAGGGATTAGTCCAAAGAAAATACAAAATCCTGTCACTTGGATTGTATTTAATATCACGCAATAAAATACACAATTGCTGAGACCAGTACAATGACCTGATCAATGTTGCTAAAATTATTTTAATCATTTGGAAGCTCCGAATCCGCGCATAACAGGTTTACATCATTATCACTTTTGCTCTTCGGCAATCACAAAAGCAACCTTGTGCCAAACCGACTTGTGCCTGTTGAACTCAACTGCAAAGGCCTGAACTTCTTCTTTAGCAGCACCAACCGCATCAACCAATAAGGTTGGACTACAACCAACTCTTGAAGTATTTTTGTTTTAATTTTTTACTTAACTTTTTCTTCAGGTAAAAACTCTAAAGATTGAGCATGAGTTATGGACCAATTTGAATTTCTATTTTTCCATTCTATTTGTCGAAGAGTTCCCCACAAAAGTATTTACCCCCAAAAGAAAGGGTTGTTTTGCCCCCTAATTTGGTCTCTGCTCATCGCCTAGGCTTAAACTTCTCAGTAATATATTCTTTGACTTTTACAGGATGATTAAAAGACACAGGTCAACCTGGTTTTCACGCATGTGCAGTATTGGTTTTTGTCCCTGCACCAATTCCTGCAAACTCAGCAAAATAATCGTCTAAATCCTCTTGCTGATGCTGTGTTTCGAATTATCCATTTAACGCATGTTCAATTTCTATGTAATTATTTTCTTTTTCATTTCATAACTTACAGGCAGTTATAACTCAGACTTGCATCCCAAATTGGGCTGTAAGTTTATGGTTAAAATAGCCCTAAGACTTTTGTACCTCGACCGTTGTTTACGAGGTGCTTGCTTGACTTATTGGTATAAGGTATAAGGCATTTGCACCCTGCATACCCGTTTAAAACCGTCCACCAAATTGGTCATGTGGATCTTATCTTCACTTGTTCTAAGATTCACTCATGCTTTGGGGAATTTAGATTTAGTGAACTTTGAAAAAAGAAATCATCCTGACCAACTTTTAGGTGGTGATGGTGGTGCATGTCTAAATAATCGGGGTGACTGCACAATTCCAAAAGCTGTAGGGGTTTTAAAAGCTCGTCGACCTACAGAAGCTTCTTGCCACCAACGTTCTGTTACGCATGGTATAACTCCTGTTTTGTATTTAAGTCTCTCACTCTCAACAAAACATCACAAAGCTGTTCATTTGTCTTTTAAATGTGGCAGAGTGTGGAAATATGGCTAATCAATTCACTGAAAATATAGATACTATGTCCCGGAAAACTGAACATCCACATCCATCAATACCTTAACGCCACGTACCAACCTCGGAAAGTTTTGCTTGTCACAAGTTTATGGGTAATTTCAAAATTCGATCTGTTTAATCGCATCAAAATCAAATGATTTCCTTCGATTTTGCAAGTTATAAAGTTCAAGTAACTCTTTGAAATATGACTGACCGCATCTCCTTTCATAACGCCAGCGTATTTAAAGAAAGATGTGAAATAATCCGCATTGTTCATTTTTATTCATTTCAAATTGATAAGGCTCAGTGGTCTTTTTAATTATCAAAGCACGGCGAGGCAACGGTACTGGTCATTCAAATTCAAAACATTATTCGATTGACCTAAAGCTTCATACCGGCAATTCACGGTTTGAACAAATTAATATCTGCAACTGACAAAATCCGACTTATGCTCCTGTGGCTCGAGTTGTTTTGAATAATTGAATAGCACTGTTTTCCACATATTGATTTTGTAAAACAGTCGGATTTAAGGCCATAAAAAAACTGAATATCTTCACCATGATTAATGACTCTTGCGAGAAAGGTAAAAATGGTAGACCACTTGATCCCTGATCCGTTTTTCACGAATCTAATTCATTTCAAGTATTGAAATACACTTGATAAAATTTCAGGATGGTGTGCATCTTGATGAGAGGTATTCTAAGTTTTTTATGATTGATTGATTTTGGCGGTTCAGTCTGTTTTTCAATAGGTTGACCCACTGGGCTGGTAAATAATTAAAATTCGCCACATTCCATTCTGAATAATATTGAATAAGGGCTTGAAATCGTTTAAATTCCACTTCAAATGAATTTGAATTTCAAAGTTAATTTTTCATTCTTTAATAATTTTAAAAAATCTAAATTAACTTCAGATAACTAAATTTTTCTGGAAAACAAAAGTATTCAATCAACAAACGATAGGCATGATGAGTCCATGTTGATCTATAGGTAATAGACTTTCATCTTCACAGAATCCATGCACTTTTCAAAAGGATTATTATTGCTGTAACTTTTTTATTGCTACGCAGACTAAAGCTGGTATCCTGAGAAACATATGATCTAAAAACTTGCAATGGAAAGTTTAGAATCGCATCTAAATAAATAGAAGCTTTTCATTTTTCACCATTTTACATGGATTTTAGCTCAATTATTAAAATAAAGTGTCCGCATTTTGTTCAAATGAGATGCGCACTTGGCGTGGTTTTGAAAACTTTAACTTTCCACTGAATGGGAAGTAATTTCACCTTCAGTGCTGGTATAAATTCGCATTGGACTCCTTAACAACTATTCTTTGATTTTAAAGTTGTTCCTTTAGGAATGCTTGAACAATCTGTTATTGTTTTTGTGTATTTAAATCTTTCAAAGCTCACCACAGAACAGGCAGGAAATGTCGCAAATACTGGCGGAAAGACATCACTTCAAATAATGATCGGGTAAATATGTCATAGCTATCGGCTATTTTTTTATCAATACGTGCTGCAATTAAAGAAAACGCTGAATCAGGCGCTCAATATGAGGATCATCAATTTGTTCTTGGTTTAAAGATAATCTTTGCGCAATTTTAGGATATTTATCTGCAAATGCACGTGACTGCTGACCAAATCTTGTAGTTGGTTCTTTTCATAATACGGTTAAAGTTTCTTCTAATCACGACATACCTCTACCTTTTTAAGATCTGGCAGAGATTACATATTGCTGTGTTTGTTGGCTTAGTAAGGCATCAAAAATTACAGTTCATAAGCGGAATGAATATTTAAATAGGCTTGAATGCTTAAGCATAAGACCAACATTCTATCATCTAGCTGCATTTCTACTTTAAATCTGTTTTATCGTGGTTCATGTGCGCGATCGACTGCTCAATGGACTGGCAAATAACTCTCGATTCTGTGGGAATTTGCAAGTTGAAAGCCGACAAAATCAAGATTCCAAACTGTACAATCGATTTTGTTGCTAAAGCATAATCATCAATATCCACATCTAGTTTAGCGATTCGGGTATTTAACAAATCTTCCAAATCATGAGCAACAGACTCTCTTAGCTCATTATGGAAAGCCCTTTTACATAATCATCTTCAACAATCAAACGATCAAGAGTGTAGGTACCGAAACCCATAGGGATAAAGTTGATCTAAGTCATAACTGATATTCTAATGATATGAAACAGATAGGGACTGTGCAGTCCCTATCTGTCTCGACCACAATTAAGCAGCGTAAGAATGCTGTATTGTTTAGAAGAGCCCATTTCTTAGTAACGGCACCTTTTAGGCATAACCTTAATATCTTGTGATTATAAGTCCCAACTCAACTGCAGCATATTTCAAGACGGCCAAATGCTTCAGTTGGAACACCTTCTTCTTACAGTAGGTGTTACACTGAACAAGAAATGCTTCATTTTGATTTGGAGTTACTTGAGACGTTTTCCCCACCTTTGCACGTAAAAATCAATTTGAACTTCCGTCAAAAGTATAACCAGCAGAACAACTTCCCAAAGTTTTGGACTAGTCCGCATCCAAAAATCTTTAACGAAAGCATGTCTGAATGTTCTACGACGTTCCAGCAGTATACCACCAACGCTTGAAGAAGTAGTCAGATTTTTGTTGCGATGTTGTGAGACCAAGAATTAACTTATATCCAGTTCTTTGTGCTCAGAATCACGTGACTCACCATCAACTTGGTACTTGCCTGGACATTGAACGTATATGTCTTTCATTGGATTTAACCGCTTATTTTTTTAAAGTTATTATTTAGCCACGCGTTATTTTAATGTCGAGGACTGAGGTGCCTCAGTGACAAGTCGCAGAGAAACTG
This sequence comes from Marasmia exigua, assembly GCA_019059595.1. Lineage (NCBI taxonomy): Eukaryota > Metazoa > Arthropoda > Insecta > Lepidoptera > Crambidae > Marasmia > Marasmia exigua. The sequence continues at coordinate 29,879,218 of CM032463.1, read as the reverse complement.
ACAACTCCATCTAGCTGAAATGCGGTCTTAAAAAGACCACAGACTTGTAGTGCCCTGGCTCTGCAGGATTCTCTACAACTTTTACAGAAGCTTCACGCAGTGGATACTGTGCTTTTGCTTTCTTGAACGCGCCATACATCAAGCAATACATATTGTGATAGCCATTCATTTAATAAATGCTTCACGTTTCCACCGATGCAAAACTGCCATTTATCCGCAATCATTGCTTTTAATATAATGTGCATATTCGGAGACTGCCATGAATGTAATTGGATTTGGCTAGAAGTGATGAGTTTTGCATTCGCAGTATCCCTGTCATCATTTTTTCGGCTTCTGCGTAGACGGGGCACAAAAGAATGCTGCATAGTCTCGGTTATTCTTACAATGCCCAGTGGAATAACGCCCAAATCACTTAATTCCTTTTTCACGAGACGATCAGTGATAGCAATTTCTGTTGGGCATTTAATACCACTATCACCATCATTGGTTTTAAAGGTATGCACTGTTAAGGCCTTCGACCTACGCCACCTTCTACACCACGAATAGCGCACACCACCATGCAAGTCAAGGCATTGGTCAACGTGTACCGAACGCATAAGCTCATTCATCATAAATATATTCATCGTGATTTTGACCTGAAACCTCTTCAACGAAGTTACAGCCTTCGATTGCCCACACCCCTCGTAGGATCAAATGCACGCCGTTCCTAAAACACGTGGTGGTCAATGCACATAACGCGCATCATCGCTTTTCACGAACGGACGCCATTGTACATATTTCAGCTGTTTCCCAAAACACTTTTTGAAACATCACGCGGACGATCATGATCAGTGAATGATTCAGACCTAAACATTTGCTGCTTTGCAGCAGAATGAATGGTGCCATGGTGAATGCTGCTGCAACATGTGCATTTGTTCTAACAGATCCATATCTGATGGTGTTACATCAAACTCAAGTCACCAATCAAGTAGCATAATTGCACAACCAAATGACCATATTCGTTCTTCATACACTTTTTTAAACAATGTAACTTTGATCGAAATCTTTGCACCTTGTGAAGTCTTTGATCACTCTTTTTCGTCGTGTTTAACATCAATTTTGATCAACAGGATAGACGGTGACTCTTGGGCAAAAATGTACAAACACTCCAAGTCGAATTCAGTTTTGAAATTCCTGCTCGTTGTGCAATGATTTTGCTAAGTTGTGTCGAAATACTGCATCAATTTCAGCAATACGCTTATCAATAACTAAGACATGTTTTCAGAAACTGTAATTGGTTCCTGCCATGACTTCTTTCGCCAAATTCGCTATTAAGCTTTTCGCACGATCATGTTCTTCATCATTACGTGCAATTCGGCTACGCTCTCACAATAGAATCAGTAAACTTACTTCTTCTAATACAGCTGTATCCTTGTACAGTATTGGTTTGTAATTACTCTTTTTCTGGACCCGCCTCAGCACTTAATTTAACGAATCTGATCCGTATTTGTAAAACCTCATCAGCAAGTCTTCCAAACCGCTCACTATTTAGAAATCTTATTTCTCTCAAGTCCTGTTAAACGCTCACGCGCTTCAACCAGCTTTTTAAGTGTTCACTGCTGTACAACTTGTTCAGGGCGGAATCTTTCCATTGACTTAAATGTTAAATCACTACATGGCGACCACCTTCTTCAGTCAAAGTATTTTCAACTTGGAAGCTGCACGTGGAGATAATGATTCATCACTTCATCATGTTTTTCTACAGTCAACATTGATAAAATTTTCTTGTCTTTTAAACTTGGTTCTTTTCTAACTCAGAAGCAGCAGAGAAATATCGCCCGATCACTACAACACAACTGGTTAATTCTTTAACTTCTTGCCATCACCACTCAACATCATACGTCAGCTGAACACGTGGGTGGTCTGATTCGCTGTAATTTTTTCTGTACATTCTTTTCACGTTTGACATTTTTTTTATCCATTAATTTGAGCAAATAAATTATGTTGGGAAATTCGGTCTAGCTGCTGGTGTCGGCTTCGGTTTTGCTGGAGTAGCAGCGGGTTTAGATGATGCCAGCTTAGATGAAGAGAGGTGCAGAACGTGTCGGCGAAGTACGGTTCACTTTCTGAGGACGCTCACTTTCTGAGTGGCGAGAACTACGCTCTAACGCTCGGCGCAGTTTTCCTGATTTTTTTTTTCAACCCAAACTGCTGCAGGCATTGCTTGTTCGACGCGTCAGTAAAACTTTTCGGCAACTGGATAAGTTTTGGCTTCTGTAATAATCGCCATTTCACTGGTACGCATCTTGTTAGGCGCATCTGAAGCCAACCAATAGCGCGGCAAGAACTTAACATCAGTCAACTCTTGCTTTGAATATTCAATGTTTCTAAACATACTGACGATTTGAAGCGCTTTTTTCATTTTTCCCAGCTGTTGGAATTTCTCCGCACTGAGACCAACAGTTTGTTTTTATAGTCTTTGTTCTTCTTATCACACATTGCGGCATAATCCCCAGAAGCCTCAGGATTTGTCTCGCCTTTCACCATTGGATAGTCCCTTTGATACATGATCTTTTTTAGTTTTGATCTTCATCGTTGCGCTAAACAAATGTGTCTCGCAAATGATGCTCCCACAGGAACTAAAAAAATGTGCGGGATATAATTCCTTCAAAATCTAACCTCAATTCACTGATTCAGTTATTCAAGTAGATTTAACTTTTGATGTTTTATAAATATATATAATTAAAGCAACTTTCTTTAAATCTTAGAAATAAAACTAAAAAAAATACTTCTTAGTCAATTAAATTTCGTATCAATCTTTTAACGATTGATAATCAAAGTTTTTTTAAAGCGTTTGGATAATTCATCATAGATCTTATCTTCAAAAGTTTTTTTTCTGTAAAATATTTCTTGAGATTTTAAAAAAAATATTAAACATTTGATTTTAATATACTAATTTAAATGCCAAATTGATAGGCTAGAAAATAAAAACTGACTTTGTTTGCCAAAGTAAGTTTTTGAGAGAGACAAAAAATGACCGATTAAAAGTTTGATTAAAAAGTTATCTGCATCTCACGTACAGCTTTAGAACAATCCGCCAATCCTGATGTGGTAAATCATCAAAATTTTGAAATTGAAATTGAACATTTTTTGTCAAATTACTTTGAACAGCATGGCATGATCTTGAAAATATTACTAAACAAATGCAAATTTCAAAAGATGCATTGTTAAGTGATTTGTTAGAATGCATTTCTCAGCTTCCGAAAGGCAATACCCGAACGCCAATCTTTTCAAAATCAATTGTTCGACTTCTGGAACAAGCATGGTTGCTTGCTTCAGCTGAACAAAGATTCATGATTCGCAGTGGACACTTACTTTTTGCGGTTACTTACTCTTGCCTCGGACCTCTATCAAATTTGCGAATTCGAGCTTCAAGCTTATTTGATCTTTTCCCGATTGATATGATGAAGCATAAATTCTTGGAAATTGCCGTGAACAGTAACGAAAATGTTCCCGTAATACCACAGAAAAAGAAGCCAAATCTGAAATAGCTTCAGTGATCATTCAGCCTGCACTTTAAAAAAACGCCGGCCACTGGATCATTCCACTATTAACCTCACTGAAAGGCTCAAAGGTGGAAAAGACCCTGTTAATTGGTCGTGATACGAAATCCGTTTGATGCTGGATTTTTTGATGCGCACCGTCGTCCAAAACAATACCGCTTAACAGGTGATCCTGGTGTCGTAAAACTGCTGTAGTTGAAGGTCTAGCACTTAAAATTTCACAAAACCAAGTTCCCGATGCGCTTAAAAATGTTCAACTGCATTCTTTAGATATGGGCTGTTACAACTGTTGCAAGGCGTCCCAAGTTGAGTTTTGACAAAACCGATTAAAACAAGTCATCCTAAGAAGTGCAACAATCACTCCCCATTTCCTGTTTATTGATGAAGCTCACGACCATGATTGGTGCTGTGTCAAGCGGTCCCAAATGAGGCAGCAACTTTGTTAACACCTCATTGGCAACGTGGTTGAATTAAGAACACTTGCAGCAACAACATGGGCGGAATATAGCAGTAGTCTTGAAAAGATTGCCGCTTTGAGTCGTCGCTTCCAAGTGGTTAAAGTTGAAGAACCAACCGAAGAAGTGGCTATCGATAGTTTACGTGCCATGATTCCGGTGATGGCAAATATCACTTTAACTTACGTATTGATGATGAAGCCATTGTTTACGGCTGACTTCATCACACCGTTATATAGTGGGCGCCAACTCCCAGATAAAGCCATTAGTTGTAGTTAGAACAGCAGCTGCACGTGTTGGCACTCACACAAAATGGCCGCGAACCTTTTGAAATTGGAATCAACTCAAAGCTCAACACTAATTTAAAATTAGAGTTCAATATCATGGAAAATGAGCATAAGCATGATCAATTCATAAGACGCTTAGCACAACTTAAACGATCTTTAGATACACTTGGCAAGAAATCAAGAAACATAACAAAATGGCAAGCTGAATTGGATTTAATTCAGCAAATCAAAGTATTATGAAAGCGGTAGCCGTACGGAACAAGCTTCCACATAAGATGAAATCCTAAACTTCGTAATACTTCCTGAACTGCAAGGGTCAAGAACCTCCTGGTTTTTGAACGTGTAAATGACGAATCATCAATGAAATTATTTCAGATTGGACCCGTTAGTCTGTTGGGAAATGTCAATGATTAATTACACACAATTCTCAGCTTGGAAGAAAAACTTGACAACGTGTAATTGGACAAGATTATGCATTACATCATCTGGTTCAAGGATTAAAACATCGAAGCACGCTTAGAAGATCCGAATAAATCCACAAGGTTTCCCTTCATGCTAGTCGGTACCAAGTGTGTTCGGTAAACGGAAACCGCCTTAGCACTTGCCAATGAGCTTTTAATGGTGTGAATCGCATTAATCACCTCAATAATGTCCCTGAATACCAAGAAGCACATACTGTTTTCCTCTTCTCAAAGGTGCACCTCCAGGGTAATGTAGGTTATGTTCAAGGTGGTGTATTAACGGAAGCTGTTACACGTAATCCTTATAGCGTTGTTTTACTGGACGAGATTGAAAAAGCGCATAGCGATGTTCAGAGTTGTTCTAATCAATTTTCGACAAAGGAACACTTGAAGATGGTGAAGGTCGAGTTATTGATTTTAAAAATACAAGATTTTGTTGTTGCCTCAAATACAGGTTCAAACGCCATTATGCAGGCCTGTTTAATCATGCCTGTCGAAGAGTGGCCAAGCGGCTGAAGAGCTTACCGGCAACTTAAACCACGTTTATATACAATTTAACCTGCATTTTTGGTCGTATGCGGATTGTGCGTATTTTCCATTACATGATGACTTTCCTGGTCGAATTATTGAACATAAAATTGGCAAAAATTACTGCAGCGACGTCGAAAAACAATACGAAACCAAAGTGACATATAGCGCTGATTTGATCGAGGTTATTCTGCAGGCTTTGTACAGAGGTGGATCGTGGGGCGCGTAATGTGACATATTTTAAATGCTTCTGTCTTACCTGCATTAGCAACAGAATGCTGGTTGCGGCCCCCCTACAGAACAAAAAATTCCTAAATTGATTCATATCGAACACCAAAGTGATGAAATTATTTACCTTTAGAATCCACAACCAAATCTGCAAAGCGAAATCGAGTAAGAAGCCAAAGGTTTTGGAAGCTAAATTCACGAGTATAGAGAATGGATTATTAATTTAGATACCTTACTAAAGCCTATTTCAGATGATCATCCAGTGGATAAGATTTACTTTTCCGAATGATTTGTCATGAAATAAAAAAGCACGAACACATGATGATCCACTATTAGATGCAGGGGGATTGGATCTCCTGAACCTAAGCAAAGCGGATTGGTCCATTTGTTGGCGGAAAAATCTGTTCAATTATTAACAGCTAAAACAAGGATTATCCGTTTTACTGGACTTTGCTTGAGCCGAAGCTTGGACAAAGCTATATGGTTGTGAAGGTTTAAAAGGACTAGAGCTGAGCGCCCCAAAATGCGTCTTAGAGCATTCTGGTTAAAGCTCCTCCTGAAAATTGAAGATTGATGATTTAGATCAACGTCTCCGTGTTGCTACAAGGCTTCACAACACATTCCCGGCTTGATCAAGAAATGTTCCACATCATCAACATTCAACGACACCATTCTAACTCACATTGCCCATACAAAAATTTTTTTGTACATTTGCAAAATGTGTGGGGCGTCGTAAGCAAGCTGAAGATTCTGACAGTGTGGAAGCAATCGCTAGAATTTCAGACCAGTTCAAGCCAAGCTTTATTTGCAATACATTCTCGGACAATTTCAATTAAAATTATCAGCCATTTTCAGGAAATTTTGCAGCATTGGAATATCATTTAAACGCAAGTGCTCGATTCTTTGATGGAGTTGGAAAGCGCCAAGTTTTGCCATGTAGATTCCCCTCACTTGAAAATATTCAAATGAATCTAAAAAAAAATATCTATAAAGCAAATCTTTTGGCAGCACACCGATACAAGCGCCTATGTAAAATACAGATTATTCAAGTTCAACACCCATTGCACAGCTTACGAGTCCTATGCAGCTCCATGGTTCAAAACACAAAGTTTTCAGCCCAACCACAAAGTCACTTACAGAACCGTGAACAGGCATGCGTGTTTTACAGATATTGCTGATTATTTCAAACCAATGAACACATATCCCTTAAGTTATATGCTGCAAAAAACTATTAAATTGATTCAAATGCCTTTACAACGATGGTTAACTCAAGTCATTAAACAATGATAACCCCCTTGATTCTATTCCAAGAATTACCTGGGGCGTCAACCAAAATAATGAAGCTTCCTGAGTGGTAAATCCAATATGTTTAAAGCTGAAAAAGTTCTTTGGGGTGAAGGTTTTATTTTTTTTTTAATACCACAGCATTTCACTACACAGATACCTATCAAGAACAACGTTTAAATCATACCGTTCGTTCTACTATTCCCTATCCTTATGGGATTAAAATCTTCGTTTTGACGAAACTCAATTTACACATGTACTGGCTTAGAACACATTGATATGAATTGGCATGATGGCGAGATTTATCAAGCACCTGCTAAAGATCTTTTGCCACAACCAATTTTGTTGGATTAATTGAATTTGCGGTGGTGAAAATTCTCATTTATTTAGTCATTGCCGATCATTCACAACCAATAGAAAACATTTCAAGATGATCAGGAAGTAAGCACCCTGCGCGCTATCATTCTTATTTGAATGTAAACACATGATCTGTTTACAGATGCACACCTGCTTAAATTTACTTTTTTGAGACGTCGTACTGAATTCAAACTTTTTGATATTCAAGCGGATCGCATCAGATTTAATGGCTTTTTGGTATTTAGCGATTGGAAAATCACGTCATAATTTCAGGTAATTTTGAAATTGATTCAAAATATATTCCGCCAATTTACATATTTCAGTCGAATGAAACGCCTGTTGGGCGAATTTGAAACGAACTAAATGTTGTTCGTGCCAAAATCACAAAAAATGACATTCAAACCAAATAACCTGAAAATGAACAGAGACTGATCCGAATTTAGATCGGCGATATTTGTTGTCCTTTCTGGTTGGTGAATGCACTCAATACTGCTCATGCAACAATTAAACCACTTTTGCAAAATCCTCAGATTCATCCTGAGAAATTGTTCTTTGAGTTGTTACGTTTAACGGTTCATTGGCTGCACCTTCTCTACCCGCATATGAAAGTTGAGCATTTACCACAATATCAACATCACAACTTGCAAGATATTTTACTCAATTAGATAAATCTACTGAACTGTTAGATACGATTATTTCAAGTCGTGATATCAGTATCGCATTGAAAGAATTTTCGTCCATCGTATTGGGTGGGATAAGCGTAGAAACCGATAAAATTACTAAAGAATAAAGACTTTATATCGCAGTCTCAAGTGGTATGTGGATGCAGACACACGAATTGATTCATCGTACATTTACGTTTTCAAAGTGGTTAATACGGTATATGTAGAACAACGTGTTGTTGCAGCAACTTCCCTGCAATTCCAATTCATCATTTGTACAATTCCAACGGCCTTCCAGTACGATCGGGGTGAGCTATTTTGGAAATTGAGCCACACCACGAGATGTATCAGCGTATGCTTGATTCTGAAACCATTTGTATTTATGTACCAGCAGGTTTCCAAGATATCAGTATTGAGCTGATCGCAGTGATGAACGGTTAAGAGGATGAGCAAATGAGTCAGAACAATAATATCGCCCCTTCATTGTTTGATGATGGACAAATTGGGGCAGGTTCTTTACCTCAACCGACTAAAAATACACAAGCAACCAATTTGGTTGATCTTTTGCACGACGGTTTTTATATCGTCTTTTTATTAAGAAATCAGTACGTTCCTGAAAATGCTGATCGCTTTAAAGAGAAGATTTTAGATTTACTCAATCGCTTCGAACATCAAGCCAAGAAACTACAGTTTTCAGCAGAAGATATTCAAGACGCAAAGTATGCCTATTGCGCTTTACTAGATGAAACGATTGTTACCCAACAAGATCCTTCTTTTTTCAATCTACAAAATCATTGGTTAATCAGCCCATTACAGTTGACCCTGTTCGGTTCACAACTAGCAGGTTATCGTTTTTTTGAATTTTTAGAACAGATTCGTGCCCGTGGTAAAGAAAGACTTGCGTCACTCGAAGTTTATCATTATTGCTTATTGCTCGGTTTTCAAGGTAAGTATCGTATTGAATCTATTGAGAGTTTAAATCACTTAGTCGCACGAGTCGGTGATGAAATTGATTACTTAAAAGGTAAAAAAGCTGCTTTTTCACCTTTTGCTGCGCTACCTGATCAGATCAAAAATATTATTCATCGAGAATTACCTTTTGTTTGGATTCTAATTTTCCTGTTGTTATTTGCAGTGCTTGCTTTTGCAGGATTAAAAATTATGTTGAATAAGAATGAAGATGCTTCGCTTGCAAAATTTAATAATGTAATTGCAGCGCCAGCAGAACAAGCGCATATCACGATTCTATTGCCTTGACGGTAAAATTATGACACAAGAAAAGCAAACATCTATTCGTATATTACAAAGTAAGCCTGTTAAAAAAACTTGGGGAAAATCATCAATCTTTTTACTTGGCTTATTAACCGGGATCATCCTTTCAGCGATCTTTTTCTGTATTTTTATCAATTTTAACCAGCCTGAAACTGTAAACTGACTCAGTTTGAAACAACATCCGCTATACAAGAACAAGATGTACAAGCGCATACTGAAGAAGCTACAAACAATCAACATGATGAAAGCGCTGGTACTTATAAACAACATATTAATGAGAAAGACTTTAATCAAATTTTCAAACATGAAAATAAGCCTGTACCTCAACCAGTTCCAAAGAGCGGCTCACCATTTGAACAAATGCTCAAACCAGAAGTGAAGCCTGCTCCTGCAGTAGCATCTAAACCACCAGTTGTACCTGCAAAACCTGTAGCCGCTGCAACAGCCAAACCGAAAGTTGAGGCAAAAGCAGCTGAAAAAGAAGCTCCAGCGAAAAAGGAAGAAGTTCAAGAGATCTCTCCTGAAGCGACTGTCAAATGACCATAGAAAGAAAAGAGATAGAAAACAAACCATGATTTTGTTTGTTGTTATTTGTTTTCTCTTTTTGGTGATTGGTCTTACTTTTTTAATGTCTTATGAGATCAGAAACAAAACTTTAGACTATTTAAAAGCACTGCTACCACAGGGTAAGAAAAAACTAGCCTCTGCAAAACATTTCGCAGAGCAAATGAACCAAGCAGCTTCTGCACATCAAACTCAGACCCATTGGCATTTACAACAATGGTGGATTTTGATTGCAGGTTTTTTTCTGCTTTCCAGTATTTTAGTTTTTGCCTTTACTCGACCCATTGACCCGACAAAGTAGAAGCAGAATACTTAAGACAGACAGATCCACAAATCTATGCATTGCTTAATGGTGAGGTCTTAAGCCCTCCGCCTGCTGTTGATGACAGCTTAATTGATGCCGCAATTGTGCAAGCTCAAATCCTAGAGAGAGAAAATCCACTTCCAAATCATCAATTCCCAAGTGTGAATCCATCAGCGATTGATAACGAAGGAGTTGGGGATCAGAGAAGCAGTTTTGATACGGCAATGGTTGACCGTAAATGGGACAAAATGCATCCAAGTTATAAGCAACGTTTGCTGATGGTCTTTAAAATCATGAAAGAACGTCACGGTTATGAAATGGTTCTTTTAGAAGGTTATCGCAGCCCTGAACGTCAAACACGTTTATCGGGCAATACAGCAACCACTTTAGCCAAAGCGTATCAAAGTTATCATCAATTTGGTTTAGCTGCTGATGTCGCCTTTAAACGTGATGGCAAAGTAGTGATTTCTGAACGTGATCCATGGGCTTGGAAAGGTTATCAACTGTATGGTGTTGTCGCTGAATCAGTAGGTTTAACCTGGGTGGTCGCTGGACAAGAATTCATGACTATGGTCATACTGAATTCCGAATGCCTGGGCTACGTAAAAACCGTGAATCTGCTGAACGCTTAATTGCAGAAGCACAAGGTAAAGGTCTTATGGCAAATAATATTGAGGTCAATTAATGAAAATTTTATTGTTGTAGGAAATTGCTTACAACAATCACAGCGATTGTCATCTATACGATTAGTGATCAATTTTATATTCTATGGTCATAGGGAACAGGAAGTTTCCCAGACAAAACAACAATAACCAAGTGTCTGAGCATCAGGAACGTGAGATTCGACAGGAGTCAGATCTAACTCACCAATATGAAGAAAACCCCATCAGGATGATGGGGTTTTCTTTTTACAGCCATACCATTTTTTTGATTTATAGTTTCTTTAAATATTCGACTATTTCTTTATTATTCGCCATTTCTGCCAGTTCCAAGGCTGTAAATTGTGCTTTATAGTGGACATCAGCGCCCTGACTTACTAATAACTTCAAAATGTCTAAATGATTATTTTCGGCTGCGGCTTGTAATGCACTATAACCTTCTTCATCCATTTGATTGGCATCAATCCCTTGTGATAAAAGCTGTTCGACTTGTTCAATATCGCCAAGTGAAGCAGCATACACCAGTTCAGGAAGATAAAGTTCTTCATCATCATTAGGAATCGGAGAGAATGAGTTCAGTTTCATAGGATCACCTGATACTTTGTATTCGCTATTGTAATCAAACTATTTGCATTAGATGTTAATTTTCTGTGCTATAGGAAGTAAACCCTCACAGACTTATCATTTTCATCCTATATTAACCTGAGTTCGATATAAAAATCTTGATAAAACATGATACTCGGAAACGTCATCCGCAACTGTTTGAGGCAGCACTACTTCTATAAGGCTCTGCAGAGCTTTATTATTTTCAATAAGTTAAAGATATGATTACATTGAACTCAAGTTATATTATTCTTTTATGGGAATTTTTCTCTTTTCTATTTTCACTTTTCATTACGCATAAAAAAACACCCTCAACATTTTAGTTGAGGGTGTTTTAAGAATTAAAAGCTGGCGATGACTTACTCTCACATGGGTAACCCCACACTACCATCAGCGCTAAGAGGTTTCACTTCTGAGTTCGGGAAGGGATCAGGTGGTTCACTCTTGCTATTGTCGCCAGCAAACTGTTATGGACTTTTTCGGGTCTTATGGGTATGCCTTACTTTGTTCCAAATGAGTTTAACAGAACATTTGAGTTGGTTATTGTAACTAGCTTTACAACTAAATCAAGTTTCTTTGATCTTTTATGAATCAAATGATGCTTCATATACAACTGCTTGGGTGTTGTATAGTCAAGCCTCACGAGCAATTAGTATTGGTCAGCTTCATGCGTCACCGCACTTCCACATCCAACCTATCAACGTCGTAGTCTTCAACGGCTCTTTAGAGGACATAAAGTCCTAGGGAAATCTTATCTTGAGGTAGGCTTCCCGCTTAGATGCTTTCAGCGGTTATCCCTTCCGAACATAGCTACCCGGCGATGCGACTGGCGTCACAACCGGTACACCAGAGGTTCGTCCACTCTGGTCCTCTCGTACTAGGAGCAGATCCTCTCAAATTTCCAACGCCCACGGTAGATAGGGACCGAACTGTCTCACGACGTTCTAAACCCAGCTCGCGTACCTCTTTAAATGGCGAACAGCCATACCCTTGGGACCTGCTTCAGCCCCAGGATGAGATGAGCCGACATCGAGGTGCCAAACACCGCCGTCGATATGAACTCTTGGGCGGTATCAGCCTGTTATCCCCAGAGTACCTTTTATCCGTTGAGCGATGGCCCTTCCATACAGAACCACCGGATCACTAAGACCTACTTTCGTACCTGCTCGACTTGTGGGTCTCGCAGTTAAGCGCGCTTTTGCCTTTATACTCTACGCGTGATTTCCGACCACGCTGAGCGCACCTTCGTACTCCTCCGTTACTCTTTAGGAGGAGACCGCCCCAGTCAAACTACCCACCAGACATGGTCCTCGTCCCGGATAACGGGACAGAGTTAGAACCTCAATATTACCAGGGTGGTATTTCAAGGATGGCTCCATAGCAACTGGCGTCGCTACTTCTAAGCCTCCCACCTATCCTACACAAGTAAGATCAAAGTTCAATGTCAAGCTGCAGTAAAGGTTCACGGGGTCTTTCCGTCTAGCCGCGGGTACACCGCATCTTCACGGCGATTTCGATTTCACTGAGCCTCTGCTGGAGACAGCGCCCCCATCATTATGCCATTCGTGCAGGTCGGAACTTACCCGACAAGGAATTTCGCTACCTTAGGACCGTTATAGTTACGGCCGCCGTTTACTGGGGCTTCGATCAAGAGCTTCGCTTACGCTAACCCCATCAATTAACCTTCCAGCACCGGGCAGGCATCACACCCTATACGTCCACTTTCGTGTTTGCAGAGTGCTATGTTTTTAATAAACAGTTGCAGCGGCCTGGTTTCTGCGGCTGTCAATCGCTCAGGGAGCAAGTCCCATCACCATCAACAGCGTACCTTCTCCCGAAGTTACGGTACCATTTTGCCTAGTTCCTTCAGCAGAGTTCTCTCAAGCGCCTTGGTCTACTCGACCTGACCACCTGTGTCGGTTTCGGGTACGATTCCTGTGTAACTGAAGCTTAGAGACTTTTCTTGGAAGTATGGTATCAGCCACTTCGCTAGTAAACTAGCTTGCTATCGACTCTCAGCATAGAGCACCCCGGATTTGCCTAAGATGCATGCCTACTGTCTTCCACCTGGACAACCAACGCCAGGCTGACCTAACCTTCTCCGTCCTCTCATCGCATTACACAGAAGTATTGGAATATTAACCAATTTCCCATCGACTACGCCTTTCGGCCTCGCCTTAGGGGTCGACTCACCCAGCCCCGATTAACGTTGGACTGGAACCCTTGGTCTTTCGGCGAACGGGTTTTTCACCCGTTTTGTCGTTACTCACGTCAGCATTCGCACTTCTGATACCTCCAGCAGACTTCTCAATCCACCTTCATCGGCTTACAGAACGCTCCCCTACCACGTAACTTAAAGTTACATCCGCAGCTTCGGCACATAGTTTTAGCCCCGTTACATCTTCCGCGCAGGCCGACTCGACTAGTGAGCTATTACGCTTTCTTTAAAGGGTGGCTGCTTCTAAGCCAACCTCCTAGCTGTCTATGCCTTCCCACATCGTTTCCCACTTAACTATGATTTTGGGGCCTTAGCTGGCGGTCTGGATTGTTTTCCTCTTGACTACGGACGTTAGCACCCGCAGTCTGTCTCCCGGATAGTACTCATAGGTATTCGGAGTTTGCATCGGTTTGGTAAGTCGGGATGACCCCCTAGCCGAAACAGTGCTCTACCCCCTATGGTATTCGTCCGAGGCGCTACCTAAATAGCTTTCGGGGAGAACCAGCTATCACCAGGCTTGATTAGCCTTTCACCCCTATCCACAAGTCATCCCCTGGCTTTTCAACGACAGTGGGTTCGGTCCTCCAGTTAGTGTTACCCAACCTTCAACCTGCTCATGGATAGATCGCCTGGTTTCGGGTCTATACCCAGCAACTATACGCCCTATTAAGACTCGGTTTCCCTACGGCTCCCCTATGCGGTTAACCTTGCTACTGAATATAAGTCGCTGACCCATTATACAAAAGGTACGCAGTCACCGAACATGTCGGCTCCCACTGCTTGTATGCATGCGGTTTCAGGATCTATTTCACTCCCCTCACAGGGGTTCTTTTCGCCTTTCCCTCACGGTACTGGTTCACTATCGGTCAGTCAGGAGTATTTAGCCTTGGAGGATGGTCCCCCCATATTCAGACAAGGTTTCACGTGCCTCGCCCTACTCGTCATCATTGTGTGTGCCCTTTCGTGTACGGGAATATCACCCTCTACGTTCGCACTTCCCAGAGCGTTCCACTAGAACACACACAACTTAATGGGCTGTTCCCCTTTCGCTCGCCGCTACTAAGGGAATCTCAATTGATTTCTTTTCCTAAGGGTACTGAGATGTTTCACTTCCCCTCGTTCGCCTTGCATGACTATGTATTCATCATGCAATACCTATCTTATGATAAGTGGGTTTCCCCATTCAGACATCTCCGGATCAAAGGATATTTGCCGCCTCCCCGGAGCTTTTCGCAGGCTATCACGTCTTTCATCGCCTCTGACTGCCAAGGCATCCACCACATGCACTTAATTACTTGACTATACAACCCCAAACAGTCGCTAATGCCTACAAGTAGCATTATCAACATTACAGTTTGAAGTACTGTGAATTGAATCACCGTACAGCTTCAATCTAAATTCATATACCAAAACGCTTGATTCAGTTAATTTGCTAGTTCTCGGATTAAATCGTCACCTAACAATTGCTTGTTAGCTTCTTATCTAATCGAGTTTGAACAATTTATTTCAGACTCAATATTTTCCAATCTGTTAATGAATTAATGTGTCTTCGTCAGATCACACTAAACTGTGATAAATCACAGAGGTTAATAAACTTTATATTTACTAAGCTCTATAACCATCTTTTCTTTGCTTGCCTGCGCGAAGCATAGCTTCTTGCTTAAATTCTCGGACAAAGCGTTGCTTTGTTTGGCCTCGAAT
>CM032463.1:29838224-29852720 GCA_019059595.1 Marasmia exigua | reverse complement strand
CTAAAAGCCGGTGGCTTATTCTGTGTCAGATGCAAAGTGAGGGCATTTCAATGCAAATTGTTTGACGATACTATTAACTAGCCTTTTTCACTGGCTTCGTCCGTTGTTATTAAATCTCAGTCTGTTAGGAGAATAGCTTTATTCCTGTTTTAAAAAAGCAAGTTGAATAAATTAGCTAAAGTATTCATATAGCCGCAGATGTATTTCGCAGAGGGAGTAAGGTTACTGGAGGGCCAATTGGTGAGGAAGGGTAATTTAAGATAATTTTAAAGTTGACAGCACAACTCCACAGGTGAGTGTCAACAGGCGGCGACAATCGCTTACCATCAGATAATCCGTCAGCTCGTCTGCTACATACTACAATAAAACAACAATGATGATATCATCGTCGTCAGCCCATTTAAGTCCCCACTGCTGGGGCACGGGCCTCCCTCAATCACATGAGGGGTAATTGCCATACTCACCACGCTTGGCAGACGGGTTGGCGAGGGTTTTGATATAAATGCAGAGTTTTCCTTCTCTGGGTGCTGATGATCATCCCAGCAGCTTTACCTTACTCGCCTTTTACGACACCTCGGTAAGAGTGAGAGTGGCCTATTCTACTCTGCCGGGCACCACACGGCCTTGACGATGATGGCCTATGATGATATGCCAATGGCTCAACATGTAGCGTTACTCTGAAACCAAATGCAGCAGTTTAAAAGATAGCTACTACACTACCGAAGACAAGAAGGGGCCGGGTTCGATTTCCAGGTCGAACCAAACCTGAGCTTTTTTTTAATGAATAGATAGACGTAACTGCCGACGAGCATACAGATCACCAGATGGTAAGTGGTTGCCGCCGCCCATGGACACCCGCGACACCAGTGGAGTTACAAGTGCGCTACCAACTTTTGAACCCCCCTTTCCCCTGGATTGGGCCTCCGATACCCTCACTCACAGCGAAACACAGCACAGTGCTGCTTCACGCCGGTTGAAAAAAATTCAACGTCAGTCCGGAGTCTGAAAGTAAGCGGTCTTGTATCCTCGTGCTTCGTAGCATACTAAACTATCGGTCATAGACCAATCCGATTACCTTTTGTCGTGTCATACTGGTGTCCCATCGAAATATGTGAGTGGCAAATAAAGAGTGCTCATAAGTGAAGAAAGAAAACATTTTATTGACCATCACAACATTCACAGAACAGAGATAAACATGATAGAACATAGAACAAGTTTACAGTATTATAAGTACAATACATTAAATGACACAACATGGGTACAAGGAAGATTAGTAGCAGGTCCCAACATCAGAATTTGCTGCTACGGCGTTATCTGCGATGCCGCAGCGGCGCTGGTATTCTGGTGGAACCCGGTTGCGAGTAAGTTAGGTAAGTAGATCTAGAAGAAGGAATACAATAAATAATTTAGGTGAGAACTATTACACACTAAAAGAACATATTATAAGAAGTGTACGATGTGTCTGCGCACATTGTCACAGTAGATATATACGCAAGCAGTATGGACACTATTACGCCTGGGAAGGAACGTGTAGTCAGAGTTCATTAACTAGTACACATGTCTCCTTCCCACTCTGGCGAAGAGGGAGCGTCGTTGGGGGTTTAGTCAGTAGGCCTTCAGTTTTACTGGAGGAGAGCCCTACATAACCCGTCCGTCAGACGGGTATGCATAAGGCGCCGCCGAAAGGTGGCGACGTCGGCCAATTGAACATCGGGCCGGCGGCATTCCCCCAACGCAAAAAAAAAACAAAAAAAAAAGTATGGACACTACGAACAAACGCTCGATTACGCACCCACACAGACGCACACTACACGGATTCTAAGGTCCCATCGGAGTACAATTGCAGGAACTAAATTCAGGGTTGTCGGTTTTAGTCGAGTGCCGCTTACTTTATTTTGGTATAGAAAATAAATAGATACATTATGTATTTGATCAAAAAATTCTAATTTAATGCGCACCAGATGATCCTTGTTGCACCTAGGACCCCGCGATCACGGCCCGGTACTTAAACCAGTAGTCCCAAGGTAAGAATAATATTTTACAAAAATAAGAGGACAACCCTATACGGTAGGTAACTTTTTGTCCAAAACGGCGGAGTGTCGATACTTTTTTTTTTTTTGGTTTCCCGGGAGAAATGCATTACGCAGACCCTGGCGCCGGGGGGCGACAGGCTACTGTGGGACTCACCCTCCGGGCCGCTTCTTCTAACAAGAAGCGACCTGAGGGCATACCCACTAAAACTCCCGGGGCTCAACCACCCGTGGGTATGGAATGGAGTCACGGAAACTGCACGAGGCTATTCCCCGCAACCCCACTCCCCCCACAGGCCCCTACACGGGGTGTACGGCCACGCCCCTCCTCGGGCTGGAAGGAGGGGGGTTGGGGATAGCCGGAAGAGCTGAGCCGTCCCCAACGAGCAGTGGAGGTGCCAATGACCGACGAACTCGTCCGCTCCTTGCTCGAAGCGGGCCTGCGAGGGGGCTAGTCTCGCGCTCTCGCTCCGCCGCCTCCTTCTGCGCCACCACTTCTTCGCAGAAGTGGGCGAAAACCAACCAGGCTCTCTCATCATCCAGCATAGCTGCAACTGTGCTGGACAAAGAGAGGTCATGTCCGACCTCCGCGCCCCGCGGCACACCACCAAAGTGTGGTGCGCCGAGTCCTCCGCAGCGTCGCACTGGTGGCACGAAGGAGTGTCCTTCCGTTGAATGCGGTGCAGGTAGTTACCGAAGCAACCATGCCCGGTAAGTACCTGCACCGTCCGAAAGGACAAAAACCCGTGGGGGCGCTCGAGCCACCGGTCCAAGAACGGGGCGAGTGCCGCGAGCGTGGGACGGCCGTACCTCTCCACCTGGAGAGAGGCCGTCGAGTGTCGATACTGCTTTAACGTATTTATCTACCGTGACATTGTTAGGCACTATATAAGACATGCGTTTTTGGCTGACCGTTGAATAAAATAAGCTCTGTCTCAAAGCTAGTTTAAAAGATATGGCTGTTTACCTTTACGACTTCTCTTCAGTCTTCAGACAAAATAGCAAAAAGTATATGACTTTCTTATCAAATCTTGATAGCCAAGTCTCCCAGACTCATTGTGAACTTCAATCTTGTTATTAGTTTCAAAAAACCCTTCAATAATATAGTGAGGTTATTGATAAGTTTTAGCGGATCCAATTTAAAAATGTAGGGAAAATCTTGAATATTCGCAGAGGGTAACACCTGCAGAATACTGCGAGATTTCACTACCACTTTGTTCGTAAGGGAGAGGATTTGGTGACGAGAAATTCGCGGGACTATATAACAGCACATTGTCACATACATTGATCTGACTTCGAGATAAGTACCTCAAGCACCTGTGTCACAGATAGCAGATCGAATCCGCAACCCTGAGGCAGCGTTCACTATCACTGATCCAAACGGGATGGAACATTAGTAACTCGTTTTTTTATGAGCCTATATTAGCCCACGCAGGGCATAAGCCTCCCTACCCTTTTTCCACCTCTTACGGTCTGAGCTGGTGTGGACCAGTCTTGGAAGAACGCGTCGAGTTTATCTCGCCACCGTCGCCTCAGTCATTGATTCACAGATTCTGTGGCAATGTAATTAAAAATTAAAACTATGTATTTTACCAAGATATTTTTTTATGTTATAGGTAGCAAACGAGCAGACGGATCACCTGATGGTAAGCGATTGCCACCACCTTCAAACCCCCTTCATCTCCCCCTGATCGAGCATCCGATACCCTCACTCACGCAGACAAACACAACACAGTGCTTCTTCACACTGGTTTTTTGTGAGGCCTTGGTATCACTCCGGTCGAGCCGGCCCATTCATGCCGAAGCGTGGCTCTCCCATGGTATAAATTCTATACGGTATATATCGCTGGCATGATGTGCAGGCAGATCTTTGCGAGCTATGAGTCAGTGAATGGCGTGAAATTGCGAATGATCGGTACGAATGTATTTTCAAAAAAAAAAATTCAAAATTCAAAAGTGCTTTATTTGCATAGGCTTATATACAGCTCTTACAAATCGTCATACATGAAAAATATAAATTATAGCTATGTATATTATACATGTTATTAAACATATATGTCGATACAAAAAATATACTAAGAAATGAATAAATATAATGTGATTCTACCACCGGAATCGGAAAGTTGATTCTGACGAGAAGATCCGGCAAGAAACTCGCCAGTTACTCTTTTTAATCACCAAATTTTTTTTTTTTAAGTACAGTGTCATGGGTGTAGGCGAACAGTTTATCATTTCCACAAATTCTTGTCATTTAAGTAATCATTAACTGTATAATAGGCTTTTGCCATTAATAATTTTTAACATGTGTTTTAAATTTGGGCATTGGTAAATCAACAAGATTTTGTGGTAACTTATTAAATATTTTGATACTCATTCCTACGAATGAATTACCAATCTTATGAAGTCTGAGATGTGAAACAGCAAGCTTGTGTTTATTTCTAGTATTTAGGTTATGGTTGTCGGATTTTCGAGGGAAGTTTTCTAAATTTTTATAAACATACATAATACAGTCAAAGATGTACTGTGATGCTAATGTTAAAATGTTAATTTCTTTGAACAAGTTTCTAAGTGAGTCTCGTGGTCTAAGTCCGTATATGGCCCTGACAGCTCGTTTCTGTAGCACAAAAATAGCTTGAATATCAGCCGCAGAGCCCCATAAGAGCAGACCATAAGACATAACGCTATGGAAATAACTGAAATACACAAGTCTGGCTGCTTCAATATCGGTCAGATGTCTTATTTTTTTGACTGCATATGCAGCCGAACTAAGTCTCCCTGCCAGGGCTGCAATATGAGAACCCCACTGTAATTTTGAGTCTAACGTGACGCCTAGAAATACTGTAGAATTAATTACTTCAACATTTTGACTATTCATATTAATCCTAGTGCTGACCTGTCTTACGTTGGGCAATGTAAATTTGACACATTTAGTTTTTTTAGCATTGAGAAGTAAATTATTTACAGTAAACCAATGTAACACTTGAGTGAGAGCATTATTTACATCGTCAAAGTTATCTTTATGTCTATTAGTTTTGAAAATCAAAGAAGTATCATCTGCAAATAATACTATGTCACACAAGTTTTTAGTAAAGTAAGGTAGGTCATTTACATATATAATAAACAGTAAGGGCCCCAATATCGAGCCCTGGGGCACTCCCATCTGTAAAAGGGCGCCAGAAGAGTTAGTTCCATTAACATTGACTTTTTGAATTCTATCACTTAGGTATGACCGTACTAAGCTCAGAGAGCTATCTGTGAGGCCGTAATGCTGTAGCTTCATTAATAATGTTTGGTGATTAACGCAGTCGAATGCTTTGGATAGGTCACAAAATATACCTACAGCATCTTGCTTATTTTGCCATGCATCAAAAATGTGCTTGATGAGTGCAACTCCCGCATCAGTAGTAGATTTGCCTTTAGTAAATCCAAATTGTTTATTATGCAATAATTTGTTTAGATTAAAATGACCCAATAATTGATGGAATATAACTTTTTCATATATTTTACTAAGGGCAGGTAAAATGGATATTGGTCTGTAATTAGATGGGTCACTTCTATCACCTGATTTGAAAAGTGGTAGAACTTTGCTATATCAAAGGCACACCCATTTTGGGTGATTGAGCCATCGGAGAAAGTAAGTCAATTTATTTCGCATAATTTTTCAGCACTCAGCCCGCACCACACAACCTGAGCAGTCGCTTAACTATGAAATGATTTTGTATCGAGAATTTTGCTAAGCGCGCCCCGTCAGCGTTCGGAATATTGCATTTTGTCCACCCCTCAAATAGCTGGCGTAGATATAAAATCTGTTATTGACTTAGGGAGTTCGGCACTGGTTTCGAGTGATCGTACTTTAGTATGTGAGAATAACGTCTTCTGAACGAACTAGATGTCAGTTCGAGTCCGAGCACGCAATTTTTTTCATGTTAAATGACAATAAAAGACAAACAACAAAAGGTTGCCTGGAAAAGTTCGTTTATAGTGATAAGGCGACCTTCATTTTACATCTCCTGTAAAACCTAGTTTTAAGTTTTCAACCTTTGTTTTGATGGCAGTATAATGATATTCATTAACTTATTCATTCAACTTCATTAGAGAACACTAAGAGATCAACATGTAATTAGTCATGTAAATTAGTTATAGTAGCTTTTCTTTACTAGGCAAAAAAAAAAAGAGGACACCAGGTGACACGACTGGAGAGGGATCGGGCGCAGGACCAACGGTTTAAGGTGCTTTCCGAGGCACGTGGATACAATACCAGCCAATTTCCAGAGTCTGGGCTGACACTGAGAATTTTTTAACAGAAAAACTCAGGTACAAGTTTTGGCCCGTCCGACCGGGACTCAAACCTGGGACCCCAAGCGCAGGCGTCGCTTAAAACTGCTACCCACTGCGCTAACGAAGCAGTCAGTTAGGTCATATCAATAATATAGATTGCCAATTGATACTATCGATAGTATAGTCATTGGCAGTCAAACAAAACCCCTTAATCCTATCTAAAATAGAAGCAGCAAACAAACGGCGTCTGTCATCAGTCAACCAATTGTAATTTAAAATGCGGCTGATTAGAATTCAGGCCTCATCGCGGACGAGGCGAACACCTGCATCGTTTGGACGACAAAGTCCGGTATTTGTAGCATAGTATTATAATAGGGCTTTACCTTTAGGCCGTGTGGTCCCCGGCAGAGTAGAATAGGCCACCCTGACTCTTACCGAGGTGTCGAAAAAGGCGACTAAGGTAAAGCTGCTGGCACGATCATCAGCACCAAGAGAAGGAAAACTCTGCATTTATATCAAAACCCTCGCCAACCCGTTTGACAAGCGTGGTGAGTATGGCAATTACCCCTCATGTGATAGAGGGAGGCCCGTGCCCCAGCAGTGGGGACTTAAATGGTCTGATGATGAGGCCTTTACCTATGAAATTGCCTTGCTTTTTTTAGACACAATAAGATATATGACTCCTTTAATAATCAAAAAGTCACCATACTATAACAATTCTCACAACATCTCATACGTTGACCTGATTCCGTACTAAGTAGCTTAAACACTTGCGTTACTGATATCAGACAACAGAGGAACACAAATATATACTTAAATACATATATTACACCCAGACACTGAACAAACACAAGTGTTCATCGCATGAATGTTTGTCCAGGGTGGGGATCGAAGCTACGACCTTTGGCGTAAGAGGCAGGGTCATTACCAATTGCGCCATCCGGTCAGTCACTACTTAACTATAATTTTATTTTGATTTAAGACAACAATCTTAAACCCCCACGCAGAATCGAAGGGGTGTTATAAATTTGACGTTTGTCTGTGTGTCTGTTTATGACATCGTATATCGATTCGAAATTGATTTAGATTTTGTTTTTTTCTTGTTTGAAAGATGAATAAGGGTCCCCCCTTAGTAGGTCCCCCCTTAGTAGGTCCCCCCTTAGGTCCACGTATTCTTAGCTATGTTGGATAATAATCGATCCAAGATGGTCGCCGTCACAAAGATATGGATTGTATGTTTTAATACAACTTTCACAATATGGGTATCATATAAAAGGGTTTGAGTAGCAGAATATATTTATTGTGTTGTGACAAATTTCAAATACAAGATGGCCGACGACGGGGGTTTTTTTAAATTTTCAATTTATATTTATAAAATCAGATATAATTGTATTTATGATGCAAAAAGAATCATTACTAAAGAATTTACTTAATCAATGTTCAAAATCAAAAGGATTGCACCACCCTCCCCTCTTCTATCTAATGTCCTTTACC
This sequence comes from Marasmia exigua, assembly GCA_019059595.1. NCBI lineage: Eukaryota > Metazoa > Arthropoda > Insecta > Lepidoptera > Crambidae > Marasmia > Marasmia exigua. The sequence goes on along the minus strand of CM032463.1, from coordinate 29,844,918 downwards.
CGAAGGCTGTCTGGTAGAGATCGCTCCCAGCGATAAGACCGCCTAAATTGTACATTGTATCTCTGTATACCTAGCTTTTAAGTTTTGTATGTTGTGCAATATAGAGTATCTATCTATCTATCTAAAGTTACCCTTTTTTACTCGGTAGAATTGACGTTTTCATCAATAATAACTTTTTATTTAAAAAAAAATTTAAATACATTATGCACGTTCCTAAACGTTGACCATTAAAGCGTGTGCGTGATACAACTTATAACTAGCGATGCCAATTGAACAAATTATTTAACTACTAAACCGGATCTATTTCTGAAAATTGCGGACCATCGGAGACTCGGCAAATCTTCATACTTTTATTTGATAACTGTACACACCTTTTTGTTTGTTTTTGTACACGTAACTTTAGTTAACACCAAAAGCGAAATTCACTTTTTCAAACGAAAAATCACTTTAGGCGTTTGGCGGCGTGCGCCTTTTTTTTTTTCATGAGAGGTGGCAGACGAGCAGACGGATCACCTGAGGGTAAGCGATTCCGCCACCCATGGAGACCCGCAACACCAGTGGAGTCACAAGTGCACAAGTCTTATCAGGAAGCCATAGTTTTAAAACCGGACATACACCAGATTTTAGTGAGGTAACATTAGTATAATATATATTAGTGTATGGTTAAGTTTTAATTCTTACCTAGATATTTGTATTTATGATATAAATTTACTTAATCAATGTTGAATATCAAAAGGATTGCACCACCCACCCTTCTTCTATCTAATGTCCTTTACCTGAAGGTTGTCTCCCAGCAATAAGACCGCCTAAATTGTACATTATATCTCTGTCATCATCATCATCATCATCATCAGCCTATCGCAGTCCACTGCTGGACGTAGGCCTCTCCAATTGTTCGCCACTGTGATTATCCATGGCTTCTCGCATCCAGCTCCTGCCAGCCATCCTGCGCAGATTGTCCCCCCACCTAGCCAGAGGGCGCCCTACATTACGTTCACCAAGACGCGGTCCCACCATATCTCTGTAGCTTTCAAGTTTTGTATGCTGTGCATTAAAGAGTATCTATCTATTTATACACCTTGGTGCAGTGATAACATGAACACAGTTAAAATAATAAGCAAATTTCTCAAAACTATCGTTGTGCAAATAACGCTAACAGCGATAGTCATATATCGCCACGTTTGCAAAATTTTGTCAAGTTGGCGTGTCACGTCTCGCTAATATTGCAATGTATGCAGTTTCTAAATCCAGACATAACGTGCATAAGGTCACGTAATATGCATTAATACAGTAGTAGGTACAGTCAACTCCAAAAATATGTATACACTTTAGGACGTTGTCACAATATATAGTAGGTATAAGAAAGTAGACCTTTACTTTCTTATAGGTAAGTATTGTGACAAGTTCCTAAAGTGTATACATATTTTTGGAGTTGACTGTTCATGCTGTTATTTGCCTCATTATCTAGTGGGTCGTACTGTATAGTTAACTTACATACATACATTTACGAATTTAGTATGTATGTAACTTAACTGTATAAAATACTAATATAATTTGAGTATTTATATAAATTTTGAACCGCGGGAGAGCCACGCTTCGGCATGAATAGGCCGTCTCGACCGGAGTGATACCACGGCCTCACAGAAAACCGGCGTGACGCAGCACTGTGCTGTTTCGTTGCGTGAGGATACCGGAGGCTCAATCCGGGAAAAAGGGGGGTTTAAAGGTTGGCAGCGCACTTGTGACTCCACTGGTGACGCGGGTGTCCATGGGCGACGGCAATCACTTGCCATCAGGTTATCTGTCTGCTCGTTTGTCACATAAAAAAAAATACGTGCGAAGAGGCTCATCAGTGATAACGCACTCTCCAAAGCTGGCCTGCAGAGCCTGGACCACCGTCGACGTGTGGCATGCCTCTCGGTCTTCTACCGGATTCATTTCGGGGAGTGTGCGGAGGTTCTACATAATTTAAGCCCCCCAGGCCATTCCATCACCAGACGACAAGGCGCGGTGAGGGCTTTCACCCTTATGTGGTAGATCTTATCTTAAGCGAAGCCAAGCGAAGCGCTTGCACATTTATAATGCGGATGACTAAGGAATGGAACTCTTTGCCGAGGTCTGTTTTTCTTGACCACTATCATCATCATCATCAGCCCATTTAAGTCCCCACTGCTAGGGCACGGGCCTCCCTCAATCACATGAGGGGTAATTGTCATACTCACCACGCTTGGCAGACGGGTTAGCGAGGGTTTTGATATAAATTCAGAGTTTTCCTTCTCTGGGTGCTGATGATCATGCCAGCAGCTTTACCTTAGTCGCCTTTTACGACACCTCGGTAAGAGTGAGGGTGGCCTATTCTACTTTGCCGGGGACCACACGGCCGACCACTATAATCTGGACATATTTAAGATAAGAGTGAACTGGCATCTTTTAGGTAATCGCATATCATCCTACACCTTATCGTCGCTTTCCATCAGGTGCGATTGTGGTCGAACGTTAGCCTATTGACCAAAAAAACAAAACTTAAATCTGATAATGGTCTTGTTTCTGTCGGGATCTTGGTATTGTTTGACTGTTCTTGTTGACGTACTTAGTCCTTTCGTAAATTAGTATATTATTTTAATATACCTTCAACTTCTTATGCGTTGCACCTTACTACGACCCTGAATAAACGGATTATCAAATACATGACACCCGATACCGTAATGCAAATATGTAGTACAAAAACCTGTCAGCTTCGAGGGGCGACTGTGGATGTCCCGAGTTTGTTTATGACTGGGGCAGGCCTTGAATATGACAAATAGATGTGAATCGTATTTCTATTTTGGTTTATTATATGTATACGAATGTATTTTTTGTTGCCTAGAAACAGTAACTATCTTTTTTTTTAATAAATAAATATTTCACAACATCACATACAATGATCTGACTCTGAGATAACTAGTGTTAGGTACGTTACCTGTATTGTGTGTCGTGTTTTTTTTTAAATTAAATATAAATATTTCACAACATCACATACATTGATTTGATTCCGAGATAGGTAGCTCAAACATACCTGTGTTACGAATATTAGAATCAACAGCGGGATTACAAATATATAGATACAACGGAGGCTGGTCGAGCTCTTCGTTATAAGATAGGTTGTGCAAGATGGCATTATTGGAATTAGAGTCTACAATTCATAAATTGAAGTCAATTCCGAAGTCTCAAGCGTCTATTGAACAAACTATCAATATTGAATGCGAAAGAACATAAAGATCAAGCGGAAACGCGGCAGGTTCGACATAGCGATGATTATTCTACTCTCGTCTTTTTGTTTACTGCGCGATCCCACAGTCTGTTCTGGTATCACCACCATCGAACCCCATCACAAAATTAAAGCAAACACAAACATTCACTAAGAAAACCATAGAATAATATTGTTATTATTCTATGAAGAAAACACACACCGAATACATCTAGCGATTCCCGCGTGTCTCAAGTCAAACGTCAAACTGACAGCTCGCTAAAATCAAAGTAAATGGCAATGGAATAACCAAAGAGTATCAAACCATCTCAATATCGACTCAAAACATGATAGAGGGCGCCACTGTACTGACGCTTCGACAGATATAATACTTTTCTTTTGGAAATACATACTTATAATAAATATAGAAATATCCACACCAATACAGAAATGTTCATCCCCTCAACCCGCAAACCTTGTACTAGAGGCAGCGTTTACTAACACTGTTCCAAACGGTCGCGGTTATAATACATAGAAAATAACCAAACCAATACAAACAGACATGTTCATGCGCACAAGTGTTTGCACTATGCGAGGATCGAACCCCGCTAACCGTTAACCGTAACGGCTTGAGATGAGACGAAAGATAGGGTAGGTTTCTAAAAAATAAAAAGTAACAACATTCTAAATTTTGGATAGGACGGCCAATCTCAACGATCAGCTAGAGACGTGGGATATTATTGTTAGTAAGTGACCGATACAAGTGCGCTCTCAATATATCAATAAAACCCATCCTTCCCTCCTTGTGTCGATGACCTCAATGCTGAGGGTCGTGAACCTGACGTAACACTTTTTCCAGGATTTTCTTTTGCCAGCTTGACCTGTCTTCTGAGGCGTGAATGACATCGCACACTGAGGTGTTTAACGTGGCACTGATCAGGTCTGACCATCGTGTTGGGCTTCTTCCTCTTGGTCTTTCCTGTCAGAAGCACATTTTCCAGGTTGCCCCCTCTTTTTCTAGCGAAGTGTCCAAAAAACTCGAGACACCTTCTGAAGCTTACGATTAAAAGCCTCGCTGGTATCACGATTTCAGCAAGGATATAATAAATGCAAAACCTATCTTTAAACCTGTCGAAACTAAACCCCCAGCAAAACACGACTGAAGATGGATCCGGGATTTTCCCGTTTAGATGGACGCATAAGTGACCAGACAACAGACTTGATTTAGTCTCAAACTAGGGGATTCTTTGTACTAAGAGTACTAAAGAACAAATGCAAGAGAGGACCTCATTATGATAAATCCAAATTGGACAGGTGTGATATTGATTTTTGGTATTTTATACTCGAAATTTGGTAAAGTTGTTTTTCAGAAATCAAAGATTTTCTAGAACTTATCAGACCAATATAAAAATTAAGTATAATACTGTAACAAATAAATCAGGGCCCTCTACTTTCCACCTATCTATTATTTCTTTCTTTTTTAACTTATCGCCTGTTAAAACGTCATGTTACGACTTACATTGACATGGAATACGTTTGCGAGTCAATGTAAGTCGTTGTCTGATTCGGCGGGTAGGGCTAAAACAACCCGCGTTAATAATAAATATTTTACAACATCACATAAATTGATCTGACTCCGAGATAGGTAGCTCAAGCACCTGTGTTACGGATATCAGAATCAACAGTGGGATTACAAATATATACATACAATACTTTTCTTTGGTAAATGCATACTTATAATATATAGAAAACACCCAGACCAATACAAACATCGACAATCGACGACCCGTTTGGAACAGTGGTAGTGAACGCTGCCTCTGGTGCAAGGGTTGCGGGTTCGATCCCCGCACAGTACAAACATTTGTGTGTATGAACATATTTGTTTGTATTGGTCTGGGCGTTATCTATATATTATAAGTATATATTTACAAAAGAAAAGTATTATATATACTATTTGTAATCCCACTGTTGATTCTGATATGCGTAACACAGGTGCTTGAGCTACCTATCTCGGAGTCAGATCAATGTATTTGATAACTACTGGTGATGCTAGTGTGCTGATGGACTGTATATGATGATGATGGATACTAAAGAGAGAAGCTCGTACGGTTTATAATTAAAATGATGAAAACAAATATGAACAAAACTATCCTTTTATTGACACACTCACAAGAACAGCCCGTCAAAAGCATAAAAACAAAATAATTATAAAAATGAGGTGGTACCACGGCCAGTCGCCAACATACCGGAGCCCCAGTGTGGCACACGATAATCAGCCGCTGGTGGCGACTGGCCTAGGTGCGGATTCCAACAGGACCAGCTTCCGGAGTGGCCGGCGTAGGGTGCCACCCTTGGTACATACGTCAGCGACGCGGGCCACTCCGTCTGGTCCGAAATAGGCCTTCACTACCCTTCCTAACGGCCATAAACCCCGTGGAAGGGTAGGATCAGTGATGAGCACCACATCACCTTCACAAATATTGGCGGAGTCTACGTTGGGTCCTCTTGCTCTGAGAGTCGGTAGGTATTCCCGCAGCCAACGTGCCCAAAAATGGTCTGCAAGCCGGAGCGTTCTTCTCCAGTCACAGCGCCGGGATAGGTCAGCGTCGCTTAGGTTAGAGGTCCATGGCACGACGGACGAGGAGCCAAGGAGAAAGTGGTTGGGTGTTATCGCCTCTGGTGCATCTGGGGATGATGCGACGTAGGTGAGTGGCCTCGAATTAACGATAGACTCGGCTTCAATTAGTAGTGTGGCCAACACTTCGTCTTTTAGCGGTTGGTTGTGGAGGCAGGATCTTAAGGCTGCTTTGACGGTCCGAACCAAGCGTTCCCATGCGCCACCCATAAAGGGGGACGCCGGAGGGATGAACTTCCAACTGATTTTGTGGTTTGTAGCGTATTCTATAATTGAGTCGTCGTGAAGACACTGCAGCTCTCTAGAAGCGCCAACGAAGTTTGTTCCATTGTCGGAATATATTGTGGTAGGTGATCCTCGCCTCGCGATGAAACGCCTGAGACTCAGTAAAGCAGCGTCTGACGTAAGCGAATGTACCATCTCCAGATGAATCGCTCTGGTCGAGAGGCAAGTATATAGGGCGACGTATCGCTTTTCACGCCGACGGTGAACTGTTGTTAAGATCGGACCGAAATAATCGAGCCCTGTGTGCGTAAATGGTCTTTTGTGGTGATCCATACGCTCCACTGGTGAGTTCCCAAGAGGTGGTTGGCTTGGTTTGCCTCTCCATCTTTTGCAATGTGAGCAGGCGTTCGCCACGCATCGGATGGTGCTTCTGGCTTTTAGGATCCAAAATTTCTGGCGAAGTTCATTCAAAACAAGCTCATTGAACTGATGTGAGGCTTTTATGTGTTGATGGAGGATCAGCAGCCGAGAGATGTGATGGCGGCCGTCGAGGATCAATGGCGACTTAGTCTCTTCGTTCACTTCCGGAGCTGATCTTGTCCGCGAGT
>CM032463.1:29815655-29838124 GCA_019059595.1 Marasmia exigua | reverse complement strand
TATTGATACGCTTCCGATAAAACTCATTTTGGTACGCGTGAGCAGTCGTCGCCAGATGATATGTATTTGGAGAGACACTGAATGTGGGAAGAAGTTCGGCGCGAGCGCCAGAGAAACAACCGTGCGTATTATAGCTCTGTCCGTTTATTACTGACTGGCGTTGGGGCGCGCGGCGCGGAGACGCAGCTCTCGCGGCCGGCGCGTACTGCGCAGGCGCGGCGGTACCGTGCATGCATACATTACAGAAGTCCTAACAAGAAGCCTATTAGAGGCATACCCACCAAAACCCCAGCGGTTTTCCCTTATCGCCCTTGAGTGGGGCGATGCACCATAAAAATATTGAATATTTCCACCAAAATAAAATTAATTTGTGTTGTGCTTCGAACCACGTGACCATACACGGTTTTGATTGGCTTTCTTTACTGTGACGTCAGCCTTTTGTAAACAAAACAAGAGACAGACTCGACGCCATTGTGTTCTATATATGCGGAACGCTAATCATCTATCAAATTAATCGTGTGCTATCGAATTTCCTACTTGTTTACAAAATTCACTCAAATGATTCGACGCCATATTACTGGATGAAGCGTTTTTGACAGATTAAATAATCCTTATATTTTATAATGATTTTCTAAACGAAATATTCATAATAAATAAAAATAAATATTATTTTTAGGGTTCCTATACAGCAATAGAAATAATATGAAAATGTTTTTAAAAACAAGTCAAATAGCCTATTCCCAGTTGCGTCCAAAGCTGTCGCTCTGGAGCCCGGGGTACTGGGGGCCGGAGTTTGACCATGCCCTTGATTTGGGGAGTCTGATAATTACAATGAAGCGATTGGTCGTCTGACTTTCGTTACAAAGCGGTGGCATGCACTATTAGTCCATAAAAAAAGATTACATCCAGACAACAGAAAATAGAAATTTGACGTTGCAATATATGTACGAGTATAATTTCCGAATCGGTTTGCCAATTTATCATAAACGGATCTTCGTTCAGGCATAAGATTTTGCATAGACGAAAATAAGGGGTTTGTTCGTAAAAGTGATTTCGATGTTCGACACAAAATGTCAATGTAGATCTTTGACAAAAGAAATCTATTAATATTTTATTTTGATTATTTACTTCATTTCTTGGCAGCTGCACGGGGAGAGTTCAGATATTTAACGTTTAGATGTTCTTGCGCATATTATATACAAATTCCTTTGTAAGGCTAAATCCACCCTAAGGATTTCTACTAAGAGAAATTCCTAATGGGAAATTGAAATGCGCTACACAGTATAAAAGTACTTAGTAGTAACAATACAATATCTCATTCATTGGCCTGATTCCGTACTAAATAGTAGACGTGTGTAACTCTTTACTGAAACGACTCAGTAATCCGACTCAGCCAAATGATACACTGTTCGGAATCTCTAATGTTCGCTCCGAATGTATCATTTAACTCAAATGGATCTCGAGTTCGAATGATCCGAATGAGCTGAATGATCCGATGAGCCGAATGATCCGAATGAGCTGAATGATTCAAGTAAGCCGAATGAGCGTATTGAATAGATAAGCCGAATGAACCGAATGAGCGGAATGAATCACGGATCTATCTGAGAGTCGATGTTCTAAATGAAGTGATTCACTGTTTCGCATCTCTGCACTAATCCAGTTGCAAATCTTCCAATCTTTTGAAAGATACGTTTTGTTAGGTCTACTAAGTAGCTTTTCGTGACCGGTCAGCAATGTCCCGCCACGACTTATGCTGAGCGGGCGCCTATTTGGCACAACACTTGCTTATATTTTATATTATTCTTATTGTTATTATTATGTATTGTTCCCATATCTTAATTTGTGTTATATCTGTTATGTATTTGTTGTGGCATTAAATGTTTCATTCATTCATTCAATCAACGATTCGATTTTGTTTCACCTTGACGTGTGTTGGGCAATGACACGTCGTAACTATAGATCGATTAAGAGTCAAAACTTACGACCAACTTCTGTGGATGAGCGTATTGGCTTGGCACAGATTATAAGTGTTGGGCGGTAAATGACGCGATGCGATCAATCGTTTACTATTTTTGATCATCGACCGTCAATACAAATAGTGCAATACCTATATTCTGTCTATCTATTTATATATGTATACTTCTATACTATTTATAAAGAGGTAACTCTTAGAGACCACGACAACGCTGATAAGTAAACCTTATTTTCGTATAATATTATTCTTACCTTTCCATATTAGCATGAAGTTTAAATTTTTTTATCCCCCCATAACAAAATCCTCCCATGCCCCACCACCACAAAATCACCTTGTTGGTCTATTGGTTTAAGTACCGGGACGTGATCGCTTAAGAAATAAGCAGAATACTAGGACACAAATTCGCACACAAAGGTACACAAAATAATTTCTAAAGTTGCATAAAGCTAGGCAAATATACACAAAATTATACATTCTTTACATAACGATTTGTTTCGTTACTTGGAAACCACGTTAAGCTATATATATGTACCCGATCGCTATGGCTAACACAGTGAGGTTCCCCCCACTAAAATAAAGTAAGCGGCACTGCGCACAGCGACAACCCTGAATTTAGTTCCTGCGATTGTACAGTCAACTCCAAAAATATGTATACACTTTAGGACCTTGTCACAATACTTACCTATAAGAAAGAAGAGGTTTACTTTCTTATATTATATATTGTGTCGCTCTGGAGCCCGGGGTACTGGGGGCCGGAGTTTGACCATGCCCTTGATTTGGGGAGTCTGATAATTACAATGAAGCGATTGGTCGTCTGACTTTCGTTACAAAGCGGTGGCATGCACTATTAGTCCATAAAAAAAGATTACATCCAGACAACAGAAAATAGAAATTTGACGTTGCAATATATGTACGAGTATAATTTCCGAATCGGTTTGCCAATTTATCATAAACGGATCTTCGTTCAGGCATAAGATTTTGCATAGACGAAAATAAGGGGTTTGTTCGTAAAAGTGATTTCGATGTTCGACACAAAATGTCAATGTAGATCTTTGACAAAAGAAATCTATTAATATTTTATTTTGATTATTTACTTCATTTCTTGGCAGCTGCACGGGGAGAGTTCAGATATTTAACGTTTAGATGTTCTTGCGCATATTATATACAAATTCCTTTGTAAGGCTAAATCCACCCTAAGGATTTCTACTAAGAGAAATTCCTAATGGGAAATTGAAATGCGCTACACAGTATAAAAGTACTTAGTAGTAACAATACAATATCTCATTCATTGGCCTGATTCCGTACTAAATAGTAGACGTGTGTAACTCTTTACTGAAACGACTCAGTAATCCGACTCAGCCAAATGATACACTGTTCGGAATCTCTAATGTTCGCTCCGAATGTATCATTTAACTCAAATGGATCTCGAGTTCGAATGATCCGAATGAGCTGAATGATCCGATGAGCCGAATGATCCGAATGAGCTGAATGATTCAAGTAAGCCGAATGAGCGTATTGAATAGATAAGCCGAATGAACCGAATGAGCGGAATGAATCACGGATCTATCTGAGAGTCGATGTTCTAAATGAAGTGATTCACTGTTTCGCATCTCTGCACTAATCCAGTTGCAAATCTTCCAATCTTTTGAAAGATACGTTTTGTTAGGTCTACTAAGTAGCTTTTCGTGACCGGTCAGCAATGTCCCGCCACGACTTATGCTGAGCGGGCGCCTATTTGGCACAACACTTGCTTATATTTTATATTATTCTTATTGTTATTATTATGTATTGTTCCCATATCTTAATTTGTGTTATATCTGTTATGTATTTGTTGTGGCATTAAATGTTTCATTCATTCATTCAATCAACGATTCGATTTTGTTTCACCTTGACGTGTGTTGGGCAATGACACGTCGTAACTATAGATCGATTAAGAGTCAAAACTTACGACCAACTTCTGTGGATGAGCGTATTGGCTTGGCACAGATTATAAGTGTTGGGCGTAAATGACGCGATGCGATCAATCGTTTACTATTTTTGATCATCGACCGTCAATACAAATAGTGCAATACCTATATTCTGTCTATCTATTTATATATGTATACTTCTATACTATTTATAAAGAGGTAACTCTTAGAGACCACGACAACGCTGATAAGTAAACCTTATTTTCGTATAATATTATTCTTACCTTTCCATATTAGCATGAAGTTTAAATTTTTTTATCCCCCCATAACAAAATCCTCCCATGCCCCACCACCACAAAATCACCTTGTTGGTCTATTGGTTTAAGTACCGGGACGTGATCGCTTAAGAAATAAGCAGAATACTAGGACACAAATTCGCACACAAAGGTACACAAAATAATTTCTAAAGTTGCATAAAGCTAGGCAAATATACACAAAATTATACATTCTTTACATAACGATTTGTTTCGTTACTTGGAAACCACGTTAAGCTATATATATGTACCCGATCGCTATGGCTAACACAGTGAGGTTCCCCCCACTAAAATAAAGTAAGCGGCACTGCGCACAGCGACAACCCTGAATTTAGTTCCTGCGATTGTACAGTCAACTCCAAAAATATGTATACACTTTAGGACCTTGTCACAATACTTACCTATAAGAAAGAAGAGGTTTACTTTCTTATATTATATATTGTGTCGCTCTGGAGCCCGGGGTACTGGGGGCCGGAGTTTGACCATGCCCTTGATTTGGGGAGTCTGATAATTACAATGAAGCGATTGGTCGTCTGACTTTCGTTACAAAGCGGTGGCATGCACTATTAGTCCATAAAAAAAGATTACATCCAGACAACAGAAAATAGAAATTTGACGTTGCAATATATGTACGAGTATAATTTCCGAATCGGTTTGCCAATTTATCATAAACGGATCTTCGTTCAGGCATAAGATTTTGCATAGACGAAAATAAGGGGTTTGTTCGTAAAAGTGATTTCGATGTTCGACACAAAATGTCAATGTAGATCTTTGACAAAAGAAATCTATTAATATTTTATTTTGATTATTTACTTCATTTCTTGGCAGCTGCACGGGGAGAGTTCAGATATTTAACGTTTAGATGTTCTTGCGCATATTATATACAAATTCCTTTGTAAGGCTAAATCCACCCTAAGGATTTCTACTAAGAGAAATTCCTAATGGGAAATTGAAATGCGCTACACAGTATAAAAGTACTTAGTAGTAACAATACAATATCTCATTCATTGGCCTGATTCCGTACTAAATAGTAGACGTGTGTAACTCTTTACTGAAACGACTCAGTAATCCGACTCAGCCAAATGATACACTGTTCGGAATCTCTAATGTTCGCTCCGAATGTATCATTTAACTCAAATGGATCTCGAGTTCGAATGATCCGAATGAGCTGAATGATCCGATGAGCCGAATGATCCGAATGAGCTGAATGATTCAAGTAAGCCGAATGAGCGTATTGAATAGATAAGCCGAATGAACCGAATGAGCGGAATGAATCACGGATCTATCTGAGAGTCGATGTTCTAAATGAAGTGATTCACTGTTTCGCATCTCTGCACTAATCCAGTTGCAAATCTTCCAATCTTTTGAAAGATACGTTTTGTTAGGTCTACTAAGTAGCTTTTCGTGACCGGTCAGCAATGTCCCGCCACGACTTATGCTGAGCGGGCGCCTATTTGGCACAACACTTGCTTATATTTTATATTATTCTTATTGTTATTATTATGTATTGTTCCCATATCTTAATTTGTGTTATATCTGTTATGTATTTGTTGTGGCATTAAATGTTTCATTCATTCATTCAATCAACGATTCGATTTTGTTTCACCTTGACGTGTGTTGGGCAATGACACGTCGTAACTATAGATCGATTAAGAGTCAAAACTTACGACCAACTTCTGTGGATGAGCGTATTGGCTTGGCACAGATTATAAGTGTTGGGCGTAAATGACGCGATGCGATCAATCGTTTACTATTTTTGATCATCGACCGTCAATACAAATAGTGCAATACCTATATTCTGTCTATCTATTTATATATGTATACTTCTATACTATTTATAAAGAGGTAACTCTTAGAGACCACGACAACGCTGATAAGTAAACCTTATTTTCGTATAATATTATTCTTACCTTTCCATATTAGCATGAAGTTTAAATTTTTTTATCCCCCCATAACAAAATCCTCCCATGCCCCACCACCACAAAATCACCTTGTTGGTCTATTGGTTTAAGTACCGGGACGTGATCGCTTAAGAAATAAGCAGAATACTAGCACACAAACTCGCACACAAAGGTACACAAAATAATTTCTAAAGTTGCATAAAGCTAGGCAAATATACACAAAATTATACATTCTTTACATAACGATTTGTTTCGTTACTTGGAAACCACGTTAAGCTATATATATGTACCCGATCGCTATGGCTAACACAGTGAGGTTCCCCCCACTAAAATAAAGTAAGCGGCACTGCGCACAGCGACAACCCTGAATTTAGTTCCTGCGATTGTACAGTCAACTCCAAAAATATGTATACACTTTAGGACCTTGTCACAATACTTACCTATAAGAAAGAAGAGGTTTACTTTCTCTATATTGTGACAACGTCCTAAAGTGAATACATATTTTTGGAGTTGACTGTACAATCGCAGGAACTAAATTCAGGGTTGTCGCTGTGCGCAGTGCCGCTTACTTTATTTTAGTGGGGGGAACCTCACTGTGTTAGCCATAGCGATCGGGTACATATATATAGCTTAACGTGGTTTCCAAGTAACGAAACAAATCGTTATGTAAAGAATGTATAATTTTGTGTATATTTGCCTAGCTTTATGCAACTTTAGAAATTATTTTGTGTACCTTTGTGTGCGAATTTGTGTGCTAGTATTCTGCTTATTTCTTAAGAACACGCACCAGATGATCCTTGTTGCACCTAGGACCCCGCGATCACGTCCCGGTACTTAAACCAATAGACCAACAAGGTGATTTTGTGGTGGTGGGGCATGGGAGGATTTTGTTATGGGGGGATAAAAAATTTTAAACTTCATGCTAATATGGAAAGGTAAGAATAATATTATACGAAAATAAATCAGCGTTGTCGTGGTCTCTAAGAGTTACCTCTTTATAAATAGTATAGAAGTATACATATATAAATAGATAGACAGAATATAGGTATTGCACTATTTGTATTGACGGTCGATGATCAAAAATAGTAAACGATTGATCGCATCGCGTCATTTACGCCAACACTTATAATCTGTGCCAAGCCAATACGCTCATCCACAGAAGTTGGTCGTAAGTTTTGACTCTTAATCGATCTATAGTTACGACGTGTCATTGCCCAACACACGTCAAGGTGAAACAAAATCGAATCGTTGATTGAATGAATGAATGAAACATTTAATGCCACAACAAATACATAACAGATATAACACAAATTAAGATATGGGAACAATACATAATAATAACAATAAGAATAATATAAAATATAAGCAAGTGTTGTGCCAAATAGGCGCCCGCTCAGCATAAGTCGTGGCGGGACATTGCTGACCGGTCACGAAAAGCTACTTAGTAGACCTAACAAAACGTATCTTTCAAAAGATTGGAAGATTTGCATCTGGATTAGTGCAGAGATGCGAAACAGTGAATCACTTCATTTAGAACATCGACTCTCAGATAGATCCGTGATTCATTCCGCTCATTCGGTTCATTCGGCTTATCTATTCAATACGCTCATTCGGCTTACTCGAATCATTCAGCTCATTCGGATCATTCGGCTCATCGGATCATTCAGCTCATTCGGATCATTCGAACTCGAGATCCATTTGAGTTAAATGATACATTCGGAGCGAACATTAGAGATTCCGAACAGTGTATCATTTGGCTGAGTCGGATTACTGAGTCGTTTCAGTAAAGAGTTACACACGTCTACTATTTAGTACGGAATCAGGCCAATGAATGAGATATTGTATTGTTACTACTAAGTACTTTTATACTGTGTAGCGCATTTCAATTTCCCATTAGGAATTTCTCTTAGTAGAAATCCTTAGGGTGGATTTAGCCTTACAAAGGAATTTGTATATAATATGCGCAAGAACATCTAAACGTTAAATATCTGAACTCTCCCCGTGCAGCTGCCAAGAAATGAAGTAAATAATCAAAATAAAATATTAATAGATTTCTTTTGTCAAAGATCTACATTGACATTTTGTGTCGAACATCGAAATCACTTTTACGAACAAACCCCTTATTTTCGTCTATGCAAAATCTTATGCCTGAACGAAGATCCGTTTATGATAAATTGGCAAACCGATTCGGAAATTATACTCGTACATATATTGCAACGTCAAATTTCTATTTTCTGTTGTCTGGATGTAATCTTTTTTTATGGACTAATAGTGCATGCCACCGCTTTGTAACGAAAGTCAGACGACCAATCGCTTCATTGTAATTATCAGACTCCCCAAATCAAGGGCATGGTCAAACTCCGGCCCCCAGTACCCCGGGCTCCAGAGCGACAGCTTTGGACGCAACTGGGAATAGGCTATTTGACTTGTTTTTAAAAACATTTTCATATTATTTCTATTGCTGTATAGGAACCCTAAAAATAATATTTATTTTTATTTATTATGAATATTTCGTTTAGAAAATCATTATAAAATATAAGGATTATTTAATCTGTCAAAAACGCTTCATCCAGTAATATGGCGTCGAATCATTTGAGTGAATTTTGTAAACAAGTAGGAAATTCGATAGCACACGATTAATTTGATAGATGATTAGCGTTCCGCATATATAGAACACAATGGCGTCGAGTCTGTCTCTTGTTTTGTTTACAAAAGGCTGACGTCACAGTAAAGAAAGCCAATCAAAACCGTGTATGGTCACGTGGTTCGAAGCACAACACAAATTAATTTTATTTTGGTGGAAATATTCAATATTTTTATGGTGCATCGCCCCACTCAAGGGCGATAAGGGAAAACCGCTGGGGTTTTGGTGGGTATGCCTCTAATAGGCTTCTTGTTAGGACTTCTCCTAACAAGCCCCCGCCAGAGGAGAGCCCGACATAACCCTACTACTCCCCAGCAGGAGGACATGCATAAGGCGGCATTAACTAGCGACATAAAGAAATGGTGGCACACGAGCACGGTACCCGACGGTAACCGAAGCGAACCACCGGTCTGGACACTCGCAACACCAGCTGAATCACAAGTGCGGTGCCTTTAAACTCCACTTCCCGTCGGGTTGAGCCTCAGTACTCTCACTTACTATACATACTCGTATTGAGTATAGTTATTTGGAAACTGGGTTTTTACTTTTCACCCGCGTTTAAGTACAAACTGTCCTCAGGGAACCTTTTATTTTATCGGCTTTTCTTCTCGTATTTTCCGACCCATTAGTAGATCCTAAACAGTATTCTCGCCGTTTTGTAAGGTAAGTTTTTGCGAACATTAAATGGTCCCAGAGGTCAAAATGGTTATAAAAAATCACACAGCCATACAACCACGAGGACGCCCCAAAGCTACTTGGTTTAGGACCTAAAAAAACCGAATGTATAAGTCAACTAAATGTGCCATTTTCGGAAAAAACGTGACACAGAGAGAAACAGAGAGTGAAAGAGATCCAACCGGCCCTGACGCAGATTCTATACGGGTGCGGTAGAGAAAGAACGTCGCCCAGTACTTCACCCCAGTACTAACGGCTTCACGTAGTTTTTCAAGTATGGCTCTCTATGAAAACGCACAGTCTGTTTAGGGTGCATGTCAATAGGTACCAGCAAGTCACCTCGATTGAAAATGCTCGAAGAGGCATATTCATGGGCATTTACTATTTTTGATCATCGACCGTCAATACAAATAGTGCAATACCTATATTCTGTCTATCTATTTATATATGTATACTTCTATACTATTTATAAAGAGGTAACTCTTAGAGACCACGACAACGCTGATAAGTAAACCTTATTTTCGTATAATATTATTCTTACCTTTCCATATTAGCATGAAGTTTAAAATTTTTTATCCCCCCATAACAAAATCCTCCCATGCCCCACCACCACAAAATCACCTTGTTGGTCTATTGGTTTAAGTACCGGGACGTGATCGCGGGGTCCTAGGTGCAACAAGGATCATCTGGTGCGTGTTCTTAAGAAATAAGCAGAATACTAGCACACAAATTCGCACACAAAGGTACACAAAATAATTTCTAAAGTTGCATAAAGCTAGGCAAATATACACAAAATTATACATTCTTTACATAACGATTTGTTTCGTTACTTGGAAACCACGTTAAGCTATATATATGTACCCGATCGCTATGGCTAACACAGTGAGGTTCCCCCCACTAAAATAAAGTAAGCGGCACTGCGCACAGCGACAACCCTGAATTTAGTTCCTGCGATTGTACAGTCAACTCCAAAAATATGTATTCACTTTAGGACGTTGTCACAATATATAATATAAGAAAGTAAACCTCTTCTTTCTTATAGGTAAGTATTGTGACAAGGTCCTAAAGTGTATACATATTTTTGGAGTTGACTGTACTCCGATGGGACCTTAGAATCCGTGTAAAGTGTGCGTCCGTCATTCAAGCGTTTTGTTCGTATTGTCCATACTGCTTTAGCGAATATATTTACTGTGCCTACGTGATCTCAGCGAGAGACAGACTATACGATAAGTATATCATAGCCTAGCGCCGTAGCTCAAGGAACTCTTCGATATCAAAATCAGCTTTAGTCGCCCTTTTGTGACTATTTATTTTGTGACTTTAGGGTTCCTAAAACAGTTCAACGAACATTTCGTTGGCACGGGGCACTGGGCATATCGAAAGCATGAATTTTCCGATGATATTGGCGCCAATTGTTGTATTTAACCATCAATCACATATTCTATATCTAAATACATACTTACTGAATGGGTTTCAATCAATGCGTCTACTGCAAGAGTAATAAGGTTTCCGGGGCAAATAAAGCATTCGTTTGAAGTCAAGGGGGTGGAGACCCTTTTATACAATCATTGGTGATCCTAACAGCCAGCAAATATCAATCGCCATCCTTTGATCGATACCGTCTGAGGGATGCGGCCAGCGTATTAAGTACCTACACTGATATTTACTCCTCCAGTCAATTCTTAAATAGATACTTTGTATTGCACAAAATTTTACAGAGCTCAATGTGTGTTACCTATATGCTATGGTCACTGGTAAATACAATCTCGACGGTCTTATTATTTACTTAATATTAATTTTGACCGTGGGAGAGCCACGTTTCGGCACCAATGGGTCGGCTCTACCGGAGTGATACCACAGACGCACAGAAAACCGGCGTGAAGCAGCACTGGATTGGGCCTCCGGTACCCTCACTCACGCAGCGAAACACAGTGCATGCACTGCTTCACGCAGGTTTTCTGTGAGGACGTGGTATTACTCAGGTCAGGCCCATTCATGCCGAAGCGTGGCTTTCCCACCGTTTAATGATGAATGCCTGGAAAGACGGTGTCACAAACGGCGGTGCCACAGAGACATTTGTGTGGGATACAAACCTCAGCACCAAGACGGAGGCCCACGGCGAAACTGAGAGCCTGAGTCCGGCAGGGTCACCACGTTCGCCGACGGGTAGGCTTGCAGCCAATGGCCGCGAGGCGCGCAAGGTCGGCGTTGGTGCTGTTGTTGATTAAAGTAGGTATTTTGTATAAATTCACATTGAATTTACTAATAGGTATGTAGTTACAACTCACTGCTTTCAAATTGGTATTGGAATACGTGCTAGTCACGAAAAGTGCTTAAGTAAGCAGTTTCCTTTTATCCCCAAATAAATTAAGATTTAACGAAAATATGTTTTCCTACCGTTATAATTTCGCAATGCCAATAACCTCATCATATTGTAACAGTTCAGTGGAACTTTAATTATGTCTGTCTGATACAGAGAAACCTTTTTTCCACACAAATTGTTTTATTAGATCTTTACCTATGAAATTGTATGGCAATTTTCTTAAAAGTTTTTCCAGACTAACTTCTTTTAAATTTGTAAAGTACCCAACTATTAATGCTACTACGCCATAATTTAATTCAATACAATATCCTTTTTCATCGCCATCGTCAGCCCATTTAAGTCCCCATTGCTGGGGCACGGGCCTCCCTCAATCACATGAGGGGTAATTGCCATACTCACCACGCTTGGCAGACGGGTTGGCGAGGGTTTTGATATAAATGCAGAGTTTTCCTAAGTCAAGCTGATAGGCTTACCTTATAAGGGTAACTGGTTCCGGTTCCTGCATGTAGAGCATAGAATTTTAGAGGATTCCTAGCTTACCCTAGACCTTAGATTCCTACATGTAACTTCGATTTCTACACAGTTTGATCCTTCTTTTTTGGCGTTTAGCGAAATAGTTTTGTTATCACTGTCTCTCATCTAAACCGCATATTCAAAGAACAACCTTCCATTACCCTAAAAGGGTTAGCGCCATTATTAATTAAAGGCCGTGTTAATACTCGTAGGACACATCGTCACAAAAAGAGAGATTACATACACTAGCTGTGTCAAAGAGAAAGATTTCCATTTATAAATATTTCAATTGGCCTCACAGAAAACCAGCATTGTGCTGGCAGCGCGCTTGTGACTCCACTGGTGTCGCGGGTGTCCATGGGCGGCAGCAATTGCTTACCGTCAGGTGATCCGTCTGCACGTATGCCTCCAATCACATAAAAAAAAATGTTTGCTTAATTAAAGCACGTTACGACGCTGGTCCTGCGCTTGATCTCTCTAGAATCGTGTCACTGTAGTGTCTGACTTTCGAGTCTTTTTGAAAATACCGTGTGGGGGTATCGGAGGCCCAATCGGAGACCCACTCGTGACTTCACTGGTATCGCGGGTGTGCAAGGGCGGCGGAAATCACTTACCATCAAGTGATCAGTCTGCTCGTCTGCCACCCATCACATAAAATAAAATTAGTAACAGCCCGAAGTCTGGAAGTGGGCGGTCTTGTACCCCTTGCTTCGGAAGCTGTTGGTCCTACGCCTGAACCCTTTTCTTTCTTTTCACTGGTATCGCGGGTTTCTTTCTTTCTTTCCACTGGTATCGCGGGTGTCCATAGGCGGTGGCAATCGCTTACCATCAGGTGATCCGTCTGCTCGTCCGCCACCTGTCACCTAAAAAAATCTTTGTCAGTCCGAAGTCTGAAAGTGGACGGTCTTGTACCCCTTGCTTCGGAAGCTGTTGGTCCTATGCCTGAACCCTTTTCTTTCTTTCCACTGGTATCGCGGGTTTCTTTCTTTCTTTCCACTGGTATCGCGGGTGTCCATAGGCGGCGGCAATCGCTCATCATCAGGTGATCCTCTGCTCGTCCGCCACCTGTTACATAAAAAAAATCTTTGTCAGTCCGAAGTCTGAAAGTGAACGGTCTTGTACCCCTTGCTTCGGAAGCTGTTGGTCCTACGCCTGATTCCTTTTCTTTCTTTCTTTCCTCTGATATCGCGGGTATCCATAGGCGGTGGCAATCGCTTACCATCAGGTGATCCGTCTGCTCGTCCGCTACCTGTCACATAAAAAAATCTTTGTCAGTCCGAAGTCTGAAAGTGGGCGGTCTTGTACCCCTTGCCTCGAAGCTTGTCCTGTCTGATCCCTTTCCTGGTCTGATTTCATCAAAAGGGCGGGTCCAAACATCCTGTAATCTCCTAATGCCCCTCAACGGGACCATACGAGAAGGTAGAGGAAAATAAACCACAGAATTCACTTAGGCTAAGTTACGAACTGGAGTTTATTTCTTACTCTATGGGTTCATTCATCATAAGCCCAATTAAGTCCCCATTGCTGGTGACACGGGCCCCCTCAATCACATGAGGGTAATTGCCTTACCACACGCCTTGCGCAGAAGTGTGGCGAGGTTTTGAATAAATGCAGAGTTTTCCTTCTGGGTGCTGATGATCCTGCAGCAGCTTTACCTTATCGCTTTTACGACACCTCGGTAAAAGTGAGGGTGGGCCTATCTACGCATGCCGGGGACCACACGGGCCCTAACTCTATGGTTACGAACTTATTTCGTCTGAGCGCCTGTTATCCCTCGTTTCATTTGATCGTGGGAGAGCAACGCTTTAACCGAATGGGCAGGTCGATGTGGTGACGTGAAGCACGGTCTCAAATAAAAAACCCCCGGGACGTGAAGCAGCGTTTTTTTCTTTTTATGTGACATGTGAGCATATGGATCACCGGATGGTAAGCGATTGCAGCCGCCCATGGACGGGGACACTCGCGATACCAGTGGAGTAACAAGTACACTGCCTATCTTAAAACCCCCTTTTCCAGGATTGGGCCCCCGGTACCCTCACTCACCCAGCGAACACAGCACAGTGCTGCTTCATGCCGGTTTTATATCAGGCCGTGGTATCCGGTCGTGCCAGCCCGTTCATGCCGAAGCGTAGATCTCCCACGGTCACGGTTAATCGCCGAGAGAGAATACCAGAGGTCAGCTATCACATAAAAAAGTATTTAACGTTTTAAACGTATTTAAGGCTAAGCAATGATAAAAGATAAAGATAAGATAAAAAATTCTTTATTCAATTAGGTCCAACACGAACACTTACGAAATGTCAAAAATAGTTACAAGGTATTATCTACCGCTGGTTCGGGGAATTCTCGATTTATACTGAGAAGACACCAGCAAGAAAAAACTAAGTAGTTACTCTTTTCAAATATTAATGATGTTACAGATTTTCAATTGAGAAGAGAAAAAAAATACAATTATAAAGTTAATAGGAGCCTACTTGAATAACACTCAATAAGTGAAGACACCCTGTTCGTCAGTGAAGCCCTGTTGGTCTAGTGGTTTTAAGTCCGGGCCGTGATTTCCGAGTCCTGGGTTGCAAAAAGTTTTCGAATTTTTCGAACATGTAAGATGACTTGGAGTTCTATGATAATAATAACTTTATAACTAAATATTTCACAACATCACATGACATTGATCTGATTCCTAGATAGGTAGCATCAACAACTTTGTTAGGATATCAGAATCAACAAGTCGGATTACAACGTCGTACACGTCGGATTGCCGTGTGGTTCCCCCCCGCAAGTAGAATAAGGCCCACCCTCCTCTTAACGAGGTGTCGTAAAGAGGCGACTAGGTAAAGCTGCTGGCATGGATCATCAGCACCCAGAGAAGGAAAACTCTGCATTTATATCTAAACCCTCGCCAACCCGTCTGCCAAGCGTGTGAGTATGGCAATTACCCCTCTGTGATTGATGGAGGGTCCGATGCCCCAGCAGTGGGGACTTAAATGAGGCTGACGATGAGTCGTATTACAAATGTTACACATAATAATTTTTCTTTGTAAATACATACTTATAATATATAGATACACTCAGACTAATACAACATATATGTTCATGCACACAATTTTGCACTGTGCGGGGATCGAACCCAAACCCTTGTACCCGAGGCATGCGTTCACTACACTGTTCAACGGGGCGTCGTGTGATGGAGGGCCCTTGCCCTCCATTGGGACAGCTAAGGCTGATACCTTTACTTTTAATAATGAATATGTTTATTATTCACGCAGTATGTAAATGTAAATCTGAAAAGCTTTTAACATTAGGTAGGTACAGATTTGGTAATTAATCAACCTAATAAAGTACTTTGTCCATACTAGTTTTTTAATCCGGTAAATTTAATTTTCTAGGGTAAAAACCTTTATGGTGTTAAGTGTAAACATTTTGGCCTTTAAGGTTTTGGTTTCGATCGAACCATCTTAATCCGCGCTAACTCTGTGGTATACGCGCAGTTATATTCATGTAAAATAAAATTACGTTTCTACAACTACTCATCCAACAGGGTCAACGCCAATTTTTTTTATTTATTTTTGGCTCTACCCGAGATGTTTTCCAATAAGCATCATCAGCCCATTTTAAGTCCCCCACTGCTGGGGCATGGGCCTCCCTCAATCACAACGAGGGTGAATTGGCATACTCACCACGCTTGGCAGAACGTTGGCGAGGTTTTGATATAAAAATATGCAGAGTTTTCCTTCTCTTGGGTGCTGATGATCATGTCAGCAGCTTTAACCTAGTCGCCTTTTTTACAGACACCTCTGTAAGAAGTGAGGTGGCCTATTCTACTCTGCCGGGGACCACACGGCCTCTTGCCATGTCCTAGTAAATTATTGAGAATAAGTAGGTAGCTCCAAAAACCAGTCGAAGTCAGTCAAAGTCAGCAGTCACTCACAAACGCTGGTGTTTTTTTAACGTTTTTAATAGCCTACGGGATTCACGGATATCACTAAAGCAATCGCGGGTTTTAGACTCTATTAGGTCCAAGCAAGTTGTCACGAGACAACGCACTCGACATACAATATCAGTGTTAAAAACGGCCGTTCACTTGCACAACCGACACCAAATTTGTACCTAAAAACCACCAGACACTAATTTAACCTTTGAATTGTCATCCAGCCAAGCGGCTTGTTTTTAGCCCTACCCGCCGAATCACGTCAACGCCTATTCCAATGGTAATAGTTATCCAGTCCAATTTTGACAGAATTAGTATAATCCGAGGATAATTCAAAATGGGCTTATTCAATTTATCATTGTCACCTTAAGACAAATTGTCAACATTGTCACAAATACAGCTGTTATTGACCTTTTGACTTAGAATATAACCTGGTGGCATATCATGAATCACAAAACAATACATACCTATTGTTTTATGCCGGTTTATAATGTCATTGTCGTTCCATTCATCTTTAACGAGGGATAGCTTATACCGTTTTGGAAGAACACCAATTTCGGTTTTAATTACGAATTATAAAAGGACTAAAAGACATGGTCCAATAAGAGAGAATCTGTGGCGAGCAACTGAAAAAATGGCGGATAACATGTATAACAACGTCAACGTCATTCGATTGATCGGTAAAATTAGAAAAGGATACAGTTTATATGGTGAAAATTTATGATGAAACCGAGTCAAAACTCACTTTTGCAACTTCCCAACACCTCTTCACTCTTCCTCGTCCCACTAACTTTTCTATAATCTCCTGTTATCGGCAGCCTGTAGTCGATGGTCCATCTTAGATCCATTTGATTATCATATTATTATTATTTTTGTCTTTTTCTGATATCAATCTCATAATATTATGTGTATGTATATAGTCTATTATCTTATTTTATTTGAGCATAACTTATTCATGAATGAATGAATATACTTTTATTGCACTCAAAATAAAGCATGAAAACTTAAAAACTAGATATTACAGGATGTGTACAACGAAGGCGGCCTTATCACTATGAGCGATCTCTTCCAGGCAACCTTTGGATAAATGACACTTGATGAAGGTTTATTAGTTTGTAATATTGTATTTTATTTATGTATTAGGGTTATAAGTTATATTTTAACATTTACAGTTTATCTCTTTTTTTTCCTTATTGAATATTGCACCACCTACCCCTTCTCTACTATTAAATGTCCTTTACCTGAAGGTTGTCTGGTAGAAATCGCCTTCAGCGATAAAACCACCGAAATTGTATACAAAATTTCTGTAATGCCTAGTACTTAAGTTGTGTATTTTGTGCAATAAAGTATATCTATCTATTTGTAGCACAATTTTGCAATAAAAGTTTATCGTAAATAATTCTCTCATTTTCCGCCTTCTCTAACAGTAGGTACCTAACGAAATAAATTATCCTGCGGACAGTTATCCTCTGTAAACTGTCAAGTTGGTCGAATCCGCCCTTAGTTGAACATTTTGTTTATGTACATAATTGAGTATTTATTAATGGAGCATAAAATTTAACTACGAACTATAATTAGGCATTGTGCTGTGTTTTGTTGCGTGCGTGAGGGCACCGGAGGCACAATCCAGGGGATAGGGGAGTTTAAAGGTTGGAAGCGCACTTGTGACTCCATTGGTGTCGCGGGTGTCCATGGGCGGTGGCAATCGCTTACCATCAGGCGATCCGTCTGCTCGTCTGCCACCTATCACAAAAAAAAAGGTGTAAAAACTCTGATGTCAGCAAGGTATCTAGATTCCGCGTCGCCAAAGATGGCCCGTGAAAAGCGCGCTTGTGTCGCCAGCAACATTCATATTTAAGCTTTATCTTTATGAAAATAAGTAAATAATGTCTTCGATCACGAGTTATGATCTTTTGCTAACCAGACAACCGCTTTACCGGAGACCTTGGTTTATCGACGAATTTTGTAAGTGCTTTTTGCTTCGCCAAGATTTGGATTAACTAATAAAAATCTATTTTTTGGAGAATTCTCTGAAAATTTATGCAGATGTGGATTTTTGAACTTCAAACTCAAAGCCAAGGATAATGACACCTTGGTGAATGAGCTTTGGTGGCGTAGTAATAAATACTCAGGGAGACAAGTCAAATACAGCAAAAAAAAACACTGTCCGGCAATTGGACCAAAAAGGAGGGTGACCTTTTCATTTTTACTAAGAAAGAAGACACGAGAAGGAACTTAAGTTTTCATAAATGTTTGTTATTAACCCTTTGCTAACTGAATTGGTGTTACAAAGCAGTTTTCGTTCTTTTTCCAAAAAAATTGTATCAATATTTTTGTTTCAAACGTCAAAACTGCTTTATTTTTATCTAACAAAGGTTTATTGGCCGTTATAAATAAAGCCCTTATTTTTTTTATATGAGAGGTGGCAGACGAGCAGACGGATCACCTGATGGTAAGCAATTCGCCGCCCATGGACACCCGCAACACTAATGGAGTCACAAGTGCGTTGCCAACCTTTTCCCCTTCCCTACCATTGGGCCTCCGGTAACCTCACTCACACGGCGTGGTAGGCAGTGGTAGGCATTCATTCCTAAGCGTGGCTCTCCCACATTTCCAATAAGTATCCATTTCTTTTCCATTAAGTCATTCAAATGTATGACGATTTGTAAGTGTTGTGTACAAGCCTATGCAAATAAAGAATTATTTGACTTTGACTTTGAATAATCCATCAAAACTTGTTTTAGATAAGTTTAAAATCAAATACAGAACGAATTTTTATGCATGTAGTACGAAAATCCGCGGAAATTGGATGTCAGCTACGGGACTGGGTAAAATGGGAAAATGCTCGGGATTTTCCCACTATACAGGGAATCCCAGGAGTATTTCCTTAATCAACATGTCCAGGAACTCTCATCGTTCAAATCGTTATATACGGGACAATTCCTTTGCCAATAGGCTGAGAACCGTGTGAATAACAATTTATGTATCTAATCTTTCAAGACAGATTATAACTCAAAGTGTGGCTGCATGTTATCGATCCCGGTTATTTGACACGTGGCAAAAGTCGGAACTAACTCGGTTTCTTGTACAAGTTTCAGAGCTTATGACATTTTCCCATAGAAAAAATATTCTACAGCGCCCCTATGTCAAATGGCACTTTAGTGTCTAAAGTGCCATTTGATCTTGGTCGATGTGTACTACAATCTGACGCCCTGTTGGTCTAGTGGTTTAAGGTGACGGGTAGGGCACACTAGCGACGCCAATCGATTTTAATTTTTAGCTACTAAACCTAACCTTTTTAGCTATTAAATAACCTAGCACAAATGTTGGGTCCGTTTTTGCACGCGAAAAATTGATTCAAGCCAAAAGCGGCCACTTTTGGTGCTAATCCAAAATTCGAGTGCAAAAGCAGACCAAACAGTTAATATAGGTGTTTGCCGAGAGGTTGTAAACCGGAAATTGTTTGAAATATATGAACTAAACGTTTTGGCATGAAGGCCAAGGAAAATGCGCTTTAGCGATGTTAATTGCTACTAAACCATACCTATCTATTTGTAACAATTCGGGAGCTCGAGTATCTCATCGCTGCTGTGCGAGTTCTGCTAACTTTCTAAAGGTTATAACGGGATAGTATGTAAAAGTAACTTTAAACCACTTGAAAGAGAACATTTCTTCGAATTAATGGTTTTCATTATAAAAAAGAGTGTCACACTCAAAGGAATTCAGATAGATGGCGCCAATTTCAGAGAAGATTACTTTGTTCCTCATTTGCATAATTCGAAACGAGTTACTCGTAGAAGCTAAATATATTCTCATGAAAATATTTCTTAAATTGAAATTACTTAGTATTGACTGAAAACAAGACCTAACTCAGGTTAAAAAAATGGGATATTGACGGATTAGATTTGAAGGCACTTAAGTTTTTTTAAGTTATTAGCACTATTGTGTGAAGTTGTGACACTATCGCGTGAATTAACCACTATCCCGTGAAGTTGTGTGGAAAACTTTCAATTTGTCGTTCTTGGACGGTTTCCAAATGTTGACGCCGGATGTGCTGGTGAGAATCTTTGCCTCGATAATATATAATTTGACATATTTTGTAAACGATGGCGCCACTGTCGCATTCATAAATTTCTTATTGTTTTATTTATGTTTATATCTCTGAATGTAATGTAATGACTTTTATCTCTAATTATTTTTACTTTTATTTAGTTTTAAGTTATTTGTGATCGCAATATTTGTTTGAGTGGGGACCTTTTTAAGTGCCTAAATAATTTAAAATGTTCTTGTAATTTGATTTTGTATATAATTTTTTCGGTACTATTTAAATAATTTGTAATTCTTATTCTTATCGTTAATCCTTTCGATTCTAATCGAAGTTAAATTTATATACAAGGTTCGTGGAAACCATTCACGAAACTATACATGAATTTAACTTAACTATCGATACCGGACTATCGAGCGGCAACACTAGCTATGTAGACAGCGCGGATAATATATTCACGGGATTACGCAACCGCTTGTACAATTAGATGAATTCTTTAAGAAATAACACGGACTGTCCTATTTATTTAGGACGACATTAAGGACGTTAAATTTTCAAGTAGGTAGTTGTACGGTCAGCGTCAAAAGTAGCGTAACACATTAGTACCATGTCGATGTAACATTTTTACGTACTCCTTAGAAACTGACTATAATAAGCAGAACAGTTACTTTGACATGGTACTGATTGCAAAGACCAGGTTCATTTTACTTAGCTCTTTTTTCCGTGTATGGGAAAAATAGTTCAGCGGGTTTCGTTAGATAGAGCATGTAAAAAGAAGATGTAGGTAACTTTAAAAAGCAATCAAGCAGATGGTTCGGCATTGTTTCGGTAGATGTCACTACACATTTTTACTTAACACTAGTAAAGCGTGTTTCCGAAACCGAAACAATGACATCAAGCCGACTGTCCGCAACAACAATTTTGAAAAAGTTTGGGAAATAAATCAGAGATCTAGAGGTCTACTACGCCAAACGATATCGATTTATTCGTAACGATATGACAGTTGTTCGAAATATTCGCTAATACCCTACTTTAAGAAATGTTCGTAATCTGTATCGATTATCGTAAGTATAGACAATTTACTTTCGTTTTATTCCAATGTTCGTGAAAGAATGATTGTAAAATTTAAAAAACAATTGGCTGTTTGGCTTAGTAGACGATGTCAATATTAATTTATGAAATACTCTATTGCCTGCCGCGAGTCTTTGCCATAAAGTAACTTATGTATACTGAGATACTGGCGTCTACTACCAATGCTCTCTACCTCGAAAATAAGGGTGGTAGGTCACCCTTATTTTCGAGGTAGAGAGCATTGGTATCAAAAGTAGCTGAACATTTTTTCGGACCGATGGTCATACGAAAGTTAGCCGAGTTTTTATACTATTTTTGACCGACCTTTTGTAGAACGTTACGTTGCGCTATTGAATCCGACGAAAAATCGACGGGGTGCTATAAGTTTGACGTGTCTGTGTGTCTGTCCGTTGCATCGTAGCTCCCGAACGGATGAACCGATGTTGATTTTTTTGGTTTGAAAGGTGAATTGATCGGGAGGGCTCTTAGTTATGTTAGATGGAAATTGATCCAAGATGGCCGCCGTCACAAAATGTCGGATTAACATATTGTATGACAACCCCCCTCGATATAGGTATCATAAAAGGGAAGTAGAATACAATACACTATGAAAAATTTCAAAGCCAAGATGGTTGCCCCCCCTAATCGCGTACAAATTACAAATTCGCGTGAAAACAATCCGAGAACTGCTTTCGCGACGAAGACTGCTTTGGAATTTAACGGAAAACGGTTCCATCGTCGCGGAACACGAAACGGTCTTTTGAAACGACCATCTCTATGTCCCATTGTCATGGGACGCCCTGTATATACGGATTGCGGAAGCGTATTTGTCCTTTTTTACGAACATCCTTTCCATACGTTAGTAAGTATGTGTAAATAAAGTATTTTCTTTTTTCGTGGGATACTTGAAAGGAGACCAAATTGGGTTTTGATTACACGGGAAAAATATCTCATCCCCACAGGTAATAGGAAAACACCTTACCTTACCTTTGATCGTGCGCAAAGATCCGCTGGAAAAAATAACTTTTAATGTAGGTAACATACGCCGAAAATTACTGTACCGTGAATATTCATTGGTGTTGAAAATCGAAACACCATATTTTTTAACCGACTTCAAAAAAAAGAGGTTGTCAATTCGACATGTAAATATATATTTTTTTATGTTTGTTCCGG
>CM032463.1:29791487-29815555 GCA_019059595.1 Marasmia exigua | reverse complement strand
CCGCCCCCGCGCCGCGCGAGACGCCCCCGCAGCTTTCGCCCCGAGGAGAGGCGACGATGCCCGTCCGCTCCACCAGCATGGTGGAACTTCCGAACAACAGTGAAAGTGATAGTGCGCGAATGCGTAAATATAAAAGTGAATTAGAGTTAAAAGTGTTAAAGCCAGTGTCGATTCCAAAAAAGTTAGTGTTCAGTGAATAGTGTGTGTACGGTTAATCATTTTAATTTTAACTCATCATCGAACATTGTAATAACATTTCATTAGATATAAGACACTATTGAATCACCTTGTCTCACCACATTACTAACCCCAATGTTTTGTATCATTTTAGGAGTTTCTTCCCCGCCCGGGAATATGTTCGGTACGAACACTTAACTACTCAGCAATAATTCATAATATGACGCGATGCGGTAATTAGGCCATTGACCGCCGGTACACGACATCTTTGTCATATTAGGAATTATTAACTTTAGTGCAATTATCGCCGCCGTGCTATCGGGTCGCACTCATTAACATTCATCTTAACATTAACATTTTAACATAAGGACATTTTTGTGGAAAGTTAAATATAATTTCTGTGCTATTTAAACATTTTATCATTCAAACAACATCCCCAAGCTCAGGCATCACAACACCTCTTGTATTAATTTTTTTTTATTTATTTTATGATTTTAGGTTAAGTTTATCGTCTTCTTTATATTATTTATATTTATATATTGTCATTAATGTCTCGTCGTAGTTTTGTTGATATTATTTTTTTTATTTAAGAAACATAAGGAAAGCCTAAGGACAGATTAGTTATAAGATTAGTATATAAGAGTTTTTGTATTGTATCAATAAGAGCTGTGGATTTTTGTACTAAATAAAAAAAGACGAAGCTATGCTCGGCGTTTCTCTGCCAGATCTAATCCGGCAGAGGTCTATGTTAAAAAAAAAAAGATCCATTATATCTGCCAAAAACGATGCATGGAAGCAATTCATGTTATTTGATTTTCACCAATTGGCAGAATTATAGATGTATCGCAAGACACAGTGAACAATCAGCTTATATACTGTCCCACTGCAGGGCAAAGGCCTCCATCATAGAAATAAAGTCATCGCTACTATGATGGAATAAGGCTTAACCACCACGCTTGCCAAATGCGGATTGGTGATCACAAACCCGAGATATGTTCGAAAAATTCGAAACATACTTTTTGCTCGACCCGGGAATCGAACCCAGGACCCCGAGATCGCGGCCCGGTACTTAAACCTGTTGGTCTAGACAGGGCTAAGACACAGTAGCAGCCATTAAAAACTATTTTCACCAAAAACCTGTAATAATAAGTAATTCGTCGGTCATGACCCTTACGAGTCGCTTCCAGGTCAAACGGCAGAAGGAGGAGGAAGGAAAACCTGCAGGGGACCAATTTGTCACTCTGTCACTCAAATCGTATGAACCCTTCTAGTTATTACCCTTCTAGTTATGCGCAAGTACTTACCTATTGAGTATGTACGTATTTTTTTTACTATTTGAATGAATATTCATAGTCACTGCGACCAGTAGAAAATCTATTGCGGCAGCCCCAGAACTTTTTACAGCATATCATGTAGCTCCAGCCCTAGGATAAACCCGAGAATGGAGCTGATGGGGAAGCTTTTGATCTCGTCTGCCGAGATCATGTGTGCTCCCAGGTGCCAACTTCTGCAGTGGAGCAGCGCTGTGCACTCGCCGAGGACGTGGATAATCGTTTCCTCGTCCTCGCGACAGACCCTGCAGATTTTGGTATCTGAAAGGCCCATGTTGTGCAGGTGCTTGTTTAATTTGCAGTGCCCCGTGAGGGTCCGAGTGAATGCCCTAACATGTCCTCTGCTCAGTTTTATTATTTCTACAGCTATATTAACGCCTTGGACTTGGAGTATGTACGTTGCAATTTGTGGTCTGTGCTATACCTACTTACCAATATGTCTACGATACAGCCTCCCTCCCCCCCCCCCCTACTAATTTGATAACAGGGCACCTCAAGCTCGCTACGCCACTGCAACAGCTGTTTCACCCTGGGTGAGCTACGCTTGAGCATAAATGGTCCGGTTTGACCTGAGTGGTATACCGGGGCCTCACAGAAAGCCTAAAACAATGCATGCGCTGTGTTTCAACGAGTGAGCGATTGGGAATGGAAAATGGTTAGCAGCGCACTTGTGCGTCCCATGGTGTTGTGGGTGTTCATGGCAGTGACAATCGCTTACCATCAGGTGATACGTCTGCTCGTCTGCCATCTATGACATAGAAAGAAACCACGCCTTCGAGGCATTATACGAGTACGAAACAATCTTTAAATCAAAATCGATTCTGTCATGATATATGGTTACAACCCCGATATGTCTACGCGGTGCGGTCTCGATACAGTATGCGATACAATACGACCCTTCCCATCTCGTCTCGGCTTCTATGCGATGGGCCGCGATAAGGACAACATAAAGTCGGGAAGATTATGAAGCGGGTAAAAATACTGATGACGTGATGTGGTCGACTCGATAAAAGGCGACAGCACAATTCCGTGATAATATGGTTACGGAGAGCAAATAGCGCTAGCAAAAAGGTGGTATTTGCCGATGCTAACTAAAACGCTCTACCTCGGACAAAAAGTCCAGCTTGGTAAGTCTAACTTCCAGAAAGAGGTCGATCGACGAATCCAACTCGGTTGGGCAGCGTTCGGGAAGCTACGCAGCTTATTTTCGACAGATCTACCGCAGTGTCTCAAGACGAAAGTCTTTAATGCGTGTCTGTTGCCAGTGATGACATACGGAACCGAAACGTGGCCGCTTACAATGTGCCGGTTAAGGAAGCTCAAAGTTACCCAGAGAGCAATGGAGAGGGCTATGCTCGGAGTCTCCCTGCGTGATCGTATCAGAAATGATGAGATCCGTAGGAGAACTAAGGTCACAGACGTAGTCCAAAGGATTGCATGCCTCAAGTGGCAATGGGCAGGGCACATAGCGAGGAGAACAGACGGCCGTTGGGGCGGAAAGGTCCTCAAGTGGAGGCCACGTACAGGAAGTCGCAGCCGTGGCAGACCTCCTACAAGGTGGACCGACGATCTGGTGAAGATCGCGAGAATCCATTGGATGCGGGAGGCACAGGACCGATCTGTGTGGAGAACATTGGGGGAGGCCTATGTCCAGCAGTGGACGTCTATTGGCTGAAATGATGAACTAAAACGCTGAATTGGCTTATACGCCATAAAAGGTGGATAGATGTGTCCTACTTTCCGTCAATGTATGATAAATAATAATAATAAGTATGAGCACTACTTCACATAGTTTGTAAGTTAATTTCACCCTGTGGTTCGACCGAGGGAGAGCCACGCTTCGGCATGAATGGGACGGCTCGACCGGGGTGATACCGCGGCCTCACAGAAAACCGGCGTGAGGCAGCACTGTGCTGTGTTTCCTTTGTGAGTGAGGGTACCTACTAGAGGCCCTATCCGGGGGTTTAAAGGTTGGCAGCGTACTTGTGACTCCATTGGTGTCGCAGGTGTCCATGGGCGGCGGCAATCGCTTACCATCAGGTGATCCGTCTGCTCGTCTGCATCCTGTCACATGAAAATAATAATGATTCATCATGGATCGGGCAGGCGCCATAGTCCTTCAATAGTCCCAGTTACATAATCCATTAGCACCTCAACCCAATACCCCAGATTCTTTTGTTTCCTCTTCTTCCAATAGTCCTACACCAACCAGGGACTGTCCTTGGCTACACTCCATAGTGTATACAGGGATAGTCGCTGGCTGGTGTCACATTACTTTTAGAGTAAATTGTCAAAGGAACGGGCCTCTACGTGTTGGCTTCGGCTCCACGCACGCCTCCCAAAAATCCGGGACAAAATTGCCCGAGTTTATGGATCTAACGACAAACATAATAATAAACCTTTTATTTTTCATTCATAACTCAGGAGTGGACAAATTTTTGCATCGTCATCTGCATTCTAGCATCATCAGTCATTCCCACTTTATGCCTGAATTTCATGCATACGTGGCAGCCTCCGTGTATGTGATAGACACAGAGGCTGCGTCGTACAGCATAGAAACTGCAAAATATTTTTGGCAAATTGATTTCAACAGAAGCTTAAACGATTATCCATTGAAAATCACTACGCAAAAAAATCACCTATACCCAGCTCATAATTTTTTTCGTTACGAAGCAACAGAATTTTTAGCCGGCACTATTTTTTGTTCCGATCGACTGCCACAAAATAACTGAAAATAGTTTTCATAGTTTAGTTTTGCCGGGAGCTTCACGATTCGTCGACTATCATTCGTGTATAAATATTTTTTGCATTGCACTGAATGGTTGTAAAGCCGATGCTGTCTAATATTGCTGCACTTTTTTGGCTTAGGGATTTTGATATAAAATACACCAGGCAATTTGACGCCGATCATCCACAAACCTTAAACTAGGTCATTCCACGTAGTTGATAACACACACACAACATTGGCCGTGTGGTCCCCGGCAGAGTAGAATAGGCCATCCTCACTCATACCGAGGTGTCGTAAAAGGCGACTAAGGTAAAGCTGCTGGCATGATCGTCCGCACCCAGAGAAGGAAAACTCTGCATTTATATCAAAACCCTCGCCAATCCGTCTGCCAAGCGTGGTGAGTATGGCAATTACCCCTCATGTGATTTAGGGAGGCCCGTGCCCCAGCAATGGGGACTTAAATGGGCTGACGATGATAACACACACAAACTAGATCAGATCAGAAAATGTATGAAACCTAACTATAATAACAAGCCATAGGATCAGTAAGCAGGAAATCGATGTACCTATATCTTCTTTACAATGTGAGGGTTCGAGTACTTAAAAAAGAACTTCAAATGAAGAACTGTCAAAAAAGCGGCCTTACAGTGGCCAATTTTAATCAATGTGAATGGTCCCTTCACAGCGACTGCAACCATCAATATAAAAAAAATATAGGTAGTATAGATCACTTACTCTAAAATCAAACACGTTTACCTGTTATATATTACCTACATTAAATATTTTCTTAAACATTTTTTTTTTGTTTTTAGGAAAGGAAAAAAGATCTGAACGAACACCGCGACGACTCAACATTCAGCTTCGATCCAACCTCCTTGGCAGTGCGCACGCTAGCCAAGGACTCTAAGGAGCGCATGGACACTCGCAAGTGGCTGCTACTGGCCTCGTACTCCAGGAAGAGGACGAGGAGACGCAAGCGAGGCCGCAGCGCCATCCACCACGCGCCCGCTGTAGCCGCCGTGGCTGAGAGGTGAGTCACTGGTCTTTCCATGAGAAGACCTGCTGAAGTTGGCAGTTTTTATACTTGGAAAGAGGGGCCACAGCACCCGCTGAAGCCGCCGCGGCTCAGAGGCTAGTCACTGTTCTTCCTCCGAGAAGACCGTGTAATTACAGCAATCTTTTAAACAGTCTTAAATGAAAGAGAACTGAATGAATAGAGTAGGTACTGGCTTAAGGGTCAGCTTCAAAACGACGTACACTCCAAGGAATGCATGACTTCTCGAAGGGGATATATATTCACCCTTATCTTATCATGTGGGAATATGTGGCTGTGGTGTCGTAACCACCTACCAAAAGAAAACTAACAGATAACTGTAAATAAGATATGATGCAAAGAGATATAATTCATCTACTCGCATAATCGTTAGAACAGATTTGTCTTGGAGTGGAGTCGGCATTTAGGCAAGTGTAGTATAAGCATGGATTGTGCCATTTTCGGAAAAAAATCGTCACAAGGTGAAAGAGATCAAACCAACCCTGACGCAGTATTCATACGGGTATGGTAGAGAAAGAACGTCGCCCAACACGTCACCCCAGTACTAACGACTAGGCGCGGTTTTTCACGTATGGCTTGATATGAAAAAGCAAAGTCTGTTTACGACGCTACTTGTTGGACTCGTCACTTAGGGCTGCCAGTGACAGAATCTGTAACGCAGCACGCACGTTCAGTAGTAGACTGTCATCTGTTTGTTTATTGACACATCTATGACACAAATATCTACGCTATACCTTTAGTCCATGGCTGTACCTATCTACCTAGTGATGTCCTCGAGAAGTCCAAGCTCTGCCGTATTCTACTCCACCGACCCCAACGACATAAACCTTACTACCTTCCTCTATATTTGTATACCTAGTCACTTTTTAGAAAAAGATGTTTGCGTCTTATGCTCGTAGTACCATGATAGTTGTATTTAAAGAAGCAACAGGCTAACGCACTACATAATAAATGACCTACCATTAACTTTACTTACCATCTCTGCCCCACTGCACTGCGATACAAAATGGGTCTTGGCCTCTGAAGTTAAAGTTCGCTATTTCATCGGGTCCTGTCTAGTTATCTCAATTTAAACTCGTTTTATTCTCTTCATAAAATTATGACAAAATGAACTAAACATTTTATTGCTTCAAAGTAATGCAAGCAATTTCCACTATACACTACATTCGCTTATTTCAAACGAGAAATTGTTGTGTGTAGAGTACCCATGTATTCGGATAATGCAAGGCATATACAGACTTCTGGGCACGTTTATCGTTTTATACGATTGCCAAGAGTCACCAGACCTGCCTCCTCGGTACGCCTTTTTTTCGATGTCACGGGAGAGCCAAAGGCTGGTAGCTACCTCGCCCAGCGAATTTCTATCGCGATCCTGCGGGGTAATGCTGCCAGCATTTTGGGGACATTGCCACGGGGACCTATTTTGTTTTAACTTTTTATTTACCTTTAGCTTAATTTTATTTCTCAGTTATTGTCTTAATTTTCTTGTGTTTTTGTGTTCTTTTGTTCAATAAATAATTGTATTTTTTTATCTAAATGCATTTTTGGCTGGGCTTACATTTTCGTAAGCAAGCAAATTAAGACCTGTATCCTCACTCTATACCTGACCCTAGTAACTCATTTTTATAGGAGTATGCCTAAAAAATTTCGATTTAAAACATGATATAATATCGAAGAAAACTTACAATACATTTACCATGAGAGTGCGTTTTCATAAATGGTCCAGCAAAGATGGAGATACCATGACCTCATGAAAACATGTGTGAATCAGCGACTCAGCTGAGTTCCGAGTGTGTGAAGACACCAGAAACCCAACCCGGGGGGCACTTGTGACTCGATTGCAATCGCTTTTTTTTATGTGATAAGTGGCAGACTAGCAGACGGATTGCTTGATGGTAAGCAGTTGCCGCCGTACTGCCAACCTTTGAACCCCCTTTTCCCTCGGATTAGGCATCCGAGGGAGTAAAACACAGCACAGTGCTGCTTCGCCCCAGTTTTCTGTGAGTCCGTGGTATCACTCCGGCCGAGCCCATTCATGCCGAAGCGTGGCACTGCCACGATAATAAGTCTGTCCGGCTTTTTTGGATTCAAGACTTGGCAACCCCAGCTGTGTGTGTGCAACCGTGCCGCCAGTGCGGTCTTTACGAGCTCATACACAACCCGCTAGCGCCAACTTTTTTAATAAGAGCCTAGGGCTTTCGCTTTGTATGAAGTATTTGCTGATGGCGTTACTCATGAGGGGTGAGTTTAGTCACTAAAAAGCAAACTACGGTTTCGGAAATTATTTGAAGCTCGTTCCACAGGAATATCAGTAAAGAATCAAAATAACTACATATAGCACATAACAAGAAATGTAAAATGGAGAGCTACACTTCGGCATGAATAGGCTGGCTCGACCAGTAATACCACGGCCTCACAAAAAGTGTGATGCAGCGCCTGTGCTGTGTTTGGGCCAAGTGAGTAAGGGCTGTGTTTCGCCCTGTGTGTGTTCCGGAGGCCCAATTCGGGAGGAATGGGAGTTTTAAAGTTGGCAGCGCAATCGCTTACCATCAGATGATCCGTCTGCTCGTCACCTAACATATAAAGAAAGTTTTGACATTCAATATTTATAAATTAGCGTGTGCTGTTTATTCGTACTAAGTACCTACATAAAAGTGTCAGCCTATAAACTGTCCCACTTCAGGAAAAGCATCCATCATAGAATTCAGGTTATTGCTACTATGATAGGATTACGCTTAACTAACGCGCTCGCTTAATGCGAATTGGTGATCAAAAAACCAAACTATGTACTTTTTGCTCGACCCGGGATTCGAACCACGACCCGGTACTTACACCACTGGACCAATAGGGCATTGATCATCATCCTCCTGCCCATTTCCCAGGTTATCTGGGTTTGGCACAGTATGTTCTCCTTTTCCATACGTCCCTGTCATTCGTCATCGAATCATCCACCCCTTTTCAAATCTTGTCATTCTTCATACAATTCATCCATCTCTTTTTCGGCCTTCCTCTGTTCCTCCACCCACTTACATTTACACTTTTGAATCCGAGCATGCACCACTTTTGCAAATCTATGTGCATAATTCTACAATTAGCTCGGCGGTGAGGGATAATATCGTGAGGAAACCTGCACTTTTCGGGTAGTTCCTGAAACGTGTAACCATGATTCAGTTGGTCTGGTTCTCTTGTCTTAAAGGGTCGCGATGGTCAGACGGCAGTCGCTTCATTGTAATTACCAGACTCCCCAAATGCTAAATCATGGTCCAAGTATATCCCGAGCTCCAGAGTGGCAGTTTTAGACGCAATCGGGAATTACACGCTAAGATGAGGACTACAAATTGAAAATTCGTTGAAAACTTTTCCCACTTCCCATACAAAATGAAAAAGACTTGTGACCAATTTTATATGAAAAGTTGAATGCAAATTTCTAAAAGTCAACGAACAAATGTTGTTTAAAAGGGTTGGTAAAAAATGTGGTTAAAGGAATGTAAATGCTTATCAATACACCCTGTTTAATTTTAAATGACTGTTTGCTGCCAGAATAATTGAAATCTATGTCAAATAAGTCTTATTGAAACAAATTTCATAAATTATGTATTGTATGCCTAAGGTCACAGACATAGCCCAAAGGATTGCAGGGCGTAGCGCATAGCGAGGAGAACAGACGGCCGTTGAAGCGGAAAGGTCCTCGAGTGGTGGCCACATACATAAAGTCGCAGCCGTGGCAGGCCCTCTACAACGTGGATCGACGATCTGGTGAAGGGCGTGGGAATCCATTGGATGCGGGCCGTGTAGGACCGATCTGTGTGGAGAACATTGGGGGAGCTCTATGTCCAGCAGTGGGCGCCTATTGGCTGAAATGATGATGATTCATCATCATCATCATCATCATCATCATCAGCAACCCACACTCGTCCACTGCTGGACATAGGTCTCCCCTAATGCACGCCATTGCTCCCGATTTTCGGCCACTCTCATCCAGCCCACACCAGCCAGCCTTTGAATGTCATCATCCCATCTTGTCGCAGGGCGTCCTACACTACGCTTACCGAGTCGCGGTCTCCACTCAAGGACTCTACGGCTCCAACGGCTGTCAGTTCTGCGGCTAATATGACCAGCCCAGTGCCACTTCAGTTTGCTAATTCGGTGGGCTATGTCGGTAACTCTGGTTCTTTGTCGGATTACATCATTTCTGATACGGTCCTTCAGAGATACTTCAAGCATAGCCCTTTCCATAGCTCTTTGAGCGACTTTGAACCGGTGGACTAGTCCAGCCGTGAGTGTCCACGTCTCGGCACCGTAAGTCATGACCGGAAGGACGCACTGGTCGAAGACTTTCGACTTAAGACTTTGAGGGATGGGTGACGAGAAGACTTGACGAAGTTTACCAAATGCTGCCCAGCCTATTGATGATGATGATTATTAAACAGTTAATTATAAGCTACGAGTACTTGTAAGATCTATATTTTTTTGTACCACCACAATTTTACCATAACGTTTTTACTTACTAAAAAACTCTAGGAACTCCGCAAATGCTTTTACTGTAAATCTAGCCAGTAAAAGTAGAAATAGTCAAGTGTTCTTCCTAACTACGTGGGTCGTAAACGAAACTCGACACGTTAACGCCTGTGTTAGTGTTTTTTTAGTGCTCGACCTCCCGATGCTTGCGGCTTTACTGCTTAATCCTCGGTTAAATTCTGGGTGTGAAGTGTTCCAGGTTTTTCTCAAGGGTTGGATGTTTCAGTTGTGTATGAAAATTAAAATACCGTGGTTGGCTACTTGCGGCAGCGGCCGGCAAAGCGGCAGAAGAATAAAGAACTAATGGCAAAAGATTCTGTTGGGAAATTTTAAAAGATGCTGATGGCACCGTTGTGCTGCGACTGATGACTTGGCAAATTTTAGTTTTTGTATGACGATTTGTAAATGCTGTGTACAAGCCTATGCAAATAAAGAATTATTTAAAAAAAAAAAAAAATCACAGAAAGCATTTTATATCTACATTCCTAAAAGAACATCAGGATTGTATCATCATCATCATCATTTCAGCCAAAAGACGTCTACTGCTGGACATAGTCCTCCTCCAATATCCTCCACACAGATCGGTCCTGTGCCACCCGCGTCCAATGGATTGCCGCGACCTTCACCAGATCGTCGGTCCACATTGAGGGGGGCCTGCGACTTGTTATTGCGGAATTCCGAGATTTCATACATTTCCGGTCACATAATATACCACTAGTTCAAGTAAGAAAGAAAATTCCGTAGAAAATCTCTAGATAGTTACTCAAAAAATGTGTGTAAATTTTTCTCCAAACGTCTCAAAACGGTTTAACATTTCGAGTGCTCTAAGTTAAAATTGGCAATAAAAATATGAACCCGATTCACAATATTAAAAGCTATCATTGAAAAGCAGACTTTGAAATGAAACCTTTCCTTGGATTGGCAAGATTTAAAGCAAACGGTATAAACAAATGAATCGAACTCGAAACTCGTTTAGTAAGTTCTGCGGCGTCTAGAGCTTATTGAATTCCCAGAGGAAGTGAGTTGTAGTATACAGTTATAGTATGTTATATCTTATCTAGACGATAGTTTCTCAAAATTGTGGAGATCTACAATATTTGAGAATGTTAATGATTCTGAGCGAGTTACCGTGATCCAGTTGGTCTGCGTTGCGAAGGTCAGACGGCAGTCATCATCATCATCATTTCAGCCAATAGACGTCCACTGCCTTGTCCGAGGTAGACACTCGTCTACAACTTCCAGTGTAGAGCTGCCAACCTTTACAAGAGTGGGTACGAAATGGGTATTCGACATGATTTTCGTCTTGTCCATGTTCATTTTCAGACCCACTTGTTGGGAGACTCTACTAAGGTCGTCAACAATTCGCTTTATTGTAATCACCAGACTTCCCGAATCCTAGGACCTTAGCGTGAACCGCGTGTTACGATCGAATCGGAGTTACCCTCTCTTTCGTGTGAAAGAGCGTCTGCTCTGTGTGCCTCCTTTGTTTGGATGCGACAGGTACATTCTCATTCGTTACGGGACGTTTCACGGTCCAAGCGTATCCCGGGCTTCGAAGCAACTGCTTTGAACACAGTTTGGGAATTACAAGGTGAGGAAGAGGATATCTTATCTTAAGTAAATAGCACACATAAAAATTTCATCTCGTGTTCAGGCGGGACTCGAACCCATATCTTCACAATATCCAGTCTACAATATTGATGAGACTATCGATAGCTCATGTCGAATCAAGGATTTACAAATTTCGTCGGCTTAGTAACGCGTTCAGTGGTCTAAATGGTAGAACACCCACCTGTATTGTGGAAGATGTTGGTTCGAGTCCCGCCTGAACACGAGATGAAGTGTATTATTTACTTAAGAATATATTGATAAACTTACTGAACTCACTCGTAAAATAATAAGTAAGCAATATCCAAACGCTACCCGCGATCTAATTGGCATTGCCGCTATGAACATTGACCAATCAGAGAGCAGTGTGTTATTTTACGTATTTCAAAGATTCGTATTATTAAAAGAGTTTCAGTGATTGGTTGAACCATGTAAAATTTTACGAATAGATATCCATTATTTAATCATTTTACCGTGTGACGTCAGAAATTTATAAATTTACGAAAGTGTGGACATAAAATAATTCAATTTATCTCCCGTTTAGAATCCTACGAAAGTTTATTAATTTCCTAGTAAATTGATAAACTTACGGATCTTGTTATTTTCCGGTGACATATATATATTTTCCCAACAAATTCTGACCTGTTCTTGAAAATTCATAAAAGGTATTCAAAATAAGTTATAGATAAATAACTACAAACTTAAAAGTGCTGACCTTTGGGTTGAATTTGGCTGGCGTCCAAATGTATGAAAGATAAATTTAATAGGTAGTCTGCAATATCTACACGGTCCACCGCCCAGATTTATGATCTATAGCTGTTGAACATATTTTAAAATTCGATTTAAAATTTATTATTTCATTCCACATTGCATTTTCTTATGTGTATCTATGTGCACCTACCTTGCACCTGATCCTCCAGAATCAACGATGCAGTATGTGAGGGTTCGCTGTACTCTAGTCGGGAGGCCAGAATACTATGTGAGTGGAAACTTAAGGAGAATGTTGTAAAGGTGAAGGGTATACCCATTAGCAACTAAACCGGATATCTTTTTAACAATTTCGAGGTTACGATCTCTCGGAAAACACTTATACTATTTATTTAATACTTATACTTAACTTTTGAGTCTGATTTTGCACTCGAAATTGGGATTAACGCCATAAGTGGCCGTTTTTGGCGGTAATTCAAATTTCGAGTAGAAAAGCAGACCAAGTGTTTTCCGAGAGATCGTAGCCTCGAAATTTTTAAAAAGATATTCGGTTTAGTTGCTAAAAATTCGCTAGCTTACCCTACCTGTCACCTTAATTGTCTACATATAGGTACAGAGCGACCCCCGGCCATGCCACATGGAGGGAAAGTACCTTTAATATTGTAGATGGAACATTTAACTGAAAGAAGACATTATTTTAATTTCAAAAACAACCTAAATTGCATTCATCGATTTAAAAATAATTACATGGTTGAACCAAGAATCGAACCCGCTACACGAATTTAAAAAAAAAACCTGTAGTTTTGTCACACAGATCGGAAGGCTTCAACATAAGGATTATTTTTTGCTAAAAAACTTACTATCAGAAATAAACGGAAGACCATGAATTTTAACATTTGTAATAAAAAAATATTAATCCATTCATCAAATGCTCAAAATTAGTTCTCCTCCTGTTGAATACAAAGTCGCACACTTTTGATAAACTAAGGTAAAGCAGCTGGCATGATCATCAGCACCCAGAGAAGGAAAACTCTGCATTTATATCAAAACCCTCGCCAACCCGTCTGCCAAGCGTGGTGAGTATGGCAATTACCCCTCATGTGATTGAGGGAGGCCCGTGCCCCAGCTGAGACCCCCCCATGGGAGTCAGAAGCTGTGGTGCTGTCCGCCGTCTATAAGTATACGGTGGACAGGAGGGCAGAAGGAAACCGTTTCTGCCCCGTCGAGCGGGAGGCCGTAAGGAAGGAGGCACGGAAGTGCCTCCTGAGGCGATGGTCCGAGAACCTCGGCCTTGCCCCTTACAGCCGGAGAACCCTCGACGCGCTCGCCCCAGTCCAAGACCATTGGCTTGAGCGTCACCACGGCTCCGTCTCCTTCCGTATGGTGCAGATAATGACAGGACATGGGTGCTTCGGTTGCACAAAATACAACGGGATTAGGCGCCTTCCTGCCATGAGTGCGGCGCTGCGGAGGACACGGCACACCACACCCTTGCGGAGTGTGTGCCGTGGGACCCGCAGCGTCAGGCGCTGGTAGCGGCGGTCGGCCAGGACCTCTCCCTCCCTAGTATAACGAGATCTATACTAGCGAGCGATGGGGCCTGGAAAGCCTTCGCTGCCTTCTGCGAGCACGTCATGGTGGCGAAGGAGGCGGCGGAGCGCGAGCGAGAGCGAGATCCCCTCGCAAGCGCGCTCCGAAGGGTGAGGAGGGGAAGGAGACGCCGAGCAGATGCGCGTCTCCCCCCTCTCCGCGAAGGGAGCCCGCTGGTGCGTGGTACGGGGGCACCAGCACCAGCATTGCACAGGCTCCCTTTGCTGCCAGATAGGGACAGCTCAGTTCTCCCGGCTGTCCCTATCCCCTCTCCCGGCACGTCCGGGGGAGGAACCGCCTAGTCCGCCGTATAGGCGGACATCCGCCCGGGGAATATCGTGGAGGGAGGCTTTG
Source organism: Marasmia exigua (assembly GCA_019059595.1). Classification (NCBI taxonomy): domain Eukaryota; kingdom Metazoa; phylum Arthropoda; class Insecta; order Lepidoptera; family Crambidae; genus Marasmia; species Marasmia exigua. The sequence goes on along the minus strand of CM032463.1, from coordinate 29,801,487 downwards.
GCTGTATCACCATGATACTCCCCAATATGGGCGATGAGGGAGAACCGCAGGGGGTTTAGTGGGTATGCCTTTGCCTGGCTTCTCCTTGGGAGAAGACCCCCGCCAAAGGAGAGCCCCTCATAACCCGGCCACCCCCCCGGTGGTCTGGTATGCATAAGGCAGTCGGCTCATCTCTTGAGCCGGCGGCATTCCCCTAGCGAAACCAAAAAAAAAAAAAAAAGGCCAGTGCCCCAGCAGTGGGGACTTAAATGGGCTGATGATGATGATGATGACACTTTTGATTATATCCCTCGCTGTCGATCTTTTGATCTTGTTGTGGTGGATATTCAGAATAATACGTCTAACTTCTGTTTGTAGCTCGTGGACACTTTCATATTGGTTCTTCTAAACTATTTTTTTACATAACCCCATAAAAAATCTAACGGGGTTGTATGCCCTTACGGAAATGTTAGCTTTTAATATTTCTTAACGAAATTTCACAACAAATGTAAAAAAGTTCATGGTCTTCCTTTTATTTTTGAAAGTTTGTTATTTAGCAAAAAATAATCCTTATGATTAAGCCTTCCGATCCATGTGATAAAGCCACAGGGTAATTTTTTTCTCGTGTAGCGAGTTCGATTCCCGGTTTAACCGTGTAATTATTTGAAAATCTATGAATGCAGTTTTGATTGTTTTTAAAATTAAAATAACTCCTTTTTTAGTAAAATGTTCCATCTAAAATATTGAAGGTACTTTCCCTCCATGTGGCATGGCCGTGGGACGCCCTGTTTAGTGTTTTCTATATTTATTGAACCAATTATAATGTACAGTCAACTCCAAAAATATGTATACACTTTAGGACGTTGTCACAATATATAATATAAGTAGACCTCTACTTTCTTATAGGTGAGTATTGTGACAAGGTCCTAAAGTATATACATATTTTTGGAGTTGACTGTACATTGTGATTTTAAGTTTCCCGGTGTCATGGTAATCAGTCTTAATTTGGTTCACAATAAAAATAAGTTATAAAATAGTGGTAAGGTAAACCTAGATTAAAGTCTTCATACCTTAAATTTTGTGTGCAATAAATATTCATTCATTCATTAAAGAAAGTTTCACTAGAGATGGGCTGTTGGCTAAATATTTGATACTACGACATTATTTTTCGATATCAATGTTTTAAACATCGTTAGAGTATTTAACACATTGTCTAAGATTACAGATTAACCAGATAATACATACAAATACTAGTAACAATTTTTATCATACACAATTCAATCACATAACCAATAGGTTTATTTCTAAACCAAACAAGAAACATTTTCTATTTTCTGATAAGACATCCAAAGGCAACGTGCCTAAAATTGACATGCTTCTATTTTGAGAATAAGCGCCCAGTCTAGGACTGACAAACATGGAAAATTTCAGATTCGCAACATTGTTTGAAGAAAAGTTTTGATGTTAAATATAGACGCCTGTAATTCCACAAAAGGAGATTTAAAACAAGTGAAATTCTGTAAACAGTTTTACGAGATAAATGAAATAAAGGTTTTTAAATGTCACGGGATAGCTTTAGCATCATCCAAATGTTCATAACGAGTTCCATCTACCCCCTTTATTTATTTAGCAGCAAGCGGAATAAGACGGCGGCGCTTCATTAAGATTTTCTAGTCCGACGGCTTAACTCGATCCTTATCCTGAAGTAGGGTCGCCACTTGGAGGAGCAGCTCATTAAAATTTAACAATAAATATCGAGCACCAATGTTATGATCTACAATTTTAGGAGTCTATTATTATTTTTCGTGTTTATGTGAAAGGTAGCAGACGAGCAGACGGATCACCTGATGGTAGTGCCTAATAGCTTATTCGGACGATGTTACAGGTGGTCTGACTTACGGCGTTTGTGTCTTGGCTGGATGCCAAGATAGCCAGACACTTGTATAGTTATTAACGTAACACCTTTCCTTAGAACACGACTTGGCTTATTTACCAACATTGCACTCAGTATTAGAAGATGTATCGCCAAAGTATGGGGAGCGGCAATCACTTACCATCGTAAGTGATTGCCGCTCCCCATAGACACCCCCAATACCAGAGCAGTCACAAGTGTGCTGCCAACCTTTAATCCCCCGGATTAGGCCTCCGGGACCCTCACTCACGCAGCGAAACACAGCACAGGGCTGCTTCACGCCGGTTTTCTGTGAGGCCGTGGTTACTCCAGTCTAGCCGGCTCATTCATGAAGCGTGACTTTCCCACGGTACAAGTGACCCGACCTCAATTTATTGCGGAATATTAAATAAATAAATAAATATTTCACAACAACACATACATTGATCTGACTCCGAGATAGGTAGCTCAAGCACCTGTGTTACGGATATCAGAATCAACAGTGGGATTACAAATCCTTACTAATATTATAAAGGCGAAAGTTTGTTTGGATGGATGTATGGATGGATGTTTGTTCCTCTTTCACGCAAAAACTACTAAACGGATTTTAATGAAACTTTACAGTAATGTAGCTCATAGATCAGAATAACACATAGGCTATAATTTATAAAGATATATAAAGACCTTGCTTTTATTCGAATTACACGCAGACGAAGTCGCGGGCAAAAGCTAGTATATACATATAATACTTTTCTTTTGTAAATACATACTTATAATACATACAAACACCCAGACCAATACAAAGAGACATGTTAATACACACAAATGTTTGTACTGTGCGGGGATCGAACCCGCAACCCTTGTACCAAAGGCAGCGTTCACTACCACTGTTCCAAACGGGTCGTCAAAAGCAAAAAATATTAGTTCCACTTTATACCAATAGATAGCGGTAGGTTTCAATTACATCGCGCAAGTGTCACGTGTTTATGGATTTAGTACGAGTATAAGCGTTACCACTGTCTAAGCATCTATATGTTTTTCCTCTTTATAAACAATATAGATGCCTAAAAAAAAGTACCTTTCACATAGCTAAAATATTTATTGTTTCCTCGATTTCAACTGCGCTATAAAATAAAGTACAAAAATCTTCCTTCTTTTTTTCTTCAACCAGAAAGCCGACACATTACATTTCCCCAGCTGAAAGATGCTAGCCTATTCGGACGATGTTACAGGTGGTCTGACTTACGGCGTTTGTGTCTTGGCTGGATGCCAAGATAGCCAGACACTTGTATAGTTATTAACGTAACACCTTTCCTTAGAACACGACTTGGCTTATTTACCAACATTGCACTCAGTATTAGATGATGTATCGCCTTAGTATGTTGACCTTAGTAATGTGGTTAGGTAAAGGTTTTTATGCAAACGAGCTAGCCGGTCACCTTATGCACCTTGTTTTGTTTTTATCTATGTCTTTTTTAGGGTTCCGTAGCCAAATGGCAAAAAACGGAACCCTTATAGATTCGTCATGTCTGTCCGTCCGTATGTCACAGCCACTTTTTTCCGAAACTATAAGAACTATACTATTGAAACTTGGTAAATAGATGTATTTTGTTAACCGCAATACAAATTTTACACAAAAATACAAAAAAAAATTGGGGGGTCTCCATACTTGAAACTGAAAATCAAAAGTTTTTTTTTCATCAAACCTATACGTGTGGGATATCTATGGATAGGTCTTTAAAAATGATGTTGAGGTCATTTTTTTCTAACCACAATACTTTGCGCAAGAGACCCTCCAAAAGTGGTAAATTGTGTGCCCTTCTAACTTTTATAAAACTAAAAAAATATATGATGTACATAATCATGAAAACTAACAACAAAAATTGGTTTGGACTAGATCTAGTGAGTAGTTTTTTTTTTGATACGTTATAAACCGTAAACTGCAATTTACCTTCCATTTATCTTACTTGCTGCTACGGAACCCTTCATAGGCGAGTCCGACTCGCACTTGGCCGGTTTTTTGTCTGTGCATTTTAATCTTTATATTTTTTCAACGCAAAGGCGTCACTCAAGGTCTAGCCTAAAAAGCCAAGCTCCAGCTGCTCCAGTAGCATTCTACGAGATCAGGGAAATCGCTGATGCGTTACTGGAGGGAATTTACGTCACGTCACTTTTTAGGAGGGAGGACACTCGTCATTTGAAAGCCAAAACATCAGCGCAGTGATTTTTGAACCATGTCAGAAGCTAACAAATAAATTCAAAAACTCGTACAAATAGTAATTTAAGCGAGAGAAACTAAGATTATAAATGATTTAACTGAAAATTCTCGAAAAGAAATCCAAGTAAACATCATATTAAAAGAAACACATCCGCAGCGTAAACATCGAGAACAAACGCTTGGATTTTATTGCTGAGTTCCCCGTTGGAAGTCAGATTTAATGTTCCGGGAAGCGAGCTAATCATAGCTATTAAAATTAAATAGTGTTACCACTAATTTAGACATCGATAGTTTAATAAACTTAAAGAATAATACAAATTCGACAGCACATGATAATGCAGAGTGTAATGTATTTTTCAATTGGCTGGTCTTGTGGTTATTTATCAATCTCTATTATTAGTGATGGTACCAATAGCTTCTCATAATACGAATATATTCTTTTGGACAATCCCAACTATACGTCTTCGCCTAATTATTAAAGGCTGGTAACACATTACCGATCTCTCTGTTGATTACTTTCCATCAGAGGACTCGATTGCTCGTTTGTCGCCTCTAGCATAATAAAAATAAAATGTTTTTTAGACAATACCGTAATCAAAAATACTTATGATGGGAATGCTTCACTCTTCATCTTCATTATGCTAGCTTCGCTCTTCAACCACTATTATTCTTCTTATTTGGGTGCTTCCTCAGTGATGAAGGTTGGCCGTCAGCTTCCCAAAAGCCTCTCTGTTCGTGGCGAGACGAAAAAACTTCTCCATCTCACATGTATCATCATCATCATCACCATCAGCCTATCGCAGTCCACTGCTGGACGTAGGCCTCTCCAATTGTTCGCCACTGTGATCTATCCATGGCTTCTCGCATCCTGCTCTTGCCAGCCATCCTGCGCAGATCGTAGGTGGGAACCTAGCCAGAGGGCGCCCTACATTACGTTTGCCAAGACGCGGTCTCCACTCTAGAACTCGTTTATACCATCGGCTGTCGGTTCTGCGGCTAATATGGCCAGCGCCCACTGCCACTTAAGCTTGCTAATTCGGTGAGCAATGTCGATGATATTGGTTCTCTGCCAGATCACCTCATTTCGTATTCGATCTCGGAGAGAGACGCCGAGCATTGCTCGTTCCATAGTCTCACATGTATATTACTGCATATCGATAATCGATAGTAAAATTTATTCGATAGTCCAACATCACTTTTGCCTTGTTGGAATTGTACGTGTATGTTGTACTTACTTACCACAAACATTTATTACATCATTTAATTAGCTATAATAACTGAAATTAACCGAAAATCAAAATGCTAGCTAGTTCAAATTATAGTTTGGGTTGCTCGATGGTAGCAGTGAGTGTCAGGACATCGATTTGTATTTTGTATGCTTCTGAACTGAGTATGAAAGTTATAACCGTATTTAGATTTTTTTGCTTGCAATTATTGATTTACGGTCAGACCTTCAAAATCGATAGTAAATATAACCATCACTCTAAGTTTTTGTTTCAAAAAAAAAATTCAAAATTCTAATAATTCTTTATTTGTATAGGCTTGTACACAGCACTTACAAATCGTCATACATTTGAATGACTTAAAACTATTTATTAGTACTTATGTATAAATTACATGTTAATACATATATATGTTGATACATAAAATATACTAAAGATAATATACTAAATAGATAGATAATATACTAAAGTTTCTTACTGAACCTACTTCAAAAAAAGTGGAGGTTCTCAATTCGTCGGATTCTTTTTTTAACAGAGGCTGTATGTAACTGCCCTCTTGGACATTCGTTTTTTGACAGCGTCAAAGGTGTCAAGTAATTGTTACTTTTTGAGTTTCAAAAACGCTAAATACTGGCGTTTTATTGAATGATTTTGTAACTTTGACATTTGACTATCCACTTGTTAATTATTTTCACTTGATATCATAGTCAAACTAACCTCTCAAATAGACAGTACTTATTTATTTTTTTATGTTACTCTCATGGTTATTACAGAACAGGCAACATTAGACAAAAATAAAAAAAAATAAAAGCGGTGCATCGGATTTTTTATATTGACGTTTAGGAAAAAATCTTTACATTTTTATTTCTTATGAAATGACAAGGTGTTCTACTTCCATCATGTTCAAATTATCAAATCTTAATAAAACGTAAATAGATAAATTGGTTTTTGAACAAGGCAGGCAGCCCTGAGGAACTTAGTTATACGGCGACTGCACGGCTGCATGTCTCCAGGATTCTGTTTGCTTGTCTTTGTCGCCTAGAAAATCCGCTTAAGACGGCAACGGAGACTGTGCCCACTTTAATTTTTAACTACCCTAATTTGAAAAACTTTATTCAACACTGCCTGTGTTTTGTTAAACTGCAAACACTTTTATGGGCAGCTATGTAGATCCTGTTCAGACCAGCATCACTGCGATCAGTTTGATCTATTGTGATCGCCGCTATGCTACATATCAGGCCTATACCCTGCACTTCTTAGAAAGTGTATAAATTGTTTGATTTATTTGGGACAGATCCCTTGATTGAGATGTGTGATGTTTGCGCATCAGTGGTCTGCATTCGGATATTATGAGTTTCATCTACCTCGGTACACATTCTGCAGATTCTAGCATACTTAGCGTCCATGTGCTTGTTGAGGCAACGATGACCAGTTAGAACTCTCACTAGGATGCGCATGTTGTTCCTAAAAATGGCTAATACGATAAAAAAAACAATCTTTATTGTTAAGCTTTTCGAATAAAGAAAGAAGAAAAAGTTGACCCATATTTTTTAGTTTTAATTTATTTTATATATATGTATATATATATATATATATATATATATATATATATATATATATATGTATATATATATATATATATATATATATATATATATATATATATATATATATATATATCAGCGAAATATATATATATATATATATATATAATTGTAAAATAAAAAAAAGTTTAGGCAGCCTTAACCTTTTTGACCTTAAGTTACTTACTGCCTCTGTCATTACTTTGTCTTGTCATTTTATGATCAGAGTTTTTTGTGTTATTTTTAAAATCAACGTGAGCGTTATTAATTTGTCATACCGAGTATACCTAAGAACTTTCGCGTACTATTTTATATAGATAAATAGGCCTTAAAAACTTATACACAAGTATTGACAACTGCAAATAATGTAACCCTATTTAAAAGCGAATAAATGATTTTGTTAATACAACACAACTCCTGTGACCTCATCAATATAATTATTGATGAGGTCACAGGAGGATTTTCACGTTTTATTGTTTCTCCATAAATATCTGTTTAAACTTCTGAAATTATTTTTCTTAAATTTCTATAAGTCTAATCTAGAAAAAGAATTTTTAATTTCAGTAAATGATTCTTTGTCGTATTGTCCATTGTATTTGTATTCAAATTGAAGCCGTAAACATTTTTTAAGGCTTGATTCATGCGGACGGATGACTTGTTGGTAAGCGATGGCTGCCGCCCATGGACACCTGAAACACCAGTTGAGTCACAAGTCCGCTGCTAACCTTTTCTCTTCTCTCGAGGGGGGGGTCTCCGCTACCCTCAGTTAATCAGCGAAATAAAGCCGCTATTTCCCCTCTGGCCACATTGGCAACTAATATTCACAACCAGTCTCCGAAAAAGAACTAACATACTTGATACTGAACCAGTTGCCAAAGACGATAGATTTTTCTTTTTACACAACTGCCTGGTTGTGAAACTCACAGTTACGAAAGTAGAACTAACTTTCTTGCTACTCAACCATAGTTGAAGCCCAATCCAATCAGGATCTGGAAGGTTTCGCCTGCACTATTTCGCCAAGTGAGTACTCCGCAAAACAGCGCAGGTGTTGCTTTTTATATGAGGGCGTGGAATCACTCCGGTTAATACCCTTTCATGCCGAAGCGTGGTTCTCCCACGGTATTTTTTTTTCATCATCATCATCATCAGCCCATCGCAGTCCACTGCTGGACGTAGGCCTCTCCAATTGTTCGCCACTGTGATCTATCCATGGCTTCTCGCATCCAGCTCTTGCCAGCCATCCTGCGCAGATCGTCCCCCCACCTAGCCAGAGGGCGCCCTACATTACGTTTGCCAAGACGTGGTCTCCACTCCAGAACTCGTTTACCCCATCGGTTGTCGGTTCTGCGGCTAATATGGTCAGCCCACTGCCACTTAAGCTTGCTAATCCGGTGAGCAATGTCGATAACTTTGGTTCTCTGCCGGATCACCTCATTTCGGATTCGATCTCGGAGAGAGACGCCGAGCATTGCTCGTTCCATAGCCCGCTGAGCGACCTTTAACTTGTGGACCAGCCGTACCGTAAGTGTCCACGTTTCGGCTCAGTATGTCATGACGGGTAGGACGCACTGATTGAAGACTGTTTTTTTATAGTGTCACAATATATTGGCTCTCTTCAGTCTGATGGTAAGCAAGAGGATGAGGATTATTTTCACACTCACAAACAGACAACCCTAATACACATAGACGCATACACACAGACGCGCACACACACTCACACATTCAACTGAATTACATACATGACTTTACATACAAGCACGCACACACAACACACACCTATTCACATTCGATCTTGCTACCAACCTCTGACTTCTTTATTTGCTACCTATTTCGCTCGAGCTGTGTTTTTAAAATATATTATAAGTAATCGTAGTCTGGACGATACAAGCCTAGTTTAGTGCAGAGTTCGCTAGTTATGGCTAATAAATGATTTATTTATTATTATTATTTATGTCTGCTTTTGAGTCCCTTTTCAACTGAGTCCATATTTTCGATGTCATTTGACTCATCAATATAATTATTGATGAGGTCACAGGAGGATTTTCACGTTTTATTGTTTCTCCATAAATATCTGTTTAAACTTCTGAAATTATTTTTCTTAAATTTCTATAAGTCTAATCTAGAAAAAGAATTTTTAATTTCAGTAAATGATTCCTTTGTCGTATTGTCCATTGTATTTGTATTCAATTGAAGCCGTAAACATTTTTTAAGGCTGATTCATGCGGACGGATGACTTGTTGGTAAGCGATGGCTGCCGCCCATGGACACCTGAAACACAGTTGAGGTCACAAGTCCGCTGCTAAGCTTTTCTCTTCTCTCGAGGGGGGGGGGTCTCCGCTAACCTCAGTTAATCAGCGAAATATAGCCGCTATTTCCCCTCTGGCCACATTGGCAACTAATATTCACAACCAGTCTCCGAAAAAGAACTAACATACTTGATACTGAACCAGTTGCCAAAGACGATAGATTTTTCTTTTTACACAACTGCCTGGTTGTGAAACTCACAGTTACGAAAGTAGAACTAACTTTCTTGCTACTCAACCATAGTTGAGTTGTGGGCTGGCCATATTAGCCGCAGAACCGACAACCGATGGGGTAAACGGGTTCTGGAGTGGAAACCGCGTCTTGGCAAACGTAATGTAGGGCACCCTCTGGCTAGGTGGGGGGACGATCTGCGCAGGATGGCTGGCAAGAGCTGGATGCGAGAAGCCATGGATAGATCACAGTGGCGAACAATTGGAGAGGCCTACGTCGTGGTATCACTCTGGTCGAGCCGGCCCATTCATGCCGAGTCATAATTCTCCCTCCGTCAAGAAACATTGTGTGCATAACTCCTAGGTATAAACGTCCCCGTATCTTTGAAATACATTTCACAATCGGCTGAAATTCCTTCTCAGCTGACTAGCTGGAGTTGTAAAGCGATATTCCGATATTTAGCTGAATGCTAGTGGATGTCGCCATCGGCAGAAGCATGGCGGAGGCTTGAGTCACAGCTGCTACTGATATTCGGATCAAACCACTAGAACTGAATGGTGATGCGACGCTACTAACCTTACTATGAGTAAAATGACACGAAAATATGGACTCAGTTGAAAAAGGGACTCAA
>CM032463.1:29777727-29791387 GCA_019059595.1 Marasmia exigua | reverse complement strand
GTGTGTCACATACACATTGTATGTGACACACACATACACACCTTCAGCACAGTAGATATATTTCACAATGTATATGTCCAAATTTAAATATAAAATACAATATGCTACTTACGTTGCATATACTTAAATGTTTTTATACTGTGGTACTAAGTAGAGAACACTAATCAAGGATTTGATAAAGGTTCGATTGTTACCGAAATTCTCTTTTGAAAGAATAAACTTTCTTTGGAAGTTTCTTTCTCTTTCGTTTAGGATAAGGGAAGCTTAAGTCAATACTACGGTCTCTATATGGCATTCATTAATAGTGATAGTTGTACGGGCGGGTAGCGATGGTTGTAAGGCACCGCGTCCCGGCGAACAGATTATAAGGAAAGGAAGGGAACACAACTCTCTAGTAGCCTAGAGCCCCTTTGTCTAAGACACTAAGTCCCTAGAGCCCTAGCCCTGCCTATCCGGAATAAATACATAAATAGATAAGGTGATAGGAGCTTGCTCCCGGGTCGCCCAGGGTAGCAAGCGGGACGAGTCAGGGCGGTAGGTAGCAGGGGGACCGCTGTTAGTCGAGCAGGCTCACTCGACTGATCATAGTGACGGCTAAAAGTGTCTTGGCCGCAGCGGGAGAAATGAGACCGAACACAGACGGTTGAAATCTGTTTATTGTTAGTAGTTAAGTTGTTTATATACGGTCCATCGGTCAGGCGCGCTGCAGGTAGGTCGTTGCTGACCTTTTTTTTTTTTTTTTTTGTTTTCCCGGGAGAAATGCATTACGCAGACCCTGCCGCCGGGGGGCGACAGGGTACTGTGGGACTCACCCTCCGGGCCGCTTCTTCTAACAAGAAGCGGCCTGAGGGCATACCCACTAAAACTCCCGGGGCTCAACCACCCGTGGGTATAGAATGGGGTCACGGGAACTGCACTAGGCTATTCCCCGCAACCCCACTCCCCCACAGGCCCCTACACGGGGTGTGCGGCCACGCCCCTCCTCAAACTAGGAGGAGGGGGGTTGGGGACAGCCGGAAGAGCTGAGCCGTCCCCAACGAGCGGTGGAGATGCCAATGGCAGTGCCGGCACAGGGACCCCCGTCCCTGTTGCCGGCTGGCCACCTCCACGGAGAGGACGAAGAGTTCTCCGCCGAACTCGTCCTCTCCTTGCTCGAAGCGGGCCTGCGAGGGGGTTAGACTCGCGCTCCCGCTCCGCCGCCTCCTTCTGTGCCACCACTTCCTCACAGAAGTGGGCGAAGGCCGACCATGCACTCTCCCTATCCAGCATAGCTACAACTATGCTGGACAACGAGAGGTCATGTCCGACCTCCGCGACCAGCGCGGACCGCTGTTGGTCGAAGGACGGGCACACCACCAAAGTGTGGTGCGCCGAGTCCTCCGCAGCGCCGCACTGGTGGCACATAGGAGTGTCCTCCCGTTGAATTCGGTGCAGGTAGTTAAGATCGTTGCTGACCTGGTCTGTGCGACGTAGCTCGTACAATAGTTTTTTCTATTCTAATAGAGAAACAGTATTCTTCGAGAAATATATTATGAAGTATATACCTATACTGTTTCTTTACATAACAACCGTGGGAGAGCTATGCTTTGGCATGATAAGTCGACTCTACCGGAGTGATACCACTACCTCCCAGAAAACCGACGTGAAACAGCACTGGGCTGTGATTCGCTGCGTGAGTGAGTATACAGGAGCCCCAATACGGGGAAAAGGGGGGATCAAAGTTTGGCAGCAAAGTGTGCTGCCAAACTTTGATCCCCTGTGGGGGTAAAGAAACAGTATAGGTATATAGGTACTTCATAATATATTTCTCGAAGAATACTGTTTCTCTATTAGAATAGAAAAAACTATTGTACGAGCTACGTCGCACAGACCAGGTCAGCAACGACCTCCACTGGTGTCGCAGGTGTCCATGGGCGGCTGTAATCGCTTACCATCAGGTGATCCGCCTGCACGTCTGCCACCTATTAAATAAACAATATTTTACAACAACATCACATAAAATGATCTGACTCCGAGACAGGTAGCTCAAGCCTGTATTACGGATATCAGAAAAAACAGCGATCCAAAAGAAGTACGCCACATTGATTTTATTTTATTATTATAATGAATCTGTTTTGCTACAGTAGGTGGCATACGACCACGGCGATACGGCACAATAATTTCAGCAGAAACTATTTTCTTGTTTCGTATTTTTTAGAGCGTGTTGTTTTCTGTAGTCGGGTTTAAGTTTTTAAACTTTATTTTTATTAAACATATTTTTTGTGACGAAAATAAAATTACAATTTTTTGAAATGTGCTAAAAAGCTCTTTCATTTGACACCCCACACGGTACCGTTAAGATTTTTTTTTTAAAGTTCCTTACTCTAAGTCCCCTAGAGGGCGCTGTAGTCAATTCAACGTGACGTTATGTCGCCTATAACTAGAAGGCACTCAAGACGCTTCTAACGACACCTAATTTGTTCAAATACGATAACAAATTTAGTAGTTGAAACAGATGAACAACTATACATACCTACATACTCGTCCATACATACGGGTCAAAATCATAACCCCCCTTTTTGCTTCGCCGTAGTCAGGTAATCTAAAATCCGAATGGATCATAATCGACAAAAATACCACAAAAAAAAAAAAAAAATTTTTGAAAAAAAATAAAAACCGACTTCAAGACTACACTGACAATATATACAATTGAACTAAAAAGTATAAAATAATATTTTAATTACAAGCCAAAGAACACTAAAGGAAAATCAACGAAATTATAAATACTTATGCATACTATTTACATTTTAAAATCAGTTATTTTTGGAGTCGGTGCCAGCCACGGAAGACAAGGAATCCCGTTCCAGAACAATAATTATATTACTGTGTTTACAACAACGTATAAAACGCCACGCCACGGAGTGGGCAGGCGTCGATCGCGCGCAGCGGGACGTGGAGCGGGACGGGCGGGGACGTGGCTGAGTGAAATACCTGAATACGGGCAGACGACGCTGATGGTTGTATCTTAATGCTTAAAAATTTTTATGCGCTTCTTTTCAATTGTCAGTTGTTTTTCATTAGTTTATGTTTCTTTTTTGTATTATTAATAGATAAATTATTTTATTGTCTTCTTTTCAACTATCGGTGGTTTTTCAATTATTTATGTATTTTTTTTTTGTGTCATTAATATATCGTTTTTGTTTTGGCTGGCACCGACTCCAAAAATAACTGATTTTAAAATGTAAATAGTATGCATAAGTATTAATAATTTCGTTGATTTTCCTTTAGTGTTCTTTGGCTTGTAATTAAAATATTATTTTATACTTTTTAGTTCAATTGTATATATTGTTAGTGTAGTCTTGAAGTCGGTTTTTATTTTTTTTCAAAAATTAATTTTATTTTTCACTTTTTAGTGGAAAGTTAGTAATTTTTAGTATGGGTAGGCCTTACTAAACGCGCTGCCCAAATGAGGCAGGGTCGTTTAGAGGAAAGTGACGCCGAGAGGCAAGATCGCTTACAAAAGAATAGAGAAAGAAATTCTATGACCATTGCGAATGAAAGTGAGGAGCAGCGGGCTCACAGACTTTCTTTGATGAGGACATAACAAATGTGTCAAGAAGTTATGAAACTTCAGAAATTCGCGCTCGACGACTCGGTTCAAAACATGAAAGATTGTCAAACGAAACCGAAGAGCAACGTTCTCATCGCCTTGCCTTGATTCATGAGCGTTTATCAAAAGAGACCGAAGAGCAACGTTCTCATCGCCTTGCCTTGAATCATGAGCGTTTATCAAAAGAGACCGAAGAGCAACGTTCTCATCGACTTGGTTTGATTTGCGCTCGTTTATCAAACGAGACCGAGGAGCAACGTTCTTATCGTCTTAATTTGCAACGCGATCGTTTATCAAACGAATCTGCCGAATCCAGAGAGACTCGATTAGATGCTTTGCGAAAAACTGCTCGCAACCGCAGGAACGCATGTTGTATTAATGATTTTGAGGAGGCTATAAATATTTTTGCAGAAGTTCCATGTGCCATTTGTAATAAAGCGTTATATCCACCACAACGTTGTAATTTGCATACTACAATGTACAGTGCATTATTACCCGAAGAATTGGTTTCTCAGGGTAATATCGTAACATGTTCTCGCTGTCAAAATAATATTAGGAAACGGAAAATTCCGTCGGTAGCTTTCTGGAACAAAATGACAGTCGCGACTGTGCCTCAACAGCTAGCTAACTTGACCAAACTTGAAGAACGAATTTTATTTCGTGTTGTACCGTTTGTTAAAATAATGAAGCTTCAAAACCGTTTCTGTCAAGATTGGTGCAAGGGACAAGTTACTTTGTTTGCGAAAGACGTAGTTGAAGTTGCGGAACAACTACCACTTGCGCCAAACCAAGTGGGATTAGTTCTGGTTGTGGAAAGTCTCGAGAACTTGCAACGCTCCCAAGAGTTTAATTACAATTTGTTCGAAAGCCTCCACCCAGTCTGTTACCATTTTGGTGACCCATTGATCATGAGCTGGTTTTCCACCACTTTTGCGACTTTGGGACCTAATTCTTAGTTATGATCATGCAGCTCATATTGTATACTGATTTGCAAGTCGTTGAGAGTAATGTTGATTATGGAGGCCATTTTGAAAAAGAAAATGACCACTTAGCATTTGCCCATGATTTTGAATAATATTTATTTAGGACCACCTTTCTATGTGTTACCGTTTAGTCGGACAGTTCACCATAACCTGGTCTCCAAAATATTCCTTACTAATATAATAATAATAATAAATAGTAATAATTGTTCGGAAGCTGCCACTCAATCTGTTATAAATTCTGTAGGTTGTTGAATTTGACCTGGTCCCCACCAGTTTTCCATCATTAGATCCTGGTCTCCCACCACTTTTCCACCACTACTTTTTCCAGACCGCATACTTCCGGAATTCCAGACCCTAAACTTCATATATATACCGATTTCATCTCCAAACAACGACGTAATCTCTGTATTTTTTGGTTATTGTTGTTTTGTTCAAAAACCACTAAGTCAATTTTGATAAAAAAATTATGGGACCACCTCTGAATGATGGCCTATCAAACAAAAAAAGAATCATTTAAATCCATTCATAATTGGCGGAGAAATCGAGAAACATACATACAAAAAAAAAAAAACATACGGGTCGAATTGAGAACCTCCTCCTTTTTGAAGTCGGTTAAAAAGGTAGCTAATTTTTTATGCAGTCAAATTGCTATGTACTCTCACGAAAGATTTTACTAAAATATACAAAATGCAATTCTTTAATTAATTTATAATATTCTACATATACATGTTGTCTACATGCTACTCAACAGTGTAATAAAAAACCGGCCAAGTGCGAGTCGGGCTCGCGCACAAAGGGTTCCGTAGCAGCAAATATAATACCTACATTATAAAGATTTTATATCATCGCGGATTTTTAAAGGTGTACAATACTGTAGTATATTTTTTGATCTATCTTATAAGGTTCAGCCATCGTTTTCAGTGTAAGCACAATAACTTAACCAAAATTACAGTTAAATCAACCTATCTCAAAAACTATAAGAGATACTTTGATCAAACCAAAAATCGTTGAAAGAGTTAATTAGCATGCATCACCTCTATTTTTTTTAGAATTTTATACCCCGTAGTTATAAAAATAGAGGGGGGGGGACATACTTTTTACGACTTTGAGAGCTGATATCTCAAAAACCGTTCACTTTAAGAAAAATGTTTTTTAAAAAACTTTATATCATTTTAAAAGACCTTTCCATTGATACCCCACACGGGTATGTACATCGAAAAAAAAAATTTCATCCCTCAGTTACATGTATGGGGGGGCCCACCCCCAATTCTTTTTTTTACTATTTAGTGTCATATTTTTGTAGCGGTTCATACAACACATATTCCCATCAAATTTCATCACTGTAGTACTTATAGTTTCCGAGTAAATCGGCTGTGACAGACGGACAGACGGACAGACGGACAGACGGACATGACGAAACTATAAGGGTTCCGTTTTTGCCATTTTGGCTACGGAACCCTAAAAAAGTACCTAACCAATTATTTTTTTCTCTATTTTCGTCCAAGGAAGAAATATACTCTCAGGTATAATAAATTTACTATGAACTGAAATGAAAGCCCCACCCACAGTGGAATAATAAAAAAACCGGCCAAGTGCGAGTCGGGCTAGCTAACCAAGGGTCTGTACATATCCTACTTATATTATAATATAACGTTTATAAACAATTCAGGATCGCGTCGCTTAGGTTTTATAACATCTTTCAGTTTTTTATAAAATGTTCAGTTTAAATTAAAAATAATGCTGTTAAAATAAATTTTAATTTGCCAATAACATATTAACAATGCTTCGATTTCAAATTGTGTCTATAAAAATAAAAAACCCGCAATTATAAATAAATAAAATAAATAAATATTTCACAACATCACATACATTGATCTGACTCCGAGTTAGGTAGCTCAAGCACCTGTGTTACGGATATCAGAATCAACAGTGGGATTACAAATATATACATATAATACTTTTCTTTTGTAAATACATACTTATAATACATAGCAAACACCCAGACCAATACAAACAAACATGTTCATGCACACAAATGTTTGTACTGTGCGGGGATCGAACCCGCAACCCTTGTATCAGAGGCAGCGTTCACTACCACTGTTCCGATCGGGTCGTCATAATTTTTTGAGACTACTTACAAAATGTAAGATTTTCAGTTTTTTTTCCTTTATGTGGGGTCGACACACAATGATGTCACTAGACACATTTCATCATTCTAGCTCTTTCTAGGTCAACGGAAAATACCTTATAAGGTTTGACTTCTTTGAGAGTGTCGAATTTATGCATTTACCGTTGAAAAGAAGAAAACGTAGAAGTTTGATTTTTAAGGTCTTCAATGAGAAGGTATACTGTTTTTTAGTATCAAATAAAGTAAGAGAATGAGAGTCTTGACATACAGGCGGACGGACAAACAGACGAAAATGTGATACTAAAAGGGTTCCGCTTTTTTCCTAGTAAGGCACGGAATCCTAAAAAAGCTACAAAAACAAGAAAACCGACGCTATTTTTTTTCGTAAAGTATCTACTAAGATATTTACGAAATTTCCAGAGTTGCTACTCCCTAATTTAGACCCACATCTTAACCTGTGTGTGTCTTAGCTATTTTTGTCGTGGTTGCCAGTATCTAAAGGTTTTTCTTACTTTGTAATTTATTGTTGAAGGAAAAAGCTTACGAATAAAAAAAATACCTGTAAACTGTAGCTAAAATAAATACAAGTGAGCCCCTGTGTAACATTTAATATCTAGTCGCTATTTGAATCTGAGCATGCACCTTCGGATTTTTCTCCATAACCTCGGCGGTGAGGGAAAACATCGTGAGGAAACCTGCACGTCTCGGATTCGATCAAAATTGTGGATACCTACAATATTTGGGATAAGGATTCTGAACGTATAACCGTGATCCAGTTGATCTGTTTAAGGGTTGCGAAGATCAGACTGCAGTCGGCTCATAATAATATTAGGTAGCAAATTTCTTCAATACTGGATAAAGGTCCAAGTGTACCCAGCGCTCCAAAGCGACAGCTTTGGTCGCAACTAAGAATTGGACGCTCATTTTTTCATTTTCTTTTTTTTTATAGGAAAGATATCAACGTTGTATACAGAAACGGAAACAGGGTATTGAATTGATTGATCATTTCAAATCATCGCTAGTTATAACACCATTTATATTATTATCAGTCGCTTATGGTGAGGATACAGATCCCCATCATTGTCATTATCATCATCATCATCAGGTACATCATCAGATCATGTTGTTACAGAACAACATGATCATTTTCAATGTCAATAATCAAATAAAGAAATCAAAAGTAACAACAGATTTAGGATGTTCTATAATAAGTGGCAAAGACCTCTCTTACTCTTGAATAAACGGTTGGCAGCTCGAGTGCATGGAATGCGGTAGCTTCCTTCTGCGAGGAGGTGATGGAGCAGAAGGAGGTAGCTGAACGAGAGAGGGAGCGAGATCCGCTATCTCTTCGACTGCGACAGGGCGAAGAGGGGCTCGTCAGGGCAATAGTTCACCCGGAAAGTCTTGGATGACTGGTGCGGGGGCACCGGCCATCCCATGATGAGACCTAATAACGGTTGATAGCGCACTGCACGCCGATGCGCGTGCTGGTGGTAGGAGTGGGTGCTATTACTGCACCCCTCTAAGGAGGTCTGCCCATTTTGTTTGGGTGGTCTTTGATATGGATTTATTAGTGACCGTAGGCCTCGCCTAAGTCAACAGAGGGTTTTTGTGGGTATACCTCTGGGGTCACATTCCCAGAGGGAGTTCCACACACCCCGCCAGGTCTCCCGATCTGACGGGACGCTGCGCAAAGCATTTTCCCTTCGAGACCAGGGTGTTGTATAATGATATTCTTATGTACTTAATGCAACAACAAATTTTTTTAAATGACAAAATGAGGACAAAGTTATCATAAATTATACAGCCAATAAAAAAACTAATTGACACTATAAAACACCTGCGATTCCATAAAGCACCTTACAACATGCGCGCGCAATGTTCGTTTGCAGAATTACAAACCACAGACTCTAGGTCCGTGCCTTTTTTGCTAGTTTGTTTGCTGAAGAAATGATAAGCGCTAACGCAGATATGATTTAAAGTTTACGTTTCCTCGAACGTTTATCAAATGTCTGAATGCGCTAGTGATTTTGAGGGTTTGGCTCCACCGAATATCTTAGAAAGAGTATTATTAGTTACAATTTGTTAAAGAGATTTCGATAATTGCTACGCCACGCGAATAACGGTCTTCAGGCATATGCTTGTCAAGTTTCCTATGGTTTCTTACTTTGATGATTAAAATATAAATGTAGATAAGGAAGTGTATGAGACTGCACATAATTCGGTATGAAACACTCGCGAATACTATTAGAAACTTGCCTAGGCTCGTTTTAAAAATGTCGCTCGTGTTTTAATAACCTAATCATGTGACAGTCACATAAATTACGAATTAATTAAAAAAAGTATATTTTACTTTAAATAACATTGTCCAAATCTTACTGGCAACCCATTCTTAAAATATCGCAAGAACTATTTCTCCTCTAGAATGTAAACAGGTAATAAAAATAACGCTGGAATATAATTAGATTATGATACAGATGATGTTCGAGTGGAATCGTATGCGCAGAATTTGGCTTCCAAAGTCAAGGTGTCTTCTTTTTGACTTTGTTACAGAGTTCGAGTAAACATACAAATAATGTCCTCCAAACCGATATTTCGGCCATGGCGGCCAATCTCAGACATATTATAGTGCACAAGTATTTGCGCAGACACAAGTGCACTCTCTATTCCCGTACCCTCTTATTTCGATGGTACACTAGTGTGATACGACCGAAGAGGGATTAGGCGCAGGACCAACGGCTTGACGTGCTTTCCGAGGCACAGGGGTACCAGACCGCCTACTTCCAGACTCCGGACTAACACTGAGAATTTCTTAACAGAAAAACTCAGGTACAAATTTCAGTACCGAAGCAACCGTCTCTTTGAAGTGCGACCCACTAACCTTGCGCCACCGACGCAAGGCAGTCAAACTAACATTATAGATGTATAAGTGTGAGTTTCTGTCTGTTTGATATCGCCTGCGGTGTTTCCGGACCGATACGACCTGCAAACCTTCAAGAAAAGAGCGTTAAATTACTCCCTTTTAAAAAGGGCGGCAGCGCGCTTGTGACTACTTTGAGGTAGCAAGTGTCTATGGGCGGCGGTGATCGCTTACCATCAGGTGATACGTCTACTCGTCTGCCCCCTATATTATAATTTGAAAACGCAGAATATACGTACGCAGTATATATTATAATGTACGAGTGTGTGCGCAAACACAAGTTCACACTCTTCTTTTTTTTATGTGATAGGTGGCAGACGAGCAGACGGATCACCATCAAGCAGTTGCCGTCGCCCATGGACACCAGCGACACCAGTGGACTCAAGTGCGACTGCCAACCTTTCAACCCCCTTTGCCTCTAGTACCCACACTCACGCAACGAAACACAGCACAGTGCTGCTTCACGCTGATTTTCTTTGAGGCCGTGGTATCACTCCGGTCGAGCTGGCCCATTCATGCCGAAGCGTGGCTCTCCCACGGTCTATTCCCATACACTCAATTTCCGACGGTACATCAGTGCGACACGCCCAGGAGCCCAATTCTCGGGCTCGTGACATTTATTTTCATACGACATATATCACTAAAACATAGTTTTTTTGTATGGTTTTCGGATGATATCCGCCATATTCTCAAAATATCACAACCACGAGAATTGGGCTCCTTAGAGGGATCAGGCGCGTGACTTAACGTGCTTTCCGGGGCACGGAGGTTATGATCGCCAACTTCTCTATCCGAAACGTGTAGGGTTTCTCACGATGTTTTCTCGCAACACCCAGCCAATGGTTCAAATAAGCAAATTTATTTTAAAAATCCAAAAATGCATGCTCGGTTTCGAAATATTCGGAGTACGGATTGGGAGCTACAAACTGCAATTCGGAAGGCGCACATTTTTGTAAATATTAAAGTATGAAATTGCCGATTTGTATGCAGAATTTTATAAAAGCTGGGTTTCTCATAGATAGATACTCTTTATTGCACAACATACAAAACTTAAAAGCTAGGTACAGAGATCATCATCATCAGGTACAGAGATACAAAGTACAATTTAGGCGGTCTTACCGCTGGGTACGATCTTTACCAGACAAGCTTCAGCTAAAGGACATTAGATAGAAGAGGGGAGGGTAGAGCAATCCTTCTGATATTCAATATTGATTAAAGAAATTTATATAATAAATACACATATCTAAATAATATATAAAACATTATCATCACAGATCACCCCCAATAGATTCCGCATCTTAAGCGTTTTGTAGGGCATAAAAGTCACCAAAGTTTGAGGAGCTGAGCTGTTTAGGAGTGGTCAATTAAAATTATTTTACTTACCGGTGGAATGTGATACCATCTTTTTGAAAATTTGATGTTCTTTTCGATTCTCCACACCATAAGGTGACTTTTTCCGGTCTCCTATGCGGTATCTATTGGGGGTGATCTGTGATTATCATACACTAATATATACTACTAGCTTTTGCCCGCGACTTCGTCTGCGTCACACAATATCTTTATAAATTATAGCCTATGTGTTATTCTGATCTATAAGCTACATTACTGTAAAGTTTCATTAAAATCCGTTTAGTAGTTTTTGCGTGAAAGAGGAACAAACATCCATCCATACATCCATCCAAACAAACTTTCGCCTTTATAATATTAGTAAGGATACTATTGTGATCTAACTAAAATAAATTATAACGTTCACAAATTATTGGCGTTTGGAATTCCAATTACTTTTTGGGGTTTTTTAATTTAAAAAACGGTGATTTCATACTTTAACCTTTATTAATAATAAAATATTTCATAACTACACACATTGGTCTGATTCCGCCATAGTTAGCTCAAGCACCGATATCAGAATCAACAATGGAATTACAAATATATACAATGAATACTTTTATTTTCTAAATACATAGGTACTTAGAAAATTTGATAATACATAGAAAATACACAGACCAATACAAACAAACATGTTTACGCACAATTTGTGATTTGCGGGGATCGAACCCACATCCCTACGATCATAGACAGCGTTCACTACCACTGATCCAAATGGGTCTGAGGAAGCAAGCAAGCAAGTATGCATAGCTGCAGGGTTTTTTTATGGGGTATTGGGCAAACGAGATGATGGATTACCTGATGGTAAGCGATTACCGCCGCCCATGGACACCTGCAACACCAGAGGAGTCACAAATGCGCTGCGGACCTTTTAAAAAGGAGTAAGCTCTTTTCTTGAAGGTTTGCAGGTCGTATCTGTCCGGAAATACCGACTACCGGAGGACGACTACCGGAATACTATTGTTCGAGTATTAATATACTCATTGTATACTTACAACCTCATTCAAATTTGAATCTTATCATTCCGCCTTAAGAGTCAAGGTGTTAACATTCATTGCAAGCGACTTTACACTATCGATGCAATAGCAGTGTTCACGTGTACTTAGCAAACTCCTTGACTCCTTTGTAATACGAAGAGCTAAGGTATGGAACTCGCTGCCCGTTGAAGATTTTCCACGACGATGCTACTTGAGAAACTTCAAAACTCCTTTAGTGTTGGTTTGCTCTCAATAAAGCCAAACTAAACGATTTAGTTACCAAGGAACACAAGCGCTACAATTTCTTAGAATATTATTAATATTTACGCCCTGTTGGTCTAGTGGTTTAAGTACTGGACCGTGATCTCGGGTCCTGGGTTCGATTCCCGGGTCGAGCAAAAAGTATAATAATTCTCACAACATCTCATACGTTGACCTGATTCCGTACTAAGTAGCTTAAGCACTTGTGTTACAGATATCAGACAACGGAGGAACACAAATATATACTTAAATACACATATTACACCCAGACACTGAACAAACACAAGTGTTCATCGCACGAATGTTTGTCGAGGGTGGGGATCGAACCCACGACCTTTGGCGTAAGAGGCAAAGAGTATGATTCGAATTTTTCGAACATAGCTCGGGCTTGTGATCACCAATCCGCATTTGGCGCACAGAACAAATATTTGTGTGCATGAGATTAAATGAAAAAAAAAGTATTATATGTATATATTTGTAATCCCACTGTTGATTCTAATATTCGGAACACAGGTGCTTGAGCTATCTATCTCGGAGTCAGATCAATGTACACATACATTGATCTGACTCCGAGATAGGTAGCTAACATCACAATGTTGTGAAATATGAATTTATTTATTATAAATTTGAAAGTGTGTGTATCTGTCTATCTATTTGTCCTTCTTTCACGGTAAAACGGAGAAAAAGATTCGTCGTGATAGTTGAAGTGACGGAGAGTAACATAGGCTACCTTTTGTCTCTTTTTGAACGCGAGCGAAGCCGAATTAAAAACCAGTCTATGAATAATTTTAATTTAAAATCTATATCGTTTACCTAAAATATACTTATTAATCTACTATTTACACGTGTTTCCTCCCTATTAACCTCCCTTCACTGGTCGACCCACTGCACCTACGGGCCAGTCTGAAAACCAGCGCTGGGAATGTGCCTAGCTAATGCTGAGACCAGTCTCATAGGTCCAGACCTATTGTCAACTACACTAAGCTAGCTATTAGGTACTAATGTATTTCATAAGTTTAAATTTTGTTTAACTTGTAAACTTTAAACTGTAATAGATGTAATCATATAACTTAAATTAGACAATAAAGCTTTTATTTATTTATTTACAGAATTAAGAGAAAGAATGGGCCGGCTTGACTGAAGTGATACCACGGTGTGAAACAGCACCCTCGCTGTGTTACACTGACTGAGATTTGTTTTTTTATGTGTTAGATGGCAGACGAGCGATTGCCGCCACCCATGGTCACCCGCGACACCAGTGAAGTCACAAGTGCTCTGCTAACCTTTAAACCCCCCTTACCCCGAATTGGACCTCCAGTATCCTCACTCACACAATGAAACAGAACTTAGTACTGCTTCACGCCAGTTTTCTGTGAGGCCTTTGTATCACTCCGGTCGAATCGCCCCATTCATGCC